>JAKSZT010013004.1:1195947-1336603 GCA_026826555.1 Tolypeutes matacus | reverse complement strand
TATATATATAACATTTTTGTAAGCAAATACACATATATGCATATATATTTATATATCATTTTACAAATGTTTGTATGTATTGTGAGAATTTTGATTTTTACCCACAATAAAAATAAATTTTAAAAAAATTACCATTTTGAAAATAATGCTGCCCATTATTTTAGCATTTTCTTATAAGGCACACCAACCATTTATATTTTTTAAGTTTCTTCACCTGATTCAGATGAAATACAAGTTTAATTTCCACTGAACTACACCGTCCTACTTTCTACTTTAATCCAATTTTCCTTACTATTGTCAACCAGAAATGATCCTTTCATAATTAGATGATATACTTCTAATATCAAGTATTTTAAGAAGTTAGAAAATTTATTCATGTTCTTAAGTTGTACTCCAATATTTTCCCCAAATGTGATAGGGTGTTGGATGGATGAAACTATAGAATGCATGTATTTACAAACAGAAATGTGTACCCAAAAGAATCTGCCAAAGAAGATAATTCTGAAGAGGGAGGAATGGGGGTTGAGGTTAGAGAAGCAATATGGCTGTTTGCCATAACAGACATAAAATATTTTTATACTCTTTGCATGGATAATTTGGTTATAAGTTAAAAGAAATTATGAAAATGGTACACCATGAATTCATTAAAAGTGGTTGATTTGGAGATATCGATTTGTCTCTGCAATATTACTGGAGGGGGGCACTTACACTCACCCTTTGCAAATACAGTTGGCCATAAAGGTAAAGTGCTCATTCCCCTCGGCCCCCTCCCCAGATGCCTGGACGTGTGGAGGCCTCTCTCAGCAAGAGTGAGAACAGAGAACAAAGTGCATGGATGTGACTGGGTGAAAGCCACACTGTTCTCTGCACGTGTCCGGTTAGAAGGCTGTTAGCATGACAGGAGAAATCCTGCTGCTACTTCCCAGTGAAGACCGGCTAGAGTGACTCACATCTCTAACTGAGATGCGAGTGCTGAGCAGGGCTTTCTCTTTGTCCTCCTTTGCAGATCCAGAACCTATAATGATGGTTTTCATTGGGGCCTTGAGAGTTTGGTTCCCAAATAGGAAATTCCCTCTCTGCCTTGGGGAACTGCAGTGAACTGTTATATTCCAGCTTCTTCCAGTGTTCATCAGCTTCTTCCCATCCAACCCCTCCATTCTCTTCTGGGATTGAAGGGGTCTGCATCATTTTTAGACCTCTGAAAATTGCTGTAGCCAATACCCTAATGTGAATTTTGACATCTCCTTCCAGACACTGACAGGTTTCATCATGGCACTGCTCTGTCATTAGCTGCCCCAAGATAGGAGAAGTTGAATGTAGAACTGGAAGCAGGATACCTGATTCTGTGCCTGAAACCTAGGAGGGATACAGTATGTGCACCCTGCTCAGAGAGTCAATGCTGGAGGCAAAGGGAAGGGCAAAAGGAGCAGGAGCAGGAAGTCTCCTCTCTGTGCCCTGACTCCTCTGCTGCACCAGACCCCAGGTCCAATGCTTTTATCTGCCCCTGCCCACCTGGCCAACCACTGCCTGACAGAGGAACTTCATACTGTGTCATCAGTGAATTTATACTAGTCCCCGGCACATGTGATTCTCCTGCCTGACTCTCTGTCTTGCAAGACTTGCTGGCCAAGAGCACATTCCCCTCCATCTTACCAGTACTCTTTCCCACCTACTCTGGAGACACCCACAGCTTACAGGTGAATTAACTGGGTCGCATCACACTGCCATTTGGGAACAGAGCAGCTCTCCAACCATGTGTCCCTAGCTGTTTGAGTTTTCCAATGCAAAATACCAGAAATACGTTGGAATTTATTGGAATTTATTAGAGTTAAAGCTTACAGTTCTGAGCCTGTGAAAATGTCCAAATCAAGGCATCATCAGAAATGCTGTCTTAACAAAGGTCAGCTGCTGCTGGACTCCTGCCATGGCAAAATGTTGGGCTTGCCTGTATCTCTCTGCCTTCTCCTCCAAACACACTTTCTCCCCGAGCTCAGCAGTGGGCCATCAGACACAACTGCTCACATCTCTCCCTTCTCCTCTGGCCTGGATGTCTTCAGCTTCAAGCTGCCCCATGACTCTAGCCTCTGACCTCTCCCTTTGTCTCTCAGGTTTTCTGTGTCTCTCCACAGCTGTAGGAGATCCTGGAACCTTCTTGCCCATGGCAGGGTAAACATGGCAACACTCTTTCTCTGTGTGTTCCATGTATGTAGGACTTCAGCACAATGATTGTGGTCCATCCTGGTGCCTGAAATCTAATCAGAGACCCTTAACTAAACTAAAGCAATCTAACAAAAAGTGAACTAATTGAAAGATCCCTTATCACAATCTCACCAAAATGTCCAACATACAAACGTTTAAACACACAGCAATGGGTTAGTAAGAGCATACTTTTACGGGGTCCAGAGCAGTCCCAAGTGAGGGCATTAAGCCAGGGTACTGGGATCAGGAGTGGGCTATTAAGTTCAGGAGAAATGGAAACTCATGAAGCAGTGGTTGTAATTTGGGTGTGGCCATCATTGAGCAAAATGGGTTGCTGACCACCATTTTGGTGGTCCCTAGAATGGTCCCAAGAAGAACTCAATATACTGTGCTTTCTCCACCAAATCTTAGTTCCAAAATCATGTGTGAAACTCAGAATTATTTACCATTGTTGCAGATGGGCAGTTTCATGTAATTATGAATGCCGAAAATATAACTGGATCATGCTTGTAAACTGATCTGATAATCTGAGCATGATTAAGTTATGATTAGGACACTGACTTGGCCATATCAGTAAGGCATTGAGCTCCACCCCTTGGTGGGTGGGGAATCAAATATAAAAGACAAGGCAAAAACAGAGTTGAAGCTGTTTTTGAGAATCAGTTTGGATATTTGAGAAAAGGCCTCAGAAGTATAGAAGTGACACATTTGCCTGATTGTCTACAGATGGCCATCTGGAGGAACCAGAAGAGCTAAGCCCAGAGAGAAACGCAGCCCCAGGAAGGGAGGAACACAAGAAGCCTGAACTCTGGCAAACATTGGCAGCTGTCTAGCTCAAACATGTGGCAATTAACTTTGGTGAGAAGAAACTTAGGCTTTATGGCCTTGTATCTGGGGATTTCTACCCAAAATAAATACCCTTTATAAAGACCAACCCGTTTTTGGTATTTCACATTAGCACCCCTGTAGTTGACTAATACCGAATTTGGTACCGAGGAGTGGGGAAGTGCTTTTGCATATACCAAAATGTTGGAACAGTTGTATAAATGGGTAAGGGGTATTTTTTGGAAGAATTGTGAAATTCTTGGTGGAAAAGTCCTAGTTCACTTTGAAGAAACTGTTGATAGTAATATGGACACTAAAGAGAATTTCTATGATTCCTTAGAAATAAATTATGAAACTATTATTGGAAACAGGAGGGAAGGTGATCCATGTTTTAAAGTTGCAGAGAACTTAACAAGATTAACTCTTGGTGTTATATGGAAGACAGAATTTGAAAATGGTGAACCAGAGCATTTAGCTGTAGAACTTTCCAAGGTAAACTCAGAGAATGTGGGTTGGCTTCAGCTTGCAGCTTACAACAAAATTCTAGATGAGTGAAATACACTAAGGACTGAACTTTTGGGGACAAAGAAAACAAAACTGATTATGGAACTTCCAAGTTTCTGAAAATCAAATTCCCAGATGAAAGTGCCCCGTTTGAAGACTTAGCAAAACCTGGAACTTGTAAAACAGAATTGAAGATGCAGTTATCTCAGAAGGACTTATAGAAAGTATTACCATCTGATGGCCTGGAACCCTGCTTCCAGCATGCTAAACCAACAAAGTTTTTGAGAGAGCTGTATGAACAAAACCACTGTCAACTTGGAAAAAAGAAAGCATGGAAAGGAGAGATTGAAGGAGAAACACTTTTAAGAAGAAAAACATGGAAGCAGAGATCTGGGATTAAGACATCTTGGGCCATGTGGAAATTTGATGTAATTATGAATTCCAAAAATATAATTGAATCATGCTTTTAAACTGATCTGTTAATCTGGGCATGATTAGGTTAGGATCCCCTTGGTGGGTGGGGAATTGAATATAAAAGGCAAGGCAAAGGACAGTTGAAGCAGTCTTTTGAGAAGAAGTTTTGATGTTGGAAAGAAGGCCACAGGAGAAGAGAAGAAAGCCATTTGCCTGATCATCTACAGCTGACCTTGTGGAAGAAACAGGAGCTAAGCCCGGAGAGAAACACAGCCCCAGGAAGAGAGGAACCCCAGAAGCCTGAACACTTGCAAATGCCAGAAGCTGTCTTGCTCTAACACATGGCAATAGACTGTGGTGAGAGAAGAAACTTAACACTTTATGGCCTGGTAACTGTGGATTTCTACCCCAAATAAATACCCTTTATAAAAACCAACCCATTTTTGGTATTTCACATTAGCACCCCTTTGGCTGACTAATACAGGATTTGGTACCGAGGAGTGGGGAAGTGCTTTTGAAATACCAAAATGTTGGAGTGGTTTTATAAATGGGTAAGGGGTATTTTTTGGAGGAATTGTTAAATGCTTGATGAAAAAGGCCTAAATTGCTTTGAAGAAACTGGTGATAGCAATATGGACGCTAAAGAAACTTTTTATGATACCTTAGAAGTAAAAGATCAAACTTTTATTGGAAACTGGAGGAAAGGCAATCCATGTTTTAAAGTTGCAGAGAACTTAACAAGATTAACTCCTGGTGTTATATGGAAGACAGAATTTAAAAATGGCGAACCAGAGCATTTAGCTAAAGAACTTTCCAAGTTAAACTTGGAGAATGTGGATTGGCTTCTCCTTGCAGCTTATAGCAAAATACTAGACGAGAGAAATACACTAAGGACTGAACTTTTGGGCAAAAAGAAAACAGAAACTAATTCTGGAACTTCCAAGTTTCTGGAAATCAAATTCCCAGATGAAAATGCCCTATTTGAAACTTTACTAAACTTGGAATTCATAACTCAGAATTGAAGATGCAGTTATCTCGAAAAGACTTGTGGAAAGTCTTACTGTCTGATGGCTTGGACCCCTGCTTCCTGCATGCTAAACCAACAAAGTTTTTGAGAATGCTGTATGAACACTGTCAGCTTGGACAAAAGAGGACATGGAAAGGAGAGAATGAAGGAGGAAAAGCTTTAAGAAGAAAACCATGGAAGAAGAGATCTGGGATTAAGACATCTCCTTGGGCCAAGAGAGGAGCCCCACCCATATATACAGAGAGGGTGAGTTTTCCCCAGCAGTTGAAGAAGGTGGATATCCCCACCCAATGTTCAGGAAGAGTTTTGCCCCCCCCAGGGTGCAGGGAGATTGTAGCATATTCCTTAAAGATTAGGGTGGTTAAGGTCAACAACCCATTGGTCTGAGAGGGGTGTACCTATCCCCGATAGATTAGAGAAGGCCAGGTGGTCAGCCCATTGCTCTGAGAGGTTTGAGCCTGTATGCCAAAGGTTAGGGAAGGCCAGGTGGTCAACTCGTTGCTCTGAGAGGGTTGAACCTGTATGCCAAATGTTAGAGGGAATGTTGTCTTCACCTCAGTGTACTAAGGAGGATAAGACTCTAACCCAAAGTTTGGGTAAGAAGTGGCAATCACCCCAACACTCTTGGAGGTTGAGGTATGGAGCTTGGTCGACATCTAGATGCCTGATGAGGGTGGAACAAAGAAAATGGCTGTTGGGTAAGCCTGTGGAAAAGGTGGGTTCCCATATGGCCCCAAGTAGAAGAAATCATCATCTTAAGAATAACTCTCAGACTTTGAAATCAAATGGAGGATGCCCTGCAATTTTACTGAACTGTAAAGGATCCATGACTCATGTTTAACATACTAATTTCTCCTTATGATAATGAAAGTGTTTATCCTTTGTCTTTCCATTTGTATATTAGAAGCAGTTAAATGGTTTTGTAAGATTCAGAGGTCGATAGCAGATGCGACTTTGCATGAAGACAAACTGTATTTCTTTAAAATGATTTTAATATAATTTTGTACTTGGATTGTTACTGATTTAAGTTTTTTTTTTAAATATTGTAATGTATTTTTGGAATTCAGAGGGTGGAATGTGGAAGTTTGATGTAATTATGAATTCCAAAAATAATATTGAATCATGCTTGTAAACTGATCTGTTAATCTGGGCATGATTAGGTTAGGATTAGGGCATTGAGACACACCCCTTGGTGGGTGGGGAATTGAATATAAAAGACAAGGCAAAGGACAGTTGAAGCAGTCTTTTGAGAAGAAGTTTTGATTTTGGAAAATAGGTCCCAGGAGAAGAGAAGCATGCCATTTGCCTGATCGTCTACAGCTGACCTTGTGGAGGAAACAGGAGCTAAGCCTGGAGAGAAATGAAGCCCCGGGAAGAGAGGAACCCCAGAAGTCTGAACCCTGGCAAACGCCAGCAGCTGTCTTGCTCTAACAAATGGCAATAGACTGTGGTGAGAGAAGAAACTTAATGTTTTATGGCCTGGTAACTGTGGACTTCTATCCCAATTAAATACCCTTTATAAAAACCAACCCATTTTTGGTATTTCACATTAGCACCCCTTTGGCTGACTAATACAGGCCAAGAGAGGAGCCCCACACATATGTATAGAGGGTGAGTTTTCCCAGCAGTTGAAGAGGGTGGATGTCCCCAACTGATGTTCTGGGAGAGTTTTGCCACCCCAGAGTGTAGGGAGGGTGGAGCACATTCCTCATATATTAGAGTGGTTAAGGTTAACACCCCATAGGTCTGAGAGGGGTGTACCTGTCCCCCATGGATTAGAGAAGGCCAGGTAGTCAACCTATTTCTCTGAGAGGGTTGAATCTGTATGCCAAAGTTTAGGGAATGCCAGGGGGTCAACTCGTTGCTCTGAGAAGTTTGAACCTCTATGCCAAATGGTAGGGTGAATGTTCTCTTCATCTCATTGTACTAAGGCGGCTAAGACTCTAACCCAGAAATTGGGTAAGGTGTGGCAATCACCCCAACACTCTTGCAGGGTGAGGACTGGAGCTTGGTCATCACCCAGATGCTTGATGAGGGTGGAACCAAGAAAATGGCCATTGGGCAAGCCTGTGGTATGGGTGGGATTCCATGTGGCCCCAAGGAGAAGAAATCATCATCTTAAGAATGACTCTGACTTTGAATTCGAATGGAGGATACCCTGTAGGTTTACTGAACTGTAGAGGATCCATAACTCATGTCTAACATTCCAATTTCCCCTTATAATGAAAATGTTTATCCTTTGTCTTTCCATTTGTGTATTGGAAGCAGTTAAATGGTTTTGTATGTTTCAGAGGTCTATAGCAAACGGGATTTTGCCTGAAGACAAACTGTATTTCTTTAAACTGCCTATGATGTGATTTTGTACTTGAATTGTTACTGATTTAAGGTTTTTTGATATTGCAATATATTTTTGGTATTCAGAAGGTGGAGTGTTGCAGTTGGGCAGTTTGATGTAACTATGGATTCCAAAAATATAATCAGGTCATGCTTGTAAACTGATCTGTTAATCTGGGCATGATTAAGTTATGATTAGGGCATTGACTTTGCCATGTATGTAGGGCACCAAGCCACACCCCCTGGTGGACGGGAATCGAATATAAATGGCAAGGCAAGAAGAGAGTTGAAGCAGGTTTGAGAAGCAGTTTTAATGTTGGAGAAAATTCCCCAGAAGAAGAAAAGTGAGCCATTAACTTAATAGTATATAGCTGACCATGTGGAGGAACCAGAAGAGTTAAGCCCAGAGAGAAATGCTGCCCCAGGAAGACAGAAACACACGAAGCCTTAATCCTGGCCAACATTGGTAGCTGTCTTGCCCCAACACATGGCAAAGAAATTTGGTTAGAAGAAACTTATGTTTTATGGCCTGGTATCTGGGGACTTCTAACCCAAATACATACCCTTTATAAAGACCAACCCAATTTTGGTATTTCACATTAGTACCTTTTTGGCTGAATAATACAGCCATTATTCCCATCCCCAGAGGCTGAGTGCAGAGATTTTGACTGGAGAGTGGGGAAACAGGAAGCAAGCTGTAAAACCCAAAGGCCCTAATTTCTTCTCCAATGAACTGATTACATTTACAACAGAATGGAGAAATTCAACCTTTAGGGTGCTCTCAAATGCAGTGGAGATCGTTGAGGGCATGAGATTTAATTCATCTCAATCCTTGAGGAAGAATTGAAATAAATATTTTACAGATGAGTAAAAACTAATAAAGTTTGCTATCAGCAACTCACTTTAAAAGAAATGTAAAAGAAAATTCTTCAGGCAGAAAGAAAATGATCTCAGAAGGTTCAAAATTCAGGATGGATGGAAGAACAATATCTGTTAATTAAACACATACATTAACGCAAAGAAAAAATGGCTGAAGTAAGAAATCCATTATGAGTAATTACACTGAATATTAATGGTCTAAATTCACCATTCAAGAGACACAGATTGGCAGAATGTATAAGGAAATGTGATCCATCTATATGCTGTCTACAAGAATCCCATCTTTGATCCAGGGATTCAAGGAGGCTGAAAGGGAATGGCTGGAAAACCATTTTACAAGCTAGCAATAGCCAAAAAAGGGCAGGAGTAGCTATTCTAATATCAGACAAAATTGACTTTAAATGCAAAACTATTGTAAGAGACAAAGATGAACACTATATCTTAGTAAGATGGGTAATCTCTCAAGAAGAGAGAACAATCATCAACATTTATGCACCTAATCAGGTGCCTCAAAATACATGAGGCAAACTCTGGAAAAACTAAAAGGAGAAGTAAATACATCTACAATTATAGCAGGGGACTTCAATACACCATTATCATCATTAGACAGAAAATCTAGACAGAGAATCAATAAAGAAACAAAGGCTCTCAACAATGCATTAGAGGACCTGGACTTAGTAGACATATTGAGAACACTGCACCCAAATAGGGCAGGATTTACATTCTTCTCGAGTGCACATGGATCGCACTCCAAAATAGACCACATGCTAGGCCACAGAACAACTCTCAATGAATTCAGAAAGATGGAGATTATAAAAAGTAATTTTCTGACCACAACGGTATGAAATTGGAAATCACTAAGTGCCAGAGAAACAGGTTAGGCACAAGGATATGGAAGTTAAACATACACTCTTAGACAAAGAGTGGATCAAAGAGGAAAGCACTAAAGAAATCAGTAACTACCTTGAAACTAATGAAAATGACAACACAACATATCAAAACCTATGGGATGCAGTGAAAGCAGTCCTGAGAGGGAAGTTCATAGCCATAAATTCATATATTAAAAAAGAAGAAAGAGCTAAAATTGAAGACCTAACTGCACAATTGGAGGAATTGCAAAAAACAACAAACTAAACCAAAAGGAAATAGAAAGAAGGAAATAACAAATATTAGAGCAGAACTAAATGAAATAGAGTATAAGAAAACATTGGAAACAATAAACAAAAGCAAAAGCTGGTTCTTCGAGAATGTCAATAAAATTGACAAACCCTTAGCCAGACTAACAAAGAAAAAGAGAGAACATATGCAAATACATAAAATAAGGAAGGAGCAAGGGGATATCACTATTGACCCCACAGAAATAAAGAGTATCATAAGAGGATACTTTGAAAAATTATATGCCAAAAAGAATGATAATTTAGAGGAAATGGATAAGTTTCTAGAAACTCACAAACAGCCTACATTGATGAAAGAAGAAATTGATGAACTCAACAGTCCAATTACAAGTGAAGTGATAAACTCAGTCATCAAAATCCTCCCAAGTAGGAAGAGCCCAGGACCAGATGTTTCACAACTGAATTTTACCAAACATTCCAGAAAGAGCTAACACCAATTTTGCTTAATCTCTTCCAAAAAATAGAAATAGAAGGAATATTGCCTAACTCATTCTACGATGCCAACATTACCCTAAAGCAAAAGCAAATAAAGATACCACAAGAAAGGAAAATTACAGACCAATTTCTCTAATGAAATTTGATGCTAAAGTCCTCAACAAAATACATGCTAATCACATTCAACAACATATCAAAAGGATTATACACCATGACCAAGTGGATGTCATCCCAGGTATGCAAGGATGGATCAATATAAGAAAATCAATCAATGTAATACACCACATAAACAGATTTTAAGGAAAAAATCACATGATCATCTCTATAGATGCAGAAATAACATTCGACAAAATACAGCACTCTTTCCTCATAAAAACACTACAAAAGATAGGAATAGACGGTAACTTTCTGAATATGATAAAGGGTATATATGAAAAACCTAAAGCTGACATCATTTTCAATGGTGAAATCCTAAAGCCTTCCCTCTGAGTTCGGGAACAAGAGAAGGATGTCCACTATCACCACTCCTATTTAACACTGTTTTAGAAGTTCTTGTGTGAGCACTGAGGTAAGAAACGGACATAAAACACATCCAGATTGGAAAAGAAGAAGTAAAAACTTCATTATTTGCATATGACTGACCCTATACATAGAAAGCCCTGAGAAAGCTACAAGAAGGCTTCTAGAACTTATAAAGGAGTTCAGTAATGTTGCAGGCTATAAGATCAATGCTCAAAAATCAGTAGCATTTCTGTACACCAATAACGAGCAAACTGAGGAGGAAATCAAGAAAAAAATACCATTTATAATAGTAACTAAAAGAATCAAATACCTAGGAATTAATTTAATGAAATATGTAAAGGACTTATATATAGAAAACTATACAACACTGTTAAAGGAAATAAAAGAAGCCTTAAATAAATGGAAAAATATTCCCCGTTCATAGATAGGAATACTAAACATCATCAAGATGTCTATCCTACCCAAACTAACCTACAGATTTAATGCAATCCCAATAAAAATCAGCACTGTATTTTTTAAGGAACTGGAAAAACTACCCACAAAATATATTTGGAGAGGTAAGAGACCCCTACATGCCAAAGACATATAGAAAAATAAAAATAAAATGGGAGGTATCACACGTCCTGACTCTAAAACACACTACAAAGCTACAATGATCAAAATTGCATGGTATTGGCACAAGGATAGAGCTACTGATCAGTGGAACTGAATTGAGGGTTCTGATATAGATCCTCGCATATACAGTCATCTGATATTTGACAAGGCCACGAAACCCACTCAGTTGGGAGAGAATGACCTCTTTAACAAGTGGCTTGGAGAACAGGATATCCATATACAAAAAATGAGAGAAGAATACCATCTCACACCTTATACAAAAGTCAACTCAAAATGGATCAAAGATCTAAATATAAGAGCCAAAATCATAAAGACCTTGGAAGATAATGTACGGAAGCATCTACAGGACCTTGTAATAAGAATGGGTTTCATGAACTTCACAGCCAAAGCATGAGCAGCTAGAGAAAAAATAGATAAATGGGATCTCATTTAAATGAAAAACTTCTGCACCTCAAAGGATGTTATTAAGAAAATAAAATGGCAGCCTACCCAATGGGAGAAAATAATTAGCAATCATATATCTGACTGGATCCTAATATCCTGCATATATAGAGAAATCCTACACCTTGAAAATAAAAAGACAAACAACCCATTTAAAAATGGGCAAGTGACCTGAAAAGACACTTCTCCAAGAAAGAAATACAAATTGCTAAAAAAATACATGAAAAAATGCTCAACATCACTTCCTATCAGAAAATGCAAATCAAAACTACAATGAGATACCATCTTACACCCATCAGAATGGCAGCTATTAAAAAAACAGCAGACAGTAAATATTGCAGAAGATAGGAACACTCATCCACTGCTGGTGGGACTGTGGTATGGTCTAGCCACAGCAGAGGACAGTTTGGCAGTTCCTCAGAAAACTAACCATAGATCTTCCATATGATCCAGCAATTCCACTGCTGGGTATATACCCAGAAGAACTGAAAGCAAAGACACAAACAGATATATGCACACCAATGTACATAGCAGCATCTTTCACCATTGCCAAAAGTTTGAATCAATGCCGGTGCCCATCAACAGATGAATGAATAAGCAAAATGTGGTACATACATACAATGGAATATTGCTCAGCTGTAAGAAGGAATAAAATGTCAACACATGGAATAACGTGGATGAATCTTAAGACATTATGTTGAATGAAGCAAGCCAGGCATTGAAATTTGAACAGTATATGACCTCACTAATTTGAACTGAGGAAAGTGAGCAGTCTCGAGAACTATTGTCTGAAAGATAGGTTAACAAGAGAGAGAAAGAGAAGAGTAGGCTGTGAGCCATCACCCATAAGGACATAATTTTTGGTAAAGGGATAGTTTATAGTTCCATATTGAATGATATGACAGATGGGTATGATATTATTGGGTTTGGTGGTGCAGGGTTGACAAGTGTGTAGATTAGGAAAGGCAGGTTGGAATACCCAAGGTATGTAACTATGAATCTTGTCATTCCATGAGTCAAGACAGGGAAATGGAGGGGGGGAAGGGGAGGAAGGGGAGGAAGGAACAGAAAAGGACAAACAGGGGTATTTAGTGGTCATGGGACATTACCTTACATTAATGGATGCAGAAAATGGTAAATATCATCAAAATGTATTAAAATGTATCATCTAAATTGTAAACTATATTGTATATTTTGACAATGGTTAGTTACTATATTTTACTCTCTGTATAACAGTTATAACAATGCTAACATCCCCTACAAAAAAGGTTTTGATATGGGGTGGGGAACGGGGAGGGAGTTTGGGTATGTGGGAGTCTCTAGTATTCCATGTGTGATTTTGCTGCGACCTAAAACTTCTTTGAAATTTAAAGAAAATTTGGGATACACTGAGGAATGAGAGTGGGAAGGTGTCATGGTACAGTGGACATCCAATAATACAGTGATAAAAGGAAAAAAATGATATTTTTTAAAAAAGGGAATTTCTTTTTTTTTTTCCAATTTTTAATGTCCCAATCCGCTAATTATATTTTGTTTGTTTGTTTGTTTTGTTTTTCCTGAGTTTCCTTGTGTTTATCTCTTGCATTTGAGTTTATCATTCTTGTTTCTTTTACCTAATAGGTGTATTTGGTTATCATATAAGCTAAATGTTCAGGGAATATTTAGATGACAGAAGGATTACAATTGGGGCTGTGGAGGATTATTGGTGGGGGGTATCTGGGAGGGGGGATTCATGGGAGTAAATTCACCTGACTATATATGAAAGATATATAAAATTGTTCAAATGATCAAAGGATGTGGCACATTCATGATGGGTGGACAATCACTCAATAAATGAGGGAATCTGAACTCCCAGTCTGGAGAATTCTGCCACATTCTCCAAGGGATCAGCAACAGCCCTCTGAGTGCAGGGACTTTGTCTGTCAAAAGAGGATTGTCCACTGATGAGTTCTTGTTATTAATGACTAGCCTTATGAGTCTTTGCTCTTGTAATTGAAACTTAGCCTACTGTTATGGGGTGCCTAATGGTTGCCACCTGAGAGCCTCCTTCTTGCTCAAATGTGACCTCTCTCTTAGCCAAACTCAGCATATGAATGAATTACATTCCCCCCAATGTGGGACATGACTCCCAGGGATGAGCCTCTCTGGAAGTGAGGGATTAATATCAAGTGCAAACTGGCAACATGACTAGAAAAAGACCTTGAAGAAAATGGGGAAAGGTAAAGACATATGAGTTCAAGTGGCTAAGAGACTTCAAAGAGTCAGGAGATCATCCCAGAGGTAACGATTATGAACACAGCAATAGGATCTCATAAAACACCAAAGTGTATATCACCCCACACAGAGAGGCTCCTGAGGGCTCTGGAGACACCCAGGACCTATATAAGGGGGGGATAGCCCCAGAGACTCACACCTTATTAGTGGGCTTTATTTTGGAATCTGTGCTCCTGAGAATGACAGAGTTGGACTCAAATAAGTCCTCCCTGAACATGATTCATCAGTCCCTTCTATTCAAATATATATGTGATGCTGTAGTTTTTAGATGTACTTCAGAGACTGGAGCCTCTGGCTTACCAATATGCCAGCTGTGCCTGGAGTATCGGTGGAGCTGCAACTCCAACCCTACAGCTCAATGGACTCATCCAAGTCACCTGGTGAGGAGACAATGATGGGTAATGGCCATCCCAGGGAATGGAGAGGGCCTGCAGCTGCAGGCAGGATAATCCCACCCACCATATCCATGGGATATAAGCCCTCTCTCACTTGGAGGTGGAGTGGACATCAACATCCCAGTCCCCTCAGGATTCGGGGAAGAACTATTGACTAGAGTGAACTTAATGGTATTCTGTTGAACATATATTGTGATTCTAGCAATGGATGTAATTTTTACAGTGAGGTGGAGCCAGTGATCACTGGACACTTTCGGGGCAGGGAGGGGAATTGCAATTGAAATTCAGGGGCTTTTTCAGGACTTGGGGGTTGTCCTGAGTGCCCTTGTGGTGATGGATGTAGGTCATTTTAAATCAGCACACACCATTCAGAACAGTGTGTGAGAGAATGTGGTCTAAAATGTGAACAGTGGTCTATGCTTGGTGGCAAGGCACCAGGATGTGTATATCCATTGAGGGTGATGAGCCACAGTGATGAAGGATGTTTGTGTGGATGTTGTGGGAGGTGTGGGAGGTGGGGCACATGGGAATCCCTGTAATTTCTGTGTAATATTTAGGTAATCTAAACACCTTTTAAAATACATACATATATATATAATAAATTCATATATCTAAATGACTATTGAATGGATAAAGAAATAAGGATATCCATGGCCTAGGACATCAATAAAGTGTTGAAGTACACCATAAAATAATATATAGCATAAGGTGGATAATTGAATATGTAGCAGTTGGATATCATTATGATTTCCAAAAATAATATTGGATTATGCTTGTAAACTGGACTGTTAATCTGGGCATGATTAAGTTATGATAAGGGCATTGAGTGGCCCAGAGTCCATAGGGCATTGAACCCCACCCTTTGGTAGGTGGGGTCTCAAACATAAAAAGACATGGCAAAGGACAGAGCTGGAGAAGTTTTTGATGTTGGAGTTCTGATGATCAGGGACAGAAGGCCCCAGGGAAACAAGAGAAGATATTCACCTGCCATTTCAGATCTGGCCTTGTGGAGAGAGGCAAAGCTCAGAGAGCCTAATAGTCTACAGCTGACCTTGTGGAGGAAACAGAGGAGATGAGCCCAGAGAGAAATGCAGCCCTGGGAAGGGTGGAAACCAAGAAGAGTGAACACTTGCAAATGTCAGCAGCTGTCTTGCTCCAAGGTAGGGTAACAGACTTTGGTGAAGGAAGAAATTTATGCTTAATAGTCTGGAAAGTGTAGGCTTCTACCCCAAATAAATACCCTTTATAAAGACCAACAGATTTCTGGTATTTTGCATAAGCACCCCTTTGGCTGAATAATATGGGATATAAAATGTTTTAAAATACATTATTTGCCAAGTCAATAACAAATAATAAGTGCAGATTTGGGAAGGCAGGTGTGATGGTTAGGCTAATGTGTCAACTCGGCCAAGTAGTTGTGTCCAGGTGTTTTTTCCAGCAAGCACTGGGCTAATTGTAATACAAGAGCATTTATGGACTTCAATCACCAGTGAGTTTATGGCGTGGATGGCTGATTACATCTGCATCAATCAGGGAGATTACATTATCAATGGGTGGTGCTTTTATACAATCAGTTGAATGACTTAAAAGTGGAAGTGATTTAACATTCAGAGAGAATTTCCCAGCTCCTCGTTGGACAGGCAACTTCTCCCAGAGACTCATCAACGACCTTTCATCGGAGCCCCTGGTTTGCAGCTTGCCTGAGGAACCTGGACTTGTGAGTCCCCACGGTCGCGTGAGAGACTCTTTTAGAGTTCCATATTATTCACAGATATCTCCTGCTGATTCTGTTTCCTGAGAGAACCCTGACTAATACAGCTGGTACCGGGAGTGGTTCTTGAGGAACAGAGTCTTAAACATGGGATGTCTGAGGTGGCTCTCCACTCTAATTGGACTCACTGGTACTAATGACTCTCTTTCCAACAATGAGGTTGCTAACAGTCCATGGCATGAGCTGGCAATAGCGATACGCAAAATAGCATCATTGGATTCCCCTACTTCCACGCTTATAAGAAGCAAGGATCTGGGTGAGAGTGTTTTCAACACTTTAACAGAATTTTGTGGAGTAAAAAAATATAATGATATTGGCTGGCTCCTCCTAGATACTCTGGATACAGTTACAAAAGAAAGGGATGAGCTAAAGTCTTCAATTTTGAAACTTAAATGCCGCATGAATGATATGAAAGTTTCTACGTGTGCCTTGAAAGAAAATCTTCTCTCCTGTAGCCACAGACTTGAGATATCTGAGAATCAAACACAGTCTCTCTTTGTACGAGTAGCAGAATTACAGAGGAAACTAAAATCTCAACCTCACAGGGTTTCTGCAATTAAAGTGAGGGCATTGATTGGAAAGGAGTGGAACCCCGAGGATTGGGACGGAGACATATAGGATGATGATGATATTGGTGGGGACATTGGAACCCTAAATTCTGCTGAGACTTTACCAGATAAACCTGTGATGGCCTGCCCTGTGGAGACCACACCTTCTCAACCTTGTATCATCCAGCCTCCAGCCTGCCCCAGGGAGTCTGGACTTCCCTCCAGCCCTGAGGCAGGTACCAGCCTAACTCCACCATGCATTGCCCAGCCTCCACTTTGCCCAAGAGAGTCTGTACCTCCTCCCAGCCACAAGGCAGGTACAACCAATCTCCAACATGCATGGTCCAACTTCCAGTCTGCCCTGAGGAATCTGTCTTCCAACCCCTGCCTGAAGAGAATAATCCTGTCTCACCAGAAGAAAATGCAAAGGAATGCCCTCAGGTCAGTAGCCTGCAAGACATCTCTAATCCTTCTCCTTACCCAGAACCCCCACCCCTCTTGTCTTCAAGACCCATTACTAGATTAAAATCACAACAAGTCCCCAAAGGTGAAATGCAAAGTGTGATCCATGAGGAAGTACGATATACTCTGAAAGAACTGCATGAATTTTCCAACTTATATAGACAGAAATCAGGGGAATATGTGTGGGAATGGATACTAAGGGTATGGGATAATGGTGGAAGTAATATAAAGTTGGATCAGGCTGAATTTCTGAATTCAACACTGTAGCTCGAGGGGTTAGAAAGGGCTCTAACAGTTTGTTTGGGTGGCTGACTGAAGCATGGACCAAACGATGGCCAATCATGTCTAATGTTGAGATGCCTGATTTGCCATGGTATACAGTAGATGAGGGGATTCAAAGGCTTAGAGAGATTGGAATGCTAGAATGGATTTACCACTTAAGACCTGCCCACCCACCCCAGGAATGTCCAGAGGACACACCTTTAACCAGGACTGTGAGGAATAAATTTGTAAGACTAACTCCATCTTCTCTGACGAGCTCTGTGGTTGCTCTTCTCTGCAGTCCAGATATTACTGTAGGGGGGTCTGTAATGGAATTGGAATCCTTAAATATTATGGGGATGATCGGTTCAAGGCCCGGTAAAAGTCAAGTATCGGCAGTTAATCGCCAAAGCCAAGATAGGCGTGGCTACCGCAATGAAAGACAGATTCGAAACAGCACACAGAATAGTCTGAGTCGCATGGAGTTATGGCGTTGGTTAATAGATCATGGAGTACCCAGAAGTGAAATACATGGGCAGTCTACTAAATTTCTTCTGGATCTGTATAAGCAGAAGAGTTCTAGGTCAAGCGAACAAAATCCTAACTCTAATTACAGATGCAGAGAATCACGGCCCCTTAATCAGTTCCCAGACTTGAGACAGTTTACAGACCCAGAGCCCCTTGAATGAGGGGAATGCCAGGTACCCTTGGGGAAGGATCCTGTTAAACTGCCAAAAATTTATACAGTTAATCTTCCTCCAACCTTTCCCCAGGGAGACCTATGGCCTTTTGCCAGAGTAACAGTGCATTGGGGAAAAGGAAATGATCAGACATTTTGAGGATAATTAGACACTGGCTCAGAAGTCACATTAATTCCAGGAGACCCAAAACGTCACTGTGGTCCACCAGTCAGAGTAGGGGCTTATGGAGGTCAGGTGATGGAGTTTTAGGTCAGGTCCATCTCACAATGGGTCCAGTGGGTCCCTGGACCCATTCTGTGGTTATTTCTCCAGTTCCAGAATGCATAACTGGAATAGACATACTCAGTAACTGGCAGAATCCCCACATTGGATTCCTGACTCGTGGAGTGAGGGCTATTATGGTTAGAAAGGCCAAGTGGAAGCCTCTAGAACTGCCCCTGCCTAGCAAAATAGTAAATCAAAGGCAATACCGGATTCCTGGAGGTATTGCAGAGATTAGTACCAACATCAAGGATTTGAAGGATGCAGGGTGGTGATTCCCACCACATCCCCATTCAACTCTCCTATTTGGCATGTGCAGAAAACAGATGGATCTTGGAGGATGACAGTAGATTATCGTAAACTTAACCAGGTGGTGACTCCAATTGCAGCTGCTGTTCCAGATGTGGTATCATTGCTTGAGCAAATCAACACTTCCCCTGGTACCTGGTATACAGCTGTTGATCTGGCAAATGCTTTTTTCTCAATTGCCATTAGTAAGGACCACCAGAAACAGTTTGCTTTCAGCTGGCAAGGCCAGCAGTATACTTTCATTGTCCTGCCTCAGGGGTATATTAACTCTCCAGCCCTGTGTCATAATATTGTCCACAGGGACCTTGATCATCTCTCCCTCCCACGAGACATCACACTGGCCCATTATATTGATGATATCATGTTGATAGGACCTACTGAGCAAGAAGAAGCAAAGACTCTAGATTTATTGGTAAGGCATTTGCGTGAGAGAGGATGGGAGATAAATCCAACAAAAATACAAGGTCCTTCCACCTCAGTGAAATTTCTAGGTGTCCAGTGGTATGGGGCCTGTCGAGATATCCCTTCAAAAGTAAAGGATAAGCTGTTGCACCTGGCCCCTCCTACGACCAAAAAGGAGGCACAACGCTTAGTTGGCCTCTTTGGATTTTGGAGAAAACACATTCCTCATTTGGGTGTGTTACTGCGGCCCATTTACCGAGTGACCAGGAAAGCTGCTAGTTTTGAATGGGGAATGGAACAAGAGGAAGCCCTGTGACAGGTCCAGGCTGCTGTGGAAGCTGCACTGCCACTTGTACCATATGATCCAGCAGATCCAATGGTGCTGGAAGTTTCAGTGGCAAATAGAGATGCTGTCTGGAGCCTTTGGCATGCCCCTATAGGGGAATCACAACGCAGACCCTTAGGATTTTGGAGCAAAGCCTTGCCATCCTCTGCAGATAACTACTCCCCTTTTGAGAAGCAGCTTTTGGCTTGCTACTGGGCCTTAGTAGAGACTGAACGCTTAAACATGGGCCATCAAGTTACCATGAGACCTGAGTTGCCTATCATGAGCTGGGTGTTGTCTGACCCACCAAACCATAAAGTTGGCCGTGCACAGCAGCACTCCATAATAAAGTGGAAGTGGTATATATGAGATAGGGCTCGAGCAGGTCCTGAAGGCACAAGTAAGTTACATGAGGAAGTGGCCCAAATGCCCATGGTCACCATCCCTGCCATGTTACCTTCTCTTTCCCAGCCCACAGCTTTGGCCTCTTGGGGATTCCCTTACAATCAGTTGACTGATGATGAGAAAACTCGGGCCTAGTTTACAGATGGTTCTGCACGATATGCATGTACCACCTGAAAGTGGACAGCTGCAGCACTGCAGCCCTTTTCTGGGACATCCTTGAAGGATAGCGGTGAGGGCAAATCCTCCCAGTGGGCAGAGCTTCGAGCAGTGCATCTAGTTGTTCATTTTGCTTTGAGGAAGAAATGGTCAGAGGTGCGTTTGTACACTGATTCATGGGCTGTTGCCAATGGTTTGGCTGGATGGTCAGGGACCTGGAAGGAACTTGATTGGAAAATTGGTGACAAGGAGGTCTGGGGAAGAGCTATGTGGATAGATCTTTCTGAGTGGGCAAAAAACATGAACATATTTGTGTCCCACAAGAATGCTCACCAGAGGGTGACTTTGGCAGAGGAAGAGTTTAATAATCAAGTGGATAAGATGACCCGCTCTGTGGCTAATGCTCAGCCTCTTTCCCCAGCCACTCCTGTCATTGCCCAATGGGCTCATGAACAAAGTAGCCATGGAGGTAGGGATGGAGATTATGCATGGGCTCAGCAACATGGACTTCCCCTCACCAAGGCTGACTTGGCTACAGCCACTGCTGAATGCCCAGTCTGCCAGCAGCAGAGACCCACACTCAGCCCCAGATATGGCACCATTCCTCGAGGTGACCAGCCTGCTACCTGGTGGCAGGTGGACTACATTGGGCCACTTCCATCATGGAAGGGGCAGCGATTTGTTTTAACTGGAATAGACACATACTCTGGTTATGGGTTTGCATTTCCGGCACGCAATGCTTCTTTCAAAACTACCATCCGTGGACTTACTGAATGTCTTATCTACCGCCATGGCATTCCACACAGCATTGCTTCTGATCAAGGAACCCATTTCACAGCAAATGATGTGCGGGAATGGGCACATGTCCATGGAATTCACTGGTCTTACCATGTTCCCCATCACTCTGAAGCAGCTGGATTAATAGAACGGTGGAATGCCCTTTTGAAGACTCAATTACTGTGCCAACTAGGTGGCAATTCCTTGCAGGGCTGGGGCAATGTTCTCCAGGATGCTGTGTATGCTCAGAATCAGCGTCCTCTCTATGGTGCTATTTCTCCCATAGCCAGGATTCATGGGTCCAAGAATCAATGGGTGGAAATGGGAGTGGCATCACTCACTATTACCCCTAGTGACCCACTAGGAAAATTTTTGCTTCCTATCCCTGAAACCTTAAGCTCTGCTGGTCTACAGGTTTTAATCCCAAGAGGAGGAGTGCTGCAACCTGGGAACACAACAGTGATTCCATTGAACTGGAAGTTAAGACTGCCACCTGGCCACTTTGGGCTCCACTTACCTGTGAATAAACAGGCAAAGAAGGGAATTACTGTACTGGCTGGGGTTATTGATCCTGACTATCAAGGGGAAATAAGACTACATCTACATAAGGGGGGTAAAGAAGAGTTTGCCTGGAATGCAGGGGATCCTCTAGGGTGTCTCCTAGTCCTGCTATGCCCTGTGATTAAAGTCAATGGAAAATTGCAACAAACCAATTCAAGCAGGACTAACAATGGCCCAGAATCTTCGGGAATGAAAGTTTGGGTCACCCCACCAGGCAAAGAACCACGGCCAGCTGAAGTGCTTGCTGAAGGTAACGGGAACATGGAATGGGTAGTGGAAGAAGGTAGTGATAAATATGAACTTCGACCATGTGACCAGTTACAGAAATGAGGACTGTGATGGTCATGAACCCTTATTCCATGTTTCATTATGAGTATGATTGTATATGTACACAAAATGAATTTCTTTGTTTTCTTCCCCAATCTTTTCCCCTATCATGAAAATTTGTATTAATCCCACATCATAATATTTAAATGGTTGGTGGCAAGGCTCCAGGATGTGTAAGTTCATTGAGGGTGGTGGGCCACACTTGTGGGAGATGTTTGTGTGGGATGTGGTGGGAGGTGTGGGAGGTGGGCAACATGGGAATCTCAGTGGGTTCCGTGTAATATTTTGGGTAATCTAAGCACCTCTTAAAATATATGTATATATATATATATATATAAATAAAATTTTTGTAAGCAAATACACATATATGCATATATAATTATATATCATATTGCAAATGTTTGTATGTATTGTGAGAATTTTGATTTTTACCCACAATAAAAATAAAAAAAAAAATTAAAAAAAAAATGCTTTCTCACCAAAATCAAAAAAAAAAAAAAAAAAAAGAAATGTAAAAAAAAATTCTTCAGGCAGAAAGAAAATAATCTCATAAGGTTCGAGATTCAGGATGGATTGAAGAATAATATCTGTTAATTAAATTTATATATCTAAATGACTATTGAATGGATAAAGTAGTAGTGATATTCATGGCTTAGGACATCAGTAAAGTGCTAAAATACCCCATAAAATAATATATTGCATAAGATGGTGTATTAGCCAGCCAAAGGAGTGCTAATGTAAAATACCAAAAATGGGTTGGTCTTTATAAAAGATATTTATTTGGGATAGAAGTCCTCAGATACCAGGCCATAGAGTGTTAAGTTTCTTCTCTCACCACAGTTCATTGCCACGTGTTAGAGCAAGACAGCTGCTGGCATTTGCCAGGGTTCAGGCTTCTGAGGTTCCTCTCTTCCCAGGGCTGCATTTCTTTCTGGGCTTAGCTCCTGTTTCCTCCACAAGGTCAGCTGTAGATGATCAGGTGAACAGCTTGCTTCTCTTCTCTTATTTCCAACATCAAAACTGCTTCTCAAAAGACTGTTTCACCTGTCCTTTGCCTTGCCTTTTATATTCAATTCCCCACCTACCAAGGGGTGGGGCTCAATGCCCTATTGACATGGCCCAGTCAACGTCCTACTCATGCCCACATTAACAGATCAGTTTACAAGCATGATCCAATTATATTTTTGGAATTCATAATTACATCAAATATCCCACCTGTAACACTCCCCCAAGGTGATGTCTTAATCCCAGATCTCTGCTTCCACAGTTTTCTTCTTAAAGCTTTTTCTCCTTCAGTCTCTCCTTTCCATGTCCTCTTTTGTCCAAGCTGACAGTGGTTTTGTTCATACAGCATTCTCAAAAAAGTTGTTGGTTTAGCATGCAAGAAGCAGGACCCAAAAATTGGGTAAGATGTGGCAATCACCCCAACACTCTTGGAAGATGAAGTCTGAAGCTTGGTCGACACCCAGATGCTTGATGAGGGTGGAACCAAGAAAATGGCTGTTGGGCAAGCCTGTGGGAAGAGTGGGTTCCCATGTGGCCCCAAGAGGAAGCCATTATTTTAAGAATGACTCTCAAACTTTGAAATTGATAGGAGGATGCCCTGCAGGTTTACTGAACTGTAGAGGATGCATAACTCATGTTTAATATCCCAATTTCTTCTTATGATATTGAAAATGTTTATCCTTTGTCTTTCCATTTTTGTATTAGAAGCAGTGAAATGGTTTTGTAAGTTTCAGAGGTCTATGACAGACGGGACTTTGCCTCAAGATGAACTGTATTTCTTTAAAATGATTTTTATATGATTTTGTACATGGATTGTTACTGATTTAAGTTTTTTTAAATATTGTATTGTATTTCTGGAATTCAGAAGGTGGAGTGTTACAGTTGGGATATTTGATGTAATTATGAATTCCAAAAATATAATTGGATCATGCTTGTAAACTGATCTGTCAATCTGGCCATGATTAGGGCGTTGACTGGGCCATGTCAATAGGGCATTGAGCCCCACCCCTTGGTGGGTGGGGAATTGAATATAAAAGGCAAGGCAAAGGACAGGTGAAACAGTCTTTTGAGAAGCAGTTTTGATGTTGGAAATAAGAGAAGAGAAGCAAGCTGTTCACCTGATCATCTACAGCTGACCTTGTGGAGGAAACAGGAGCTAAGCCCAGAAAGAAATGCAGCCCTGGGAAGAGAGGAATCTCAGAAGCCTGAACCCTGGCAAATGCCAGCAGCTGTCTTGCTCTAACACGTGGCAATGGACTGTGGTGAGAGAAGAAACTTAACACTTTATGGCCTGGTATCTGAGGACTTCTATCCCAAATAAATACCCTTTATAAAAACCAACCCATTTTTGGTATTTTACATTAGCACCTCTTAGGCTGACTAATACAGATGGGTAAATGGATATGTGACAGTCTGATATTATGAATTCCAAAAATAGATATTTGATTATGTTTGTAAACTGGTGTTTTAATCTGGCAATGATTAAGTTTTGACAAGTGCATTGACTTTGCCACAGTTGGTAGAGTGTTGAGCCCCGCCCCTTGGTGGGTGGTGTCTCAAACATAAAAAGATATGGCAAAGCCCAGAGTTGCAGTAATTTTTGATGTTGGAGTTCTGATGAGCAAGGACAGAATGCCCTGGGATAAAGAGATGAGCCATTCACCTGACAGTTTATATCTGGTCTTATGAGAGAGGCCAAGGCTTAGAGAGCCACATAGTCTACAGCTGACTTGTGGAGGAAACAGAGGAGCTGAGCCCAGAGAGAAACACATCCCTGAGTAGAGAGGAAACCAAGAAGCTTGATCCCTGGGAAATGATGACAGCTGTCTTGTTCCAAGATGGGCTAACAGACTTTGGAGAAGGAAGAAACTTATCATTTATGGCCTGGTAACTGTAAGCATCTACTCCAAATAGATACCCTTTATAAACACCAGCAGATTTCTGGCATTTTGCATCAGCACCCCTTTGGCTGATTAATACAGGATATAAAATGTTTTAAAACACATTATTTGGCAGGTCAATAACAAATAATAAGTGAAGATTTGGAAAGGCTAGCAAATCTGTTATAATTTCCCTGGTACACTTTAAAGAATATTAAATAGTGCATTTCATCCAAATGAATGGAAGAAAAAAAATTGAAGAAAAATAGTCAGTCCAAAACAAAGTGTTCATTATTTCCTGGGTTGCCTTTTTGGCCTTTCTTATGTGGCCACCTTACTTATGCATCTTGGAAGCTGCACCTTTCTTATCCTTCAGAAGCCTGAAGGTTCCAGGATTGATTTATGGGGTGTTATTTTGTCCCCATTTAAGTCAAGTGCTGTATCACTTCCACATTTCCTAGTTATGAAGTCACCAAACTGGATGTCATGCTCATTTGAAGCAAGAAGAACCATGAATGATAGAACAAATAAAAAGGAGATATTGTTGCATTTCCCAAATTGAACGCTTAGATGATTGATATTGGATCATTCCTCTTTTCTAATGAATGCATTCAAAGCTATAAATTTCCAACTAAGCACTGATTTAGCTGGATCCCAGAAAGTATGAGGAACCATACGACTTTAAGAAGTAGAAAGAACCACATAGCAAAAAGCATGTGAGTGAAGCTATATCCACTTCCAAAACAGTACAGTCATAAGATGAAAGCAGAGAATGTAAGAAAGTTGGGCAAATATTTTCTCTGACCCCAAGCATTGTTTCCTAAATAACACTTCTATGAATGTAACTTCTCTTTGAAGGAATTTGCATCATGCTTACTTAAGCATGAGGGAATCTATGTGAGGAAAAAAGATAAAGAGAATGAATTTTGCCAATTTTTCCCACATGGTAGTCCTCCCCTTTGAGTGTAATGAGGGTGAAATTTTCTTGGAATTTCAAACTCATGAGATTCACGAGAATTAATCCTTCAGGGAAACTATTTGGGATTTCATCAATTTGGGAAAGCTAGAGTCACATCAAAGAAACATGCAGGTGTAAAACCCTGTGTATTAAGGAATATTGGATATCTTTCAGCCAGGCATTAAAACTCATTGAGCATGATATATTGATACACTTGTTAGTATTGTAATGAACATGGGAATGCTTCCATCTAAAACAAAACCTCATGGAATGGGAGAAAATTCAAATTAGAGAGAAACCATATGAGTGTCCAAATGTAGTCTGCTCTTTACATTCTTTTTTTTTTTTCAAATTATCAGGTTTATTGAAAGAGAAACTGTTCACACAGGGCGGTACCGAAATAATAAAGGGAGAGTCTCAAAAGGTTAGTAAGTTACATTGGTTTATGAAGGTAATTAGGAGAATTCCAAAGGGGAAATTACAATAATTGTTTGTCATTTAGGTTCCTTATTACAAAGGAGGATTCTACCAAGTATGGAATGATTATGGGGTGGCTATTATAACATATTTGTCTATTTCTGATAGGTTATTTCTATTGTCCTGAAACCATCTTATTCCCAAATATTGCTATAGCTGCAACTTTTGTATGTTACATTCCAGGTTCTCAGAAAGTTCCTGCTTCTATTTTTTGACTTTTGGAATGTCCCTATCAATTCTTTATTTTTTTTGTGTGTGGGTAAAAATCAAAATTTACATATATGCATACATATTTATACATTCATTTTTTACACATCATTTTAAATGTCTTACAGATGAACAAGCATAGAAGTGTAATATATGTTGGAAGGTTTTCAACCTGACAGAAAACCTCTTTATTTATCAGAAAATTCTTACTGAAGAGAAATCATATACATGTGGGAAATTTTAATTGAAATGTCAAATCACAGATATGAGAGATTTCCTACTGCAAAGGAATACTATGCATGTAAGGCATTTGAAAAAGCTTTAGGTACAATTAAAATATCAAAGAACAAGAAAAATCTCATTCTGGACAGAAATAAAGTGAATGTAAAGAATGCAGAAAAGCCTTCAACCAAAAGCAATTGTTCATTAAACATCACAGCATTCATTCTGGAGAAAAATCCTATATATGCAATGAATGTGGAAAAGCCTTTAACAAGAAGGAAAACCTCATTAACCATCAGAGAATACATACTGTAGAGAAACCTTATGAATGTGATGGATGTGGGAAAGAACTCATTCAGAAATCAAGCCTCATTACACACCAGAGAAGACAAACTGGAGAGAAACCCTATATCTGTAAGGAATGTAGGAAAGCCTTCAGTAGCAAATCAAATCTCACAGACCATGAGAAAATTCGTAGTGGAGGGAAACCCTATATATGTAAGGAATGTGAAATAGCCTTCAGCCAGAGTCAGTATCTCACTAAACATTACAACATTCATACTGGAGCAAATCCCTGTGAATGTAATGAATTTGAAACTCCAAAGAATCTCCACCTACAGTCTGTGCAACTTGTTGCCAATCTTTTAAGGAAGCGGCTGTGACTGCATTCAGGATTACTTACTCCTATTGGAAAAGTGCACTTGCAGTTTGTTCTGAGATCTACCCTCTCACATCTTCTTCCACACTCCTCTGTGTTCAATTAGTTACCACTAATGTATGCATCAAAACTCAAAATTTCTCTTAGTTTTTGTAAAGATGGGCTTTCCATTATTTGAAGTTATCATGGGTGTTTTCACAGGTTCTTCAATCCATTACATTCTGGGTAAGCATTTTAAAAATTACAATTTAAAAAATAATGTTGCCCATTATTGTAGCATTTTCTTATAAGGCACCCCAACCCTTTAAATTTTTTCAGTTTCTTCATCTTATTCTGATGTAGATTCAAGTTTAACAGCCACTGAACCACAGTGACCTGCTTTCTACTTCACTCCAATTTTCATTATTTATTTTAAATCAGAAATGATCCTTCATAATTAGGTGATATATTTCTGCTTTCAAGGATTTTAAGAAGTTAGAAAATTTATTTATATTCTTAAGTTGTACTCCAATAATTTTCTCAATTGTGATAGGGTGTGGGACGGATGAAACTAGAGAATGCATGTATTTACAAACAGAAATGTGTACCCAAAACAAGGTGCCAATACAGATAATTCTGAGGAAGGAGGAATGGGGGTTGAGGCTAGAGAAGGAAGTTTGCTGTTTGCCATAACAGACACAAATTATTTTTATACTCTTTGCATGGATAATTTGTTTATATAGAAATTATGATAATAGCACACAATGAAATTATACAAAGTGGTTGATTTGAAGATATTGTTTTGTATCTACAGCATTACTATGGGGACCCTGCTCCTCACCCTTTGCAAATACAGTCTCCCATAAAAGAAAAGTGTTCACTCCCCTTGGCCCCCTCCCCAGCTGCCAGGACATGTGGATGTCTGCCTCAGCAAGAGTGAGCACAGAGACGAGGACCATGGATGTGACCATGTTAAGTCCACACTGCTCTCTACACGTGTCCAGTTAGAGGGCTGTTAGCACCACAGGAGAAGACAGACTTCCTACTGCTTACTCCCCAGTGAAGAACCGCTAGAGTGAGTCACATCCCTAACTGAGGCTGTGAGTGCTAAGCAGGGCTGTCTCCCTGTCCTCCTTTGTGGATTCAGAACCAATGATGATGGTTTTCATTAGGGCGCTGAGAGTTTGGTTCCAAAACAGGACAGTCCCTCTCTGCCTTGGGGGAACTGCAGTAAACACGTGTTACATTCCAATTTCTTCAGTTGTTCATCAGCTTCTTCCCATCGAAACCCTGCATTCTCTTCTGGGATTGAAGAGATCTGCATCATTTTCAACATTGTTAAAATGTGTTGAAAATATAATATTTAATTAGTCTGACAAATATCTTGCATCCACACCCTCTGAGTTTTTCTGCAAACATTACACTATCTCACAACCTCACTTCGATTCTTGTCAGCCATATGTCCCATGATTTTCTGGGATTCCTGTACTATTTTTGAGGGTCACTGGCCTAAAGTTGCTCATTCTGGTGATGTTATTGGTGTAGTCAATGGTGTAATGTGAATTTTGACATTTCCTTCCTGACACAAACAGATTATATCTTGGCATGCCCTTTCTTTAGCTGCCCCAAGATTTGAGAAGGTGAATGTAGAACTGGAAACAGGACACCTGAATGTATGCCTGAGACCCAGACATGGTACAGTAAGAACAGCCTCCTCAGAGGGTCAGTGCTGGAGTCCAAGGGAAGGAGGAAAGAGTAAAAGGATCAGGAGCAGAAAGGCTCCTCTCTGTGCCCTGACTCCTCTGCTGCACCAGACCCCTGTTCCCATGCTTTTATCTGCCCATACCCACCTCCCAACCCCTTCCTGAGCCAGGCACATCTGTGACTTTACACAAGTCACAAAACAATGTGACACCCATTCCTGAATCCTTGTCTTGCTGGACTTTCTTGTCTAGAGCACTTCCCCCTCCATCTTACCAATACTCAATCCTGCTTAGTCTGGAGACACCCACAGTTTACAGGTGAATTCACTGGGCAGCAGGATAACACTGCCTTTTGGAAACAGGGCAGCTCCCCAACCCTGTGTCCCTAGCTGTTTGAGTTTGCTAAATGCTGCGAATGCAAAATACCAGAAATAGGTTGGCTTTTATTGGAATTTATTAGGGTTAAAGCTTACAGTTCTGAGTCTGTGAAAATGTCCAAATGAAGGCATCATCAAAAATGCTGTCTTAACAAGGTTCACCTGCACCTGGACTCCTCCTAAGGTAAAGTGTTCAGCCTTCCTGTCTCTCTCTGCCTTCTCCTTCAAACTCATTTTGTCCCTGAGCTCAGCACTGGCACATCATACACAATTGCTCACAACTCTCCCTTATCCTCTGGCCTGGATATCTTCAGATTCAAGCTGCTCCATGACTCCATGGAGCCTTTACTCTCCCTCAGCGTCCCAGGGTTTCTCTATCTCTCCAAAGGTGTAGGAGATCCTGCAGCCCTCTCCCACATGGCAGGGTAAACATGACAGCACTCTTTCTCTGTGTGTTCCTTGTATGTAGGATGTCCGCACAATGATTGTGGTCTATACTGGTGCCTGATATCTAATCAGAGGCCCTTAACTAAACTAAAGCATTCTAAAAAAAGTGACCTAATTGAAAGCTCCCTTATGTGAATCTAACCAAAATGTCCTACTTACAAAAGGCTTACACACACAGCAATGGGTAGGTAAGAACATATTTTTCAGGGGTTCACACAAGACCCAAACGAGGGCATTAAACCAGGGCAGAGGGATCAGGAGGGATCTCCTAATTCTGGGAGAAATGGGAACTCATAAAGCAGTGGCTGTACTTTGGGTGAGGCCATCATTGAGCAAAATGGGGTGCTGACCACCATTGTACTGCTCCTGAGAATGGTCCAAAGAAGAACTCAATATACTGTGCTTTCTCCTCCAAATCTTAACTCCAAAATCAGGTGTGTAACTCTGAGAGGTTTTCCATTATTCCCATCCCCAGAGCCAGAGCACAGAAATTTTCCCTGGGGAATGGGGGTGGGGGGAAGGAATCCGGCTGTAAAACTGAAAGCCCCTGTTTTCTTCTACAAAGAACTGATTGAATTTACAACCGAATGGAGAAATTCAACCTTTAGGGAGCTCTCAAATGTAGTGGAGATCATAGGGGCCTGAGATTCAATTCATTTCAATCCTTCAGGAAGAATTGAAATAAATACTATTACAGATGAGTAAAAACTAATAAAGTTTGCTGGCAGCAACTCACTTTAAAACAAATGTAAAAGAATATTCTTTAGACAGAAAGAAAACAATCTCAGAAGTTTCAAGATTCAGGATGGACTGAAAAACAATATCTTTTCATTAAATTAATATATATAAATGACCAATAAATGGATAAAGTAATAATGATGTCCATGGCCTAGGACATCACTAAATTGTTCAAGTGCACCATGAAATAATATATAGCATAATATGGGGAAATGGATACGTAGCAGTTTGATATCATTATGAATTCCAAAAGTAGATATTGGATTATGCTTGTAAACTGGTCTGTTAATCTGGGCAGGATTAAGTTAGGATAAGCAAGTTGACTGGGCCAGAGTCAGTAGGGTGTTGAGCCCCCTCCCTTGGTGGGTTGGCTCTCAGACATAAAAAGACATGGCAAAGGACAGAGTTGGAGTAGTTTTTGAGTTTCTGATGAGCAACAACAGAAAACCACTGGGTAAAGAGACAAGCAATTCACCTGACAGTTCACAGCTGGCCTTGTGGAGAGAGGCAAAGCTCAGAGAGCCTCATAGCCTACAGCTGACCTTGTGGAGTAAACAGAAGAGCTGAGCCCAGAGGGAAAGTCAGTCATAAGAAGAGAGGAATCGAAGAAGCCTGAACCCTGGCAAATTTTGGCAGCTGTCTTGATCCAAGATGGAGTAACAGAATTTGGTGAAGGAAGAAACTTATGCTTTATGCCCTGGTAACTGTAACCTTCTACCCCAAATAAATATCCTTTATAAAGACCTACAGATTTCTGGTATTTTGCATCAGCACCCCTTTGGCTGACTAATACAGGATATAAAATGTTTAAAAATACATTATTTGGCAAATCAATAACAAATAATAAGATTTGGCAAGGCAAGCAAAAGTGATAAAATTTCCTTGGTAAACTTTAAAAAATATAAAATAGTGCATCTCATCTAAATAAATAGAAGAAGAATAATTGAGCAAAAATAGTCCAAGCAAAGTGTTCAGGACTTCCTGGGTTGCCATTTTGGCTTTTGTTGGGGCAACCTTACTTGTGCATCTTTGGAAGCTGCACATCCTTTATCTTTCAAAAGACTGAAGGAACCACAGTTGATTTATGGGGTTTGTTTTGTCCCCATCATAAATCAAGTGCTGTATCACTGCCCCATTTCCAAGTTATGAAGTCACCAAAGTGGATGTAATGCTCATTTGAAGCAAGAATAGCCGTGAATGATAGAATTTTTTAAAAAGTAGTTATTGTTGAACTTCCAAATTTTGATGATTAGATGATTGATATTGGATCTTTCCTCTTTCCTAATGAATGCATTCAATGCTATAAATTTCTCTCTAAGCACAGCTTTTGCTGTACTGACCAAACTATGTAGAAGCATAGGACATTAGAGAAGAAGAAAGAACCACATAACAAAAAGCTTGTGAGTGAAGCTATATCCACTTCCACAACTGTACAACCTTAAGATGAAGGCAGAGAATGTAAGAAATTTGGGAAAATATATTCTCTGACTGCAAGCATTGTTTCCTCAAAATAACACTTCCAAGAATGTAACTTTACTTTGAAGGAATTTGCATCATGCTTACCTAAGCATGAAGGAATCTATGTAAGGAAAAACGAATGAAGAAAATGAATTTTGCCAGTTTACCCCACATGGTAGTCCTCCCATTTAAGTGAAGTTTTCTAGGATATTCAACCTCATTAGAAACCTGAAAATTAATCTTTCAGGAAACCATTTGGGATTTCATGAATTTGGGAAAGCTAGAGCCCGATCAAAGAAACATGCAGGAGTAAAACCCTGTGTATGTAAGGAATATTGGAAATCCTTCCATCCAGGCATTAAATTGAGCATGAAATATTCATACATTAGATAATATTGTAATGAAAATGGGAATGCTTCCATCTGAAACAAAACTTCATGGAATATGAGAAAATTCAAACTAGAGAGAAACCATATGAGTGTCCTGAATGTAGTCTGTTCTTTACAGTCATTTTTTACTCCTCACTTTAAAAGCCATAAAGGGGAACATCATAGAAATCCCATATATCTGGGAAAGTTTCAATCTGAGAGAAACCCTCTTTATTCATCAGAAAATTCTTACTAAAAAGAAATCATATATATGTGGGAAAGCTTTAATTCAAATGTCAAATCTCATACACAAGAGATTTCCTAATGCAAAGAAACACTATGCATGTAAGCCATGTGAAAAAGCCTTTAAGTACAAATCGTATCTGACAGAACATGTAAAAACTCATGGTGGACAGAAACAAAATAATGTAAAGAATGCAGAAAAGCCATCAGTCAATAGAAATGTTTCCTTAAACATCAGAGCATTCATTCTGTAGAAACACCCTGTAAATGCAATAAATGTAGAAAAGCCTTCAACAACGAGGAAAACCTCATTAACCATCTGAATATACATACTGGAGAGAAAGCCTAGGAATGTGATGGACGTGGGAAAGCTTTCATTCAGAAATCGTGCCTCATTACACACCAGAGAAGACAAACTGGAGGGAAACCCTTTATATGTAAGGAATGTAGGAAAGTCTTCAGTAGCAAATCAAATCTCACTGACCATGAGAAAAATCATAGTGGGGGGAAACCGTATATATGTAAGGAATGTGGAATAGCCTTCAGCCAGAGGCAGTATCTCATTAAATATTACAACATTCATACTGGAGACAAACCCTTTGAATGTAATGAAAGTGAATGTCCAAAGAATCTGCACCTCCACTCTGTGCAACTTATTGCCAATCTTTTAAGGAAGCTGCTGTGACTGTGCAATTCATGGTGTATTTCTCCTCTAGGAAAAGTACACTTGCCGTTTGTCTGAGATCTGCTCCTCACGCACCTTCTTCCACACACGGGTATTCAATTTGTTACCACTGATTCATGCATCAGAACTCGAGATTTCTATTAGTTTATGTAAAGATGGTCTTTCCAAAAATTTCGAATCATCCTGGTTGTTTTCACTGGTTCTTCAATCCATTACATTCTTGGTAAGCATTTAAAAAATTAACATTTTAAAAATAATGCTGCCATTATTGTAACATTTTATTTCTTTTCTTTTTTTTACTGTGGGTAAAAATCAGAATTTTCACAATACATACGAATATTTGTAAAATTATATATAAATAAATATGCATATATGTGCAATAGCTTACATAAATGTTATTTCTATACATATATATATATTTAAAAGTGCTTATACACAAATATTACACAGAAATTACAGTGTTTCCCATGTTCCCAACCTCCCACACCTCCCACAACATCCCACACAAACATCCTTCATCAGTGTGGCACATCACCTGCAATGGATATACACATCCTGGGGCTTTGCCACCAAGCATAGACCACAGTTCTCATCGTAGACCACACTCTGCCCACACAGTTCTGCATGGTATATGCTGATGTAAAGTGGCCTACATCCATCGCTACTGTTCCACTCAGGACAAGTCCCAAGTCCCCCAAAAAACCATGTATTTCAACTGCCCTTTGCCTTCCTACCCCAAAAATGTCCAGGTGCCACCGGCTCCAACCAAATGTTATAATTTCTTCCATTGCTTGATTCACAATATTTATACAACAGAATACCATTAAGTCCGCTCTGGTCCATAACACTTCCCCCAATCCTGAGGAGAATGGGATGGGGATGTCCACTCCACCTCCAAGTGAGAGAGGGCTTATATCCCATGGATACAGGGGATGGGATTTTCCTGCCTGCAACTGCAGGCCCTCTCGATTCCCTGGGATGGCCGTTGCCCATCATTGTATCCTCGCCAGGTGACTTAGATGAGTCCATTGAGCTGTAGGGTAGGAGTTGTAGCTCCACAGAGATTCCACACACAACCGCACATAGGTAGGCCAGAGGTTCCAATCTCTGGAAGTACACCTAAAAACCCCAGCATCACATATAGAGTTGAATAGAAGGACTGATGGACCATGTGCAGGCAGGACTTATTTGAGTCCAATTCTGTCACTCTCAGGAGCACAGATTCCAATGTAGAGCCCAATAATAAGGCATCAATCTCTGTGGCTATCCCAACTTATATAGGACCTGTGTGTCCCCAGAGCCCTAAGGAGACCCTCTGGGTGGGGTGATATCCAATTTCTTGTTCTATGATGTCCAACTGAGGTGCGTAAGCATTACCTTGGGATGACTTCCCTAAGCACTTTGAAGTCTCTTAGCGACATGAACTCATTTTTCCTTACCTTTTCCCCCGTTATTCAAAAACTTTTTCCAATCATGTTGCCAGTTGGCACTTGGTATTAATCTCTCATTACCAGGGAGCTAAATCCCCTGGAGTCATATCCCACATTGGGGGGAAGGTATTGCATTCATATCCTGAGTTTGGCTTAGAGAGGCCACGTTTGAGCAACAAGGAGGCTCTCAGGTGGCAACCCTTAGGTACCCCTTAACAGTAGGCTAAGTTTCAATTACAAGAGCGAAGACTCATGGGGCTAGTCATCAATAACAATAACGCATCAGTGGGCCATCCAATTTTGCCAAACCCTGCTCCTGCACTCAGTGGACTGTTACTGCTCCCTTGGAGAATGTGGCAGAGCTCTCCAGGCTGGGAATTCAGATTCCCTCATTTACTGAGTGATTGTCTACCTACCATGACCATGCCCCATCCCTTGATCATTTAAAAAAATTCACATAACTTTAATGTATATTCAGATGAACTTACTCCCATGAATCCCCCATCCCAGACATCCCCCACCAATGATGCTCTGCAGCCCCCATTGTAACCATTCTGTGATCTAAACCTTCCTTGAATATGGAGCCCATATAAAAACTGAATACAATTAATAGAATAAAAAATAATAATGATAAGCTTTAATGCAAGGGACAAATACAAGGAAAATCAGAAGAAAAAAGTAAACTAAAAATAAAATATAATTAGCAGATTGGAACTTTCAAAAATGGGAAAAAATCCTTTTTTAAAATAATTATTCTTTTTTCTTTTTATCACTGTATTATTGGATGTCTAGTGTACCGTGACTCCTTCCCCTCTCATTCCCCAGTGTCTTCCAAATCTTCATTTAATTTTCAGTTTTAGGTCACAGCAAAGTCACACACTGAATACTAGAGACTGCCACATACCCCAACTCTCTCCCATTTCCCCACCACATATTAAGTCCTTTTAAAAAAAATGGATGTTAGCATTGTTATAACTCTTATACAGATAGTAAAATAGAACAACTAAACATTGTCAATGGTTTACAGAATAGTTTACAATTTAGACGGTACAGTTTAATAATTTTTGATGGTATTTACCATGTCCTGTGTCCATTAATGTATGGTAATGAAAAACCTTTCCCATGACCACTAAATACCCCATTTGATCTTAACTATTCCTTCCTCCAAATCTCCCTGGGGCTTATGCCACTCTCCTATCTTGACTCAATGAATGACAAGATTCATACTTACATACCCTGTGTATTCCAACCTGCCCTTCCTAATCTAAACACCTGTCAACCTTATGCCACCAAACCCCGGAATGTCTGTACCAATCTGTACTATCTTTCAGTATGCCACTATGCTCTACCGCTTTGCCATAGATTATGTCCAAATGGGTGATGGCTCACAGCCTACTCTTCTCTTTCTCTCCCTTGTTAACCTATTTTTCAGACAATGGTTCTCAGAGACTGCTCACTTTCCTCAGTTCAAATCAGTGAGGTCATATACTGTTCATCTATCAATGCGTCGCCTGCTTCACTCAATATAAGGTCTTCAAGATTCATCCACCTTATTCCATATGTTATCACTTTATTCCTTTTTCAGCTGAGTAATATTCCATTGTATGTATGAACCACGTTTTGCTTATCCAGTCATCTGTTGATGGGCACCAGGGCTGTTTCCAACTTTTGGAAATGGTGAACAATGCTGTTATAAACATCGGTTTGCATATGTCTGTTCGTGCCATTGCTTTCAGTTCTTCTGGGTATTTACCTAGCAGTGGAATGGCGGGATCATATGGAAAATCTATTGTTAGTTTCCTGAGGAACAGCCAAACTATCCTAAACAGTGGCTGGACCATTCCACAATCCCACCAGCTGGGGTTGAGGAATCTTATTCCTCAACGTCCTTTTCAACACTTAGAGTCTGCTATTTTTTTAATTGCTGCCATTCTGATGAGTGTAAATCATATCTCAGTGTAGTTTTGATTTGCATTTCCCTGATAGCAAGCGATGGGGAGCATTTTTCATGTGCTTTTTTAGCCCTTGGTATTTCTTCCTTGGAGAAGTGTCTTTCAGGTCACTTGCCCATTTTTAAAATGTGTTGTTTGCCTTTTTATTTTCAAGGTGTAGGATTTCTTTATATATGCAGGATATTGGGCTCTTATCAGATATATTTTTTGCCAAATATTTTCTACCATTGTGTAGGCTGCCTTTTTATTTTCTCAATACTGTCCTTTGAGGTGCAGAAATTTTTAATTTTGAGGAGATCCCATTTATCTATTTTTTTCTCTTGCTGCTCGTGATTTGGCTATGAAGTTCATGAAAACATTTCCTATCACAAGGTCCTGTAGATGCTTTCCTACATTATCTTCTATGGTCTTTATGGTTTGGGCTCATATATTTAGATCTTTGATCCATATTGAGTTGATTTGTGTATAAGGTGTGAGATGGTATTCTTCTCTCATTCTTTTGGAAATGGATATCCAGTTCTCCAAGCACCACTTGTTAAAGAGGACATTCTCTCCCATCTGAGTGGCCTTGGTAATATTGTGGAATATCAGATGACTGTATATGTGAAGATCTGTATCATAACTCTCAATTCAATTCCATTGGTCAGTAGGTCTATCCTTGTGCCAATCCCATGCAGTTTTGATCACTGTAGTTTGTACTATATTTTAAAGTCTGGTAATATGATAGCTACAAGTTCATTTATCTTTTTCAATATGTCTTTGGCAATTTGGGACCCCTTACCATTCCAAATACATTTTGTATTCGTTTTTCCAGTTCCTTAAAAAATACAGTGTTGATTTTTATTGGGATTGCATTAAATCTGTAGAGTAGTTTGTGTAGGATAGACATCTTGATGGTGTTTAGTCTTGCAATATATGAACAGGGAATATTTTTCCTTTCATTTAAGTCTTCTTTGATTTCCTTTAATAATGTTGTGTAGATTTTTGTATATACGTCCTTTACATCTTTAGTTACATTTATTCCTAGGTATTTGATTTTTTTAGTTAGAATTGTAAATGGCATTTTTTTCTTGAGTTCCTCCTCTGATTGCACATTATTCTTGTACAGAAATGCTACTGATTTTTGAGCACTGATCTTATAGCTTGCAATATTACCTAACTCCTTTATAAGTTCCAGAAACTTTGTTGTAGCTTTCTCTGGGCTTTCTATTTATAGGATCATGTCATCTGCAAATAATGAAAGTTTCATTCTTCTTTTCCAATCTGGATGCCTTTTATATCCTTTTCTTGACTTAGTACTTTTAAGACAATGTTAAATAATAGTGGTGATAGTGGGCATCCTTGTCTTTTTCCTGATGTCATAGGGTAGGCTTTTCTGATTTCACCTTTGAAGATGAGTTAGCTTTGGATTTTCATATATACCCTTTATCATATTCAGAAAATTTCTTCTATTCCTATCTGTTGCAGTGTTTTTATCAGGAAAAAGTGCTGTATTTTGCAGAATGCTTTTTCTGCATCTATTGAGAGGATCATGTGTTTTTTTACTTTCAGTTTGTTTACGTGGTGTATTACATTGATTTTCTTATATTGAACCATCCTGACATACCTGGGATGAAACCCACTTGGTCGTGGTGTATAATCCTTTTGATATGTTGTTGAATGCAATTACCAAATATTTTGTTGGGGATTTTAGCATTGAGGATCATTAGAGAAACTGATCTGTAATTTTCCTTTCTAGTGGTATCTTTGTTTGGTTATGGTATTAGGGTAATGTTGGTATCGTAGAATGATCTAGGCAATATTCCTTCTATTTCTATTCTTTGGAAGATCTTAAGTAGAATGGTGGTTATCTCTTTCTGGGATGTTTGGTAGAATTCAGCTGTGAAGCCATCTGGTCCTGAGCCCTTCTTATTTGGGAGTTTTTTGATGAGTGAGTCTACCTCTTACCGTAGTTGGACTGTTGAGTTCATCAATTTCTTCTTTCATCAATGTAGGATGTTTGTGAGATTTTACAAACTTGTCCATTTCCTCTAAATTTTCATTCTTTTGGCATATAATTTTTATAGTATCCTCTTATGATGCTCTTTATTTCCGTGGAGTCAGTAGTGATATCCTCTTGCTCATTCCTTATTTTGTGTATTTGCATCTGTTCTCTATTTTTCTTCTTTTAGTTTAGCTAAGGGTTTGTCCATTTTATTGATATTTTCCTAGAAACAGCTCTCGGTTTTGTTTATGTTTTCTAGTGCTTTTATATCCTCTATTTCATTTAGTTCAGCTCTAATCCTTGTTATTTCCTTCTTTCTACTTCTTTTAAGTTTAGTTGTTGTTGTTTTTCCAATTTCTCCAAGTGTGCAGTTAGGTCTTCAATTTTAGCTCTTTCTTCTTTTATAATATATGTATTTATGGCTATGAACTTCCCTCTCAGGACAGCTTTGGCTACATCCCATAGGTTTTTTTGGTTGTGTTTTCATTTTCATTAGTTTCAAGGTAGTTATGGATTTCTTTTGAGATTTCCTCCTTGACCCACTGTTTGTCTAAGTGTGTGTTGCTTAACTTCCATATCCTTGTGCCTAACTTATTTCTCTGGCCCTTAGTGATTTCCAATTTAATGCCATTGTCATCAGAGAAATTACATTGTATAATCTGAATCTTTCTGAATTCATTGAGAGTTTTTCTGTTGCCTAGCTTGTGGTCTATCTTGGATTATGAGCCATGTGCACTGGAGAAGACTGTAAATCCTGATGTATTTGGGTATATGTTCTGTATATTTCTATTAAGTCCTGGTCATCTAATGTATTGTTGAGTGTCTTTAATTCTTTGTTAGTACTCTGTCTAGATGTTATGTCTAATGATAATAATGTTGTATTAAATTCCCCTGTTATAATTGTAGAGGTTTTTATTTGTCCACTTAGCTTTTCCAGAATTTGCCTCATGAAATTTGAAGCAACTCAATTAGGTGTGTAAAAGTTTATGATTTTTCTCTCTTCTCGAGATCTTATTCCATTTACTAATATATAGGGTCCATCTTTGTCTCTTACAATAGTTATGCATTTAAAGCCTATTCTGTCTGATATTAGAATAGCTACTCCTGCCCTTTTATGGCTATTGTTAGATTGTAAAATTGTTTTCCATCATTTAATTTCAGCGTCCTTGAATCCCTGGGTCAAAGGAGGGTTTCTTGTAGAAAGAATATGACGGATCATATTTCTTTATCCATTCTGCCCATCTGTGTCTCTTGAGTGGTGAATTTAATCCATTAACATTCAGTGTCATTACTCACAATGAATTCCTTACTTCAGCCATATTTTCTTTGGATTAATGTATGTCAAATGTTGTTTTGTTTCTGTTTTTATTTTTTTGCTTGTTTTTTTTTTTTAAAGATTTTATTTATTTATTCATTTATCCACTCCTTGCTGCTTGTGCTCGCCGGGTCAGCTAACCACACCGTGTAGGCGGGCCTGCCTTCACCAGGAGGCCCCAGGAACCGAACCCGGTGCCTCCCATATGGTAAACGGGAGCCCTACTGATTGAGCCACAGCCGCCTCCCATTTTTTTTGCTTGTTTTTAAACTCTCCTAACTCTTGATTTGTCCTTTCACCTTGTAGAACTTCCTTTAGTATTTCTTGAAGTGACAGTATCTTATTGACATACTCTCTTAGTTTCTGTTTATCTGTGAATGTTTTGAACTCTCCCTCATTTTTGAATGTCAGTTTTGCTGGATACAGAATTCATGGCTGGAAGTTTTTTCTTTTAGTTCTTTGACTATGTCTTACCATTGTCTTCTTTCCTCCATGGTATCAGATGAGAAATCAGTACTTAATCTTATTGTGCATCCCTTGTATATGATGGTTCCCTTTTCTCTTGTTGCCTTGAGTATTTTCTTTTTGTCTTGAGCATTGGATATTTTGACAAGTATATGTCTTGGATTTGGCCTGTTGAGATTTATACTGTTTGGGGTGCACTTTGTTTCCTGGATCTGCACATCCATCTCTCTCAATAGGGCTGGGACGTTTTCAGTCATTATTTCCTTCAACACTCCTTCTGTTACCCTTTCCTTCTCTTCTCTTTCTGGGATGCTCATAATGCGTGTGTTTGTGTGTTTTGTGTTGTCAGTTAAATCCCTGAGTCCCTGATGGATTTTTTATACTTTTTTGCCTCTCTGTTCAACTATCTGTTTGATTTCAGCTGTATTGTCTTCCACATCACTAATTCTTTCTTCTGCTTGTTCAAATCTGTTGTTATGTGAATCCAGCATCCTTTTGATTTCTTGGATTGTGCCATTGATCACAATAAATATCTGTTTTCTTTTTGTGTATGTTTCCAGTTTATTCAGTATGTTTTCCCAGTGTCTTCTTTATATTCTTAATGTCTTCTTTCACTTCATTAATTTGTTTCATGGTATTTGTATGGGAATCTGTGATTAGTTTTTCAATGTTCTGCATATATTCTTGGTTTTTAGTTTGTTCATTGGAGTGAGCCATTTCGTCCTGTTTCTCAGTGTGATTTGTAAGTTTTTGTTGCCCTCTGGGTAACATCATTTTATCTTCCTGGGTTTATTCAGTTGATTGGCTTCTCTCACTCCTCTCAAGTTTTATTTAGTTGATGGTTCTGTGTGTGTGTTTTCTCTTTGACACCTTCTCTTCTTATTTTGTTTCCTTGCTTCTTTCTATGTTACCTTGAAGGAAAAAATTAGTGCCAGAGGATTGAAAGATGTGAGAAAGGACGGAGGATAATAGTAATATTGATAAAAGTTAGAAAAGGGGCCAAATAGGACTTAGTGAAATGAATATTAACTGGATAGGCAGTGTACAATAATATGAAAAAAAAGTGGTTTGCCTACAGTTGGCTGGGGAACCAAATAGAGGAATATATTTATAATGATTTAGAAGGCTAGAATGATGAGGAGGGATAGAAAGAGTAAAGAAAGGGCTTAAAGGGAAAAAGTTCATATTAAGAAAATAAGAATTAAATAAAAATAGAGTAGAAATTGGCACACTTATTTTGTGGGCTATGAAAAAGAGTGGTGTCTAAGAACCACTACAGAAAGCAGAGGGCAGAGAGATGAAGGAAGGATTAGAGATAGCTTGGGACACAATATCAATATAGACTGAGAATGGGAAATCACTGAAGAAGAACATCAAAGAAGAGGTAAGGTAGAAGCACCTAATTTTTTTTAAATGCAGGAAAACAGAAAGGGGGGAGGAAAGAAGAAAGAAAAGCAAGAGACAGATAATAAACAGAGAAAAACCAAATAAACTCCCCAGCAAGCAGTCAAACAAAGCTAAGGAGGGAGTCTTCCTTCTAGGGTCCTTGTGGATCCTCTCAGCTTGCTTGTGTTTATCAATTTCCCTTCTGGGTTCTATCTGAAGGTTTTGAGGTAGATTTTCGGTATTACACTAAATTAAGAACAGGAATTCATTGTTTAATGTGATTGTCTTCTTCTTCTTTTTATTTATTTATTTATTTTTGTGATATAATTGTCCCAAAAAACGTCCTCTGCTTCATCATCCCCTCACCGATGAGACCATAAATAGGCTCATGGAAACTAATCAAGCCCTTCCCACTTCCTGGCCTCTGCAGGGGAGTGTAGCTATGATACTTGTCAGGGCAGAGCAATGAAATTGGTTGACTATGGTCCCTCTATGGCCAGGCCTCAATGTCAGAGGGCTGCTGGGTAAACCAGGTTTCCTCAGCAGATTCCCCTCTTCCCTCAGCCTGGTGCTGTTTCAATCTGTCTTATATGATCCCCAAAGCTAGGAGGGGTCCAGGCATTCAAATCCACAGAAATTAAACCCCTCTCTACCTTCTGTCAGAGCCCTGCCTCCCTCACAGTATGCTGCCTCAAAGAGGGGGCGTGAGTCACGGTTGCAGGATTCATGATACAAACCAGCCATTGTCCCTGTGGGAGGGGCTCTGCCATCTGTGTTAACAACCACAGGCAGGCTCAAAACTCAAGAATCTCTACTGATCACTCAACACTGTCGATCTGCCTGCTGCTAGGTGAACCAATCTTCTCACTCCGTGTGCCCATAGCCCAGACGCTTGGGTAGGTCCCTGACCACAATTGGCCATCCCCAGAGGGCTAGTCAGTGAGTATCCTCCTAAACAAATGTCATCTTGCCTCTCTCCTGTAGCATTTCCTTTATGGCAACCCAATCATATATATATTTTTTTCAGTTTCTTCACCTGATTCTGATGTAGATTCAAGTTTAACAGCCACTGGACTATAGTGGCCTGCTTTCTACATAACTCCAACTTTCCTCATTATTTTAAATAAGAAATGATCCCTTCATAATAAGATGATATACTTCTAATCTCAAGTATTTTAAGAATTTAGAGATTTATTTATAGTTTTAAGTTGTACTCCAATATTTTTCTCATATATGATAGGTTGTGGGATGGATGAAACTAGAGAATGCATGTATTTACAAACAGAAATGTGTACCCAAAAGAATCTGTCAATGCAGATAATTCTGAGGAAGGAAGAATGTGGGTTGAGGTCAGAGAATGAATTTTACTGTTTGCCATAACAGACCTAAATTATTTTTATAATATTTGCATGGATAATTTGGTTTAAAGTTAAAAGAAATTATGAAAATTATACACAATGAAATCACACAGAATGGTTGATTTGAAAATATTGATTTATATCTGCAAAATTACTGGTGGGCACATCTCCTCACCCTTTGCAAAAACAGTCACACATAAAGGAAAACTTCTATCTCCCGTGGGTACCCTCCCATGCTGCCTGGATGGGTGGAGGTCCCCCTCAGCAAGAGTGAGCACGGATCACAAGGAGCATGGACGCGACCATGTGAAGGCAACAATGCTCTCTACAAGTGTCAGGTTAGAGGACTGTTAGCACCAGAAGAGAAGACAGACTTCCTGCTGCTTACGCCCCAGTGAAGACCAGCCAGAGTGACTCATATCACTAACTGAGGCTGAGAGTGCTGAGCAGGGCTTTCTCCCTATCCTCCTTTGTGGATCCAGAACCTATGATGATGGTTTTCATTGGGGTTCTGAGAGTTTGGTTCAAAAAATTGACATTCCCTCTCTGGATTGTGGGAACTGCAGTGAACACGTGTTAAATTCCAGCTTCTTAAGTTGTTCTTCAGCTTCTTCCCATCCAACCCCTCCGTTATCTTCTGGGATTGAGGAAGTCTGCATCATTTCAACACTGTTAAAATACTGTTGAAAATTTAATATTTAATTAGTCTGAGAAATATCTGGTATCAGCACCTTCGGAAGTTTTCTGCAAACATTGCTCTCTCTCATAACCTCATTTATATTCTTGTCAGCCCTAGGTCCCAGAAATATCTGGGATTTCTGTACTATTCATTAGGGTCACTGGACTAATATTGCTCATTCTGGTGATATTATTGCTGTTGCCAATGCTGTAATGTGAATTTTTACATTTTCTTCTTGTCACCAACAGGTTTATTCTTGGTATTGCTCTTTCTTTAGCTGCCACAAGATTGGATAATGTAAATGTAGAGCTGGAAGGAAGAGACAAGAGTCTGTGCCCGAGAACCACGAGGGATACAGTAAGAGCAGCCTCCTCAGAGGATCAATGCTGGAGGCCAAGGGAATGAGGAAATGGCAAAAGGAGCAGGAGCAGGTAGTCTCCTCTCTGTGCCTGGACTCCTCTGTGCACCAGACCCAAGGGTCCATTCTTTTATCTCACCCTGCACACCTGGCCAACACCTCTCTGAGGCAGGTACCTCATACTGGGGCATCTGTGACACTATACTAGTCCCCAAACCTTGTGAATCCATTGCATGACTCCTTGTATTCCAGGTCGTGCTGGCCAACAGCACTTTCCCCTCTGTCTTAACAGTCCTCACTCCTGCCTAGTCTGGAGAAAGCCACAGTTTACACATGAATTCACTGGGCAGCTGTATCACACTGCCATTTGGGAACAGGTCAGCTCTCCAAACATATATGCCTAGCTGTTTGAGTTTGCAAAGCCCTGACAATAAAAATACCATAAATAGGTTGGCTTTTATTAGAATTTATTAGGGCTAAAGCTTACAGTTCTGAGGCTGTGAAAATGTCCAAACCAAAGCACTATCAAAAATGCTTTCTTCACAAGGGTCCACTGCTGCTGGTCTCCTGCCAAGGAAAATGTTGAGCATGTCTGTCTTTCTCTGCCTTCTCCAAAGACACATTCTCCCTGAGCTCAACAGTGGGCCATCGGACATAATTGCTCACACCTTTCTCTTCTACTCTGGCCTGGATATCTTCAGCTTCAAGCTGCTCCATGACTCCAGCCTCTGGCCTCTCCCTCAGCCACTCAGGGTTTCTCTGTTTCTTCACAGCTGTGGGAGATCCTGGAGCCCTCTCCCACATGACAGAGAAAACATGGCAGCACTCTTTCTTCGTGTGCCCCACATATGTAGGACTTCAGCAGAATGATTGCGGTTCATCCTGGTGTCAGAAATCTAATTAGAGGCCCTTGAATACCTTAGGGGAATATAACAAAAATGACCTAATCAATATCTCCCGTATCTGAATCTAACCAAATGTCCTACATAAAAAAAGGCTTACACACAGAGCTATTGGTTAGTAAGAACATAGTTTCCCAGGGTCCACACAAGACACATTTGAGGGCATTAAACCAGGGCACAGGGGTCAGGAGGGGTCTCATAAGTCTGGGAAAAATGGGAACTCATGAAGTAGTGGCTGTAATTTGGGTGAGGCCATCATTGATCAAAATGGGGTGCTGACCACCATTTCACTGGTTCCTAGTGTGTTCCGAAGAAGAACTCAATATACTGTGCTTTCTCTACCAAATCTTAGCTCCAAAATCAGGTGTGTAAATCAGAGAGGTTTGCCAATATTCCAATTCCCAGAGCCAGCATGCACAGATTTTGCCTGTTTGGTGGGGGGGGGGGGGCCGGAAGCAGGCTGTAAAACTGAAAGCCCCTAATGTCTTCTCCAAAGAACTGATTGCATTTACAACAAATGGAGAAATTTGACCCTAAGGGTTCTCTCAAAAGCAGTGGAGATCGTGGAGAGCCTGAGATTTAATTCATCTCAATCCTTCAGGAATAATTGAAATAAATATTTTACAGATGACTAAAAACTAATACTGTTTGTTAGCAGTAACTCATTTTAAAAGTAATGTGAAATAATATTCTTCAGGCAGAAAGAAAATGGTCTCAGAAAGTCTAAGATTCAGGATGGACTGAAGAATAATATCTGTTAACTAAATTCATATATCTAAATGACTATTGAATGGATAAAGAAATAATGATATCCATGGCCTAGGACATCAATAAAGTGTTAAAATACACCATAAAATAATATATAGCATAAGAAGTGTAAATGGATATGTAGCAGTTTGATATCATTATGGATTCCAAAAATAGATATTTGATTATGCTTGTAAAATTGTTTGTTATGCTGAGCATGATAAAGTTATGATAATGGCATTGACTGGGCCACAGTCGGTAGAGTGTTTTGCCTCTCCCCTTGGTGGTTGGTGTCTCAAACATAAAAAGACATGGCAAAGCACAGAGTTGGAGTAGTTTTTATGTTCGAGTTCTGATGTGCAAGGACAGAAGGCTCTTGGGAAAGAGACGATCCAATTACCTGACAGTTCACAGCTGGCCTTGTGGAGAGAGGCAAAGCTTGCAGAACCTCAAAGTCTACACCTGACCTTGTGGAGAACACAGAGGAGCTGAGCCCAGAGAGAAATGAGGCCTGGGAAGAAAGGAACCCAAGAGCCTGAACCCTGGCAAAGGTCGGCAAATGTCTTGCTCCAAGACCAGCTAACAGACTTTGGTGAAGGAAGAAACTTATGCTTTATGTCTTGGTAACTGTGAGCTTCTATCTGAAATAAATACCCTTTATAAAGAACAAGAGAGTTCTGGTAATTTCCGTCAGCACCCCTTCGACTGACAGGATATAAATTGTTTTAAAATACATTATTTGGCAAGCCAATAATAAATAATGAGTGCAGATTTGTAAAGCAAGCAAAAGTGGTATAATTTCCCCAGTAAACTTTAAACAATATAAAATACTGCATCTCACCCAAATAAATAGAAGGAAAAGAATTGAAAAAAATAGTCAGTCTAAAACAAAGTGTTCAGGATTTCCTGGGTTGCATTTTGGTCTTTGTTCTGATGCATCTTGGGAAGCTGCACCTTTCTTATCCTTCAGAAGCCTGAAAGATCCAGGGTTGATTTATGGGGTGTTGTTTTGTCCCATCACAAATCAAGTGCTGTATCACTTCCCCATTTCCTAGTTATGAAGTCACAAACTGGATGTGATGCTCATTTGAAGCAAGAAGAGCCATGAATGATAGAACAAATTAAAAGGAGATATTGTTGCACTTCCCAAATTGGGTGCTTAGATGATCGATATTGGATCATTTCTCTTTTCTAATGAATGCATTCAATGCTATCAATTTCCATCTAAGCCCTGCTTTTGTTGCATCTCACAAACTATGAAGAAGCATAGGACATTAAAAAGCAGAAAGAACCCATAAGAAATGTTTTGTGAGTGAAGATATATCCACTTCCACAACAGTAGAATCCTAAGATGAAGGCAGAGAATGTAAGAAAGTTGGGAAAATAAGTTCTCTGATGGCAAGCATTGTTTCTTCAAAATAACACTTCTATGAATGTAACTTCACTTTTAAGGAATTTGCATCATGCTTGCTTAAGCATGAGGGAATTTATGTAAGGAAAAAGAATGAAGACAATGAGTTTTTCCAGTTTGCCCCACATGGTAGTCCTTTCCTTTAAGTGTAAAGAGAGTGAAGTTTTCTTGGAAATTCAACCTCAGGAGATACCAGAGATTTAATCTTTTGGTGAAACAATTTGAGATTTCATGAATTTGGGAAAGCTAGAGTCACATAAAGAAAGATGCAGGAGTAGAACCCTGTGTATGTTAGGAATATTGTAATTCCTTCAGCCATGCATTAAATCTCATTGAATATGAAATTTCATACATTAGTTAACATTGTAATGAACATGGGAATGCTTCCATCTGAGACAAAACTTCATGGAATATGAGAAAATTCAAACTAGAGAGAATCCATATGTGTGACCTGAATGTAGTCTCCAATTTATATTCATTTTTTTACTCCTCATTTAAAAAGCCATACAGGGGAACAAACATAGAAATGTAATACATGTGGGAAAGTTTTCAACCAGACAGAAAGCCTCTTTATTCTTTATTGTATAAGATGCTGAGGGTCAGAACACAAAAGGTTAAGCATTTAAAAAGCATGCTTGCTGGCAGAGAAACATTATTAAATGTCTCCAAGAGCATTGCATACTGCAGATATCAGTGTGACGAGGCAGAGTGGAATGAACACACCACTAAGATGTTATTGCCTGAATTCCCAAGAAAGATCATCTGGGAACACAGAAACAGGCAGCACTCTCAAGTAACAAGCTGAGAAACTATTGAAGAAGGTCCTACTTTTGTTATGAGGTTCGTAGTGTAATAAAGAGATTCAGCCTAAATAAACTTCCTTGCATTCACATGGAGTGAGGTCCCCTGATCACAAACTTTATTTGGTTCATTCCCAGCACCATCTACCTCCATGATGAGTTACAACAGATCGCTCCCAATGTGGTGCATGACTTGTCTTTTCTCTGGATAAATGTTGTGGAAACAAGGACCGCTGGGTAGGATGGTTTTTGCATTCTCTTGGTGAGTCGAATAATCTTGATCATCAGGGTAATGGGAAATCAGTCAAATCGGTACAGGAATATTCCCTAGATTTCAAGACCCTGTTAAAGAATACAGAGGTATCTGTGTCAATCCTAGAGTTACTAGAACTCTTTTCTCTTGTACAGAAACAATATTATTGGCTTCAGCTGCAAGGGCAGAATATTTTAAACCTGAAACAATGGAAGTTAGTAATGAAAGCTTTAAAAAGAATTCCTCAAAGGGGAAAAATAATTCCCATACATGTATTGTCTTTGTATAGTCTTATTTCTGTTGCTCTTGAACCATTACCTTCAGATGAAAATGAAGATATTAAAATAAACACTGCTTTTGTTAAAACTGTAGCAGAACAAGCTAATGATGATTTTAATGAAAATATATATGAAAAAATTAATGAACAAGCAAAAAAAGATAAACTCATGTCTAATAAAAAGAAAAAAATAGGAAAAGTGAGTTTATGGAACTTTTCCAGTGGTCATTAAGCCATCCGCACCAAAATATGATTTATTGCCTTTTGAACCAGCATCTCCTCCTACTGGGTATCTACTGATTCCTTGTTTACAACATTTGATGACCCTCCAAAAGTTTCTGTTTTTGTGCCAGCACAATCCTCTTCAATTATGAAAAGTATAGCACAGGGAAGAAGAGAAGGAAATTCAGAGGCTATGCAATAATTCTTTTTACTTTTCCGATAAAAGTAACTCAAATTCCAGTAGATGATAACAATCATCAAGGGGGTGTACAATATGAGCATGCTCCTATTCCATTTAAAACTATCAAAAAATTAAAACAAGCATGCATTCAATAAGGTGTAACTTCTCCTTATACTCAACAATTGGTGCAAGAAATGGCAAAGCAAAGAGATTAATACCCTGGGATTGGGATTTGTTAGCTCAAGCTGTTCTTAATTTAGGAGAATATTTACAATTTAAAACTTGGTGGGCTGATGAAATTAATATTGTAGCACGATGAAATCAACATCCAAATCCAGTAGTGCCTATTACTGCTGAACAAATATTAGGAAACGGTCAATAGGCTGGGATCCCTCACCAAGCTCAATATGATTATATTGCCATTGTACAAGTGCAATTGTGCGGCCCAACTGCCTGGTGATGAATCTACACCCCTGGATAGGCTTTACAATGATTTTCAAAAATTGTTCAAGGAAATACTGAACCCTATGCTGATTTTGTAGCAAGCCTGGCAGATGTAGTCAACAAGACAGTAACTCAATCTGATCTTTAAAAAAATACTTATTCTAATGTTGGATTTGGTAATGCTAACAGTGAATGTAAAAAGGCTTTATGTCCAATAAATTCAAATGGAAGGACTTTACAGGATTATATAAAAATATGCCAAAACTTTGGGCCTTATACCTATAACTGAACCTACTTGCAGCTGCTCTAAAGGTAGGTAGTCCTATGACTACTAATCTAAATTGCTTTAAATGTGGGAAGCCAGGTGATATGAAAAAAGATTGCCAAGCCAAAACTAGTGTAAGAGCTCCATTTAGGGGAAAAAATAAATCAATACCAACTCATGTGTGTCCAAAATGCCAAAGAGGGTTACAGTGGGACAAGGAATGCCATTCCAAACATCATAAAAACGGTATTCTCATTAATAGGTTGAGAATCTTCAAGCACACCTTGCTCAAGGCCCTCAGACAAACAATATAAGCATATTTCCCAGTCTTGCTCAAATCTACCCAGTCAGAAACAGAGCAATTCACTCCAGGCTGTAAGAGAATTTAAGGCAGTTACCAAAAGCAGTACAGCTGTTGATCCTTCCTCAGCTGAAACAAAGTTTATTACTCCTTCACTGGGTATACCAAAAATTAAGAACAGGAATTAAAGGGCCTATCCCAGAAATCTGAACTTTGAGCCTAAATGTACTCCTAAAGAGTAGTAATCCAAAATATACATGTTAAATATCTGTATAAACTGCTAAATTAGAGCTTAACTGTATTTATGCTGTTTAAGTTGCCCTGGCTGGTTGCTGATTATGAACAAAAGTGTTTCAAAGAACCAGCTTATATATTACAGGTAATACAGGCTCCATAAAAAATCTTAAAAACAGTAAAAATTAAAGATGTGAAGTGATGGAGAGCTTGAATACAGCCATACCAATGGAGTGAAAATTATCGGTCAAATTAGTAAGCATTATGTTTCTGTTAGTGTGTCATAATTCTTTTTTGTATTTATCTGTTCATTCTGTGTCAGCATATATTTTAATACCTCCAGAGGGTAATATTAAATTGATAAATGAAGATTATTATGGGAGCTCTATTCAAATGGCCAAAAATTAAATAAGCACATATATTAATAAATAAATATGGATATTAGTTTAAAATAATAAAAATAGTTATACTCAAATTAAATCATTATTCTAAGAAGTGTGTTTAATGTTGAAGGTAATTATACGTTGTCAGAAGTTTGCTTGGAAGTAGTTTCCAAAATCATTTTGGTAACTTAAGTATGGACGGGATATAGAATGTGCTTTATTATTAAAGAAAAGAAAGTCATTTTATCCTAAGATAAAATAACTAGTTATTAAAACAAAGTAAAATGTGGAACAAAACCTGAATAAATATAAAAGTGCAAAAGGTTTGTTAAACAGGAATTTTTGTGGACAAAGCTAAGTAAAATTTAAGCAGTGTATCTAAATTTTTTTAAAGCTTTAATGTCAAAGAATGTAATAATAAAAAGTTGAACAGTTATTCCTTCTCAAAGTTTCACAAGTCAGTTAGTCTGTTTTAGTAAAAGTTTACAAAGTTTTTTCTCCTAAATAATCAGTATGCATTAAAGAAAGTCTGTTTTATCAAAATAGCTTCTTGTATTTTAACCTTATCGTTTCCATTGAAAAAGAGGTTTTATCACTTTTAAAAAGAACACAATGTCCGAACCTGCTTTCTCAAAGTCAAGTCCTGAAAGATGGCTTTTATTTCAAACTGTCACAAATAACTAGGTCTTTTATCTAAAAAAAAGGTAAAATACTAAAAATAGTTAAGTTCTTGTGATATAAGTTGAATGAAGTATTTAAAATTGTTTTATAATTAAAAGAAATTTTCTAATTTTATAACAATTAAAGTTATATGAATAAAAAGTTCATATGAATACTTTAAAAGTGTATAAAATTCCTGGAAATATAATAATGTTTCAATATAATAGTAAATAAAGTATAATGTTATTAATCATAATATTTAGTTATAACTACAAGAAAAAAGCAGCCATTAAAGGCTGCCGGGGTAGTGCATAACAGTAAAATACAGTAAAATAATAAAGCACCCCAGCAGCATGCAGTGGTACCAAATATTGCTATTTGTTGCAAAAAAATTAATATCCAGTTATGTCACTATCACTTTGCTTTAAAATTTACTTAAGCTTTCTTTAATATTTTCTTAAACATGTCAAGTCAGCCCACATTCCCCTTCCTGTAAAATAGGCAACAATAAATGAAGTTTATATTCAACAGTGTATTCAAAAGCCCCAATTCTAACTACAATGTTACAACAGTGTATTCAAAAGCCCCAATTCTAACTACAATGTTAAAACAAAACAAATGAAAATTACAAGTTAATGTATATGCCACAGCCCAAATAAGAAATACTAATTTGTTTTTAGCTATACCTCTAACTTTACAAAATAAAGAAATTGAGGTCATTTTAATCATCCTACTAAGAATCTTAAATGCTTAAGAAATAAAAGTTTATTCATTGGATGTCTGTTGTATAATTTACTGTAGCTATGAATTATGTATAATATACTTAAATTTATTATTTAAATACATTGCATCCTTAAGTAATTTAATTACTTGTACATTACACATAAGTGTGTTTTATTAAATGTATATGTAAATCTCTTGTTTTAAGTTTTGACAGTCCTGAATCCATATGTATTAAAAAACAAGTCTGGCAAGTATTGTTCAAGCCTAAAGTAAAGCATTATGCAGAAAATTTTGTTAATCCTGAAACCAATGCCTTGTTAGTTAACACTTTTCACATTTCAGGAAAAATATTGGAAATTAAAATAATAAATACATCAACAGTGTTTTGTAACACATTAAAAAAATAAAGTACATTTCAATGGGTTTTGTATTCCTCCCTGGGGGAGCTGGCCACTCTCCCAGGGATTGATGCATAAACCTTAAAATTTACTGTCCAGAGAGTGTTGTGTTCCTTCCTGTGGAGGCTGGCCTCTTCCTCAAAAATTAGCAAACTACTCACAAGTTAGCATCTATAGTATCAAATTCATTAATCCTAAACACATTCAACCAAAATTCTAGTATCAGTTGCTACTTCAACCCTTCCCAGCTATAAGCTAAATATTGGTAAGTATATATATATCAGACTGCTCTTTTTATCTGTCATTCTGTAACTTTGTTCAATATTGACTTAATCTTTTAATTAGTTATGTTAATTGTTTCTCACCCTAATTGTCAATTAAGCTTATTAAACAAAATATATATTAAAGTTTATCTTATATCTATCCAGGACTCTAGCCAAAAAGTACATCAGTGTATCCCCTGATTTAGTAAGCCTGTGAATGTATGTATATTTATCTTTAAAAATTAACAGTTAAAACTCTATTTATAAATGCTACAATAACAAAAAAGGGGGAAATGGTGAGGTGTGAGAAAAATTATGTCAAGCGTTATTTACAATAAATTTTTAAGCCAAAGGTCACAATCATATACATCAGCAGCAGAGCATTTTTGGCAAAAATCAGGCAAAAATACAGAAACAAATATTGGACAACTAGTTTATTGAAAGCATAAACAAAATAATCAATGGGAAAAGGCAGAACTTAAGTTAGGATATAGGGTTGAGGTTTTGCTCTTATCATTACAAATAAAGGAGACCAGCTTTGGGTCCTCTCCAGACGTCTGAAACCTAGACATAAACAAGCCAAAGGGGAAAAAAACACAAAAGCAGAAAAGATGGATAGTTCTACTGCAGTTCTAATAGGACATCAGCAACGTGGAATATGGCTTCTGGTTCACATGAATCACTGCTCACAGTCTTCTCCCAAGAGCCGAATCCTTTGGCACTTTTTAAATCATTATTTCAAAAGAACCAAATGCTTGACTGAATTAATTATAGCTGCTGTATTAGGGCTTATAATTATTATTACAGCTGCTGCTGTGGCAGAAACTGTCCTACATGAGACTATCCAAACACGACAAAGTGTTAAAAATTAGCATAAAAATGCTAGTGAGCTATGGCATTATCAGGTATATATTGATGAGCAGATTGACAATCTTAATGACTTAGAGATTGCTGTTACACAAATGGGAGGTCACTTATATAATCTAAATATAAAACAAGGTTTGAAGTGTGATTAGAATGAAAGTGCTTTTTGTATCATTCCTCTCCCATTATGAATGGGAAAAATTAAAAATCCTTTAAAAGGTCATCACACAAATTTATCTATAGAAATTACAGATTTGCAAAAAATAATTTTGAGCATGTCTCAGAATCAACTTACTATGCTTCCAGGTAGCAAATTTTGGCAATATGTGACAGATCAATTAAATAAAATAAACCCCTTACATTAGTGGAAATCAACCTATGTACTTGCTAACTTCAGTGTGATGATCATTGGTGCTCTGCTACTCTTAACTGTATTAGGAGGCATTCACAGAACCTTGCTGTCCCACATTAATATGGCTGAAATGGCCAGTCATGCCAATAACTTGATTCTGCTTAAAAGCCTTAACTCTGAAGACCCCTGTCCATGGAGCTTGGCTGATGATCAGTGATGGGTAAGACTTTCAGAAGAGGGTAACCTAATAATGGCAAAATTACCCTGGACAAAATAGAAAAAAATGGGGGGAATTGTTGGAAAAGATGCTGAGAGCCAGAGCATAAGGGGTTAAGCATTTAAAAAGAATGCTTGCTGGCAAAGAAACATTAACAAATGTCTCCAAGGACACTGCATACTACAGACATCAGTGGGAATTGGCACAGCAGAATGAAAAGACTACTGTGATGTTATTGTCTGAATTCCCAAAAAAGAATGTCTGTTAACACAGAAACAGTCATCCTTCTCACATACTGTGGCAGTTTGTGGTAATTATGAATTCCAAAAATATAATTGGATCATGCTTGTAAACTGATCTGTTAATCTGGGCATGATTAGGTTAGGATTAGGGCATTGAGCCCCACACCTTGGTGGGTGGGGAATTGAATATAAAAGGCAAGGCAAAGGACAGTTGAAGCAGTCTTTTGAGAAGCAGTTTGGAAAAAAAGCCCCAGGAGAAGAGAAACAAGCCATTCACCTGATCGATTATGGCTGCCCTTGTGGAGGAAACAGGAGCTAAGCCCAGAGAGAAACACAGCCCCAGGAAGAGAGGAACCCCGAAAGCCTGAACCCTGGCAAACGCCGGCAGCTCTCTTGCTCTAAAACGTGGTAATGGACTGTGGTGAGAGAAGAAACTTAACGCTTTATGGCCTGGTGTCTGTTGACTTCTACCCAAATAAATACCCTTTATAAAGACCAACCCATTTTTGGTATTTCACATTAGCACCCCTTTGGCTGACTAATACAGAATTTGGTACCAAGGAGTGAGTAAGTGCTTTTGTGTATACCAAAATGTTGGAACAGTTTTATAAATGGGTAAGGGGTATTTTTTGGAGGAATTGTGAAATTCTTGATGGAAAATCCCTAAATCACTTTGAAGAGACTGTTGATAGTAATATGGACACTAAAGAGACTTTCTATGATGCCTTAGAAGGAAATGATGAAACTATTATTAGAAACTGGGGGAAAGGCGATCCATGTTTTAAAGTTGCAAAGATCTTAGTAAGATTAACTCCTGGTGTTTTATGGAAGACAAAATTTGAAAATGGTGAACCGGAACATTTAGCTGAAGAACTTTCCAAGGTAAACTCAGAAAATGTGGCTTGGCTTCTCCTTGCAGCTTACAGAAAAATACTAGAGGAGAGAAATACACTAAGGACTGAACTTTTGGGCACAAAGAAAACAGAAACTGATTCTGGGGCTTCCAAGTTTCTGGAAATCAAATTCCCAGATGAAAATGCCCTTTTTGAAGACTTTACTAAACTTGGAACATGTAACTCAGAATTGAAGGTGCTGTTACCTCGGAAAGAATTGTGGAAAGTCTTATTGTCTGATGGCTTGGATCCCTGCTTCCTGCATGCTAAACCAACAAAGTTTTTGAGAGAGCTGTATGAACAAAACCTCTGTAGGCTTGGACAAAAGAGGACATGGAAAGGAGAGACTGAAGGAGAAAAATCTTTAAGAAGAAAACCGTGGAAGCAGAGATCTGGGATTAAGACATATCCTTGGGCAAAGCGAGGAGCCCCACCCATGTGTACAGAGAGGGTGAGTTGTCCCCAGCAGTTGAAGAGGGTGGATGTCCCCAGGTGATGTTAAAGAAGAGTCTTTCCACCCAAGGGTGCAGGGAGGTTAGAGCATATTCCTCAAAGATTAGGGCAGTTAAGGTCAACACCCCATTGGTCTGAGGGGTATACCTTTTCCCCATGGATTAGGGAAGGCCAGGTGGTCAACTCGTTGCTCTGAGAGAGTTGAGCCTGTGTGTCAAAGGTTAGGGAAGGCCAGGTGGTCAACTCGTTGCTCTGAAAGGGTTGAAACCTGTATGCCAAAGGTTAGGGGGAATGTTGTCTTCACCTCAGTGTACTGAGGGTGCTAAGACTCTAACCCAAAGATTGGGTAAGGTGTGGCAATCACCCCAACACTCTTGGAGGGTGAGGTCTGGAGCTTGATCGATACCCAGATGCTTGATGAGGGTGGAAGAAAGAAAATGGCCGTTGAGCAAACTTGTGGGAAGGGTGGGTTCCCATGAGTCCCCAAGGAAAACTAACCATCATCTTAAGAATGACTCTCAGACTTTGAAATCGAATGGAGAATGCCCTGCAGGTATACTGAGCTGTAGAGGATCCATGACTCATCTTTAACATCCCAATTTCTCCTTATGATATTGAAAACGTTTATCCTTTGTCTTTTCATTTGTGTATTGGAAGCAGTTAAATGGTTTTGTAAGATTCAGAGGTCTATAGTAGATGGGACGTTGCCTGAAGACAAACTGTATTTCTTTAAAATGATTTTGATATGATTTTGTACTTAGATTGTTACTGATTTAAGTTTTTTTTATATACTGAAATGTATTTTTGGAATTCAGACGGTGGAATGTGGCAGTTTGATGTAATTATAAATTCGAAAAATATAATTGGATCATGCTTGTAAACAGATTTGTTAATCTGGGCATGATTAGGTTAGGATTAGGGCATTGAGCCCCACCCCTTGTTGTGTGGGGTATTGAATATAAAAGGCAAGACAAAGGACAGTTGAAGCAGTCTTTTGAGAAGCACTTTGATGTTGGAAAGAAAGCCCCAAGAGAAGAGAAACAAGCCATTCACCTGATCTTCTACAGCTGCCCTTGTGGAGGAAACAGGAGCTAAGCCCAGAGAGAAATGCAGCCCCGGGAAGAGAGGAACCCCAAAAGCCTGAACCCTGGCAAACACCAGCAGCTGTCTTGCTCTAACACGTGGTAATGGACTGCGGTGAGAGAAGAAACTTAATGCTTTATGGCCTGGTATCTGTGGACTTCTACCCCAAATAAATACCCTTTATAAAGACCAACACATTTTTTGTATTTCACATTAGCACCCCTTTGGCTGACTAATACACATACCAAGCTGAGGAACTAGTGAAGGATGCCCTACTTTTGTTATTGGTTTTGTAGTGTAAAAAGAGGTTTCAGCCTAAATAAAATTGCCTGCATTCCACATTGAGTATGAATCCCTGATCCCAAATTTTCTTTGCATCATTCCTGACATCATTTATCTCCACGTTGAATTACAACAGATGGCGCCCATGTGGGGCATGACTACTCTTTTCTCTGTACCAGCAACGTGGAAAGAAGGACTGCTGGGTCACAAAGTCCATGCATTCTGTTGGTGAGTCAAATAATCTTATCATCAGGGAAATAAGTAATCAGTTGACTCAGTTAGAGGAATATTCCCAAGTTTTGAAAACACTGTTAAAGGATACAGGGGTATCTGTGATGACCCTAGAATTACTAAAACAGTTTTCTCTTGCACAGAAACATTGTTATGTATGGTCTTTGTATAGTCTTATTTCTGTTGCTCTTGAACCATTACAGTCAGATGAAAATGAAGATATTAAAATGGATGCTGCTATTGTTAAAACTATAGCAGAACAAGCTAATGATGATTTTAATGAAAATATATATGAAAAAATTAATGAATAGGCAAAAACAGATAAAATCATGTCTAATAGAAAGGAACAAAAGAAAAAAGGAATTTGTGGAATTTTCCAGCAGTTGATAAGCCATCCGATCCCAAACGTGATTTATTGTCTCTTGAACCAGCATCTGCACTGACTACATCATTTGATGACCCTCCAAAAGTTTTGTTTTTGTGCCAGCACCATACTTTTCAATTATGAAAAGTATAGCACAGAGAAATAGAAAAGAAAATTCAGAGGCTATGCAGTTTTTTTTTTACTTTTCCAGTAACAGTAACTCAAATTCCAGTAGATGCTAACAATCCCCAAGGGGGTGTACAATATGAGCATTCTCATATTCCTTTTAAAACTATAAAAAAAAATTAAAAAGCATGCACTCAATATGGTGTAAAATCTTCTTATACTCAGAATTGGTGCAAGAAATGGCACCAGCAAACAGATTAATACCCTGGGATTGGGAGTTCTTAGCTCAAGCTGTTCTTAATTCAGCAGAATTTTTTCAATTTAAAACTTGTGGGCTGATAAAGCTAACATTGTAGATGATGAAACCAACAGCAAAATCCATTAGTGCCTATTACTGCTGAACAAATATTAGGAACAGATCAAAGGGCTGGGATTCCTAGCCAAGCTCTATATGATGATATTGCCATTGTTACAAGTGTGATATTGCTACCTAGCTTCTTGGTGATGAGTCTCCACCCCTGGAGAGACTGTACAATCATATTCAAAAATTTTTCATAAAATACTGAATCCTATGCTGAATTTGTAACAATGCTGGCAGATGTAGTCAACAAGACAGTAACTCAATCTGATCTTAAAGAAATGCTTATTCTAATGTTTGTTTTGATAATGCTAAGAGTGAGTGTAAAAAGGGTTTATATCCCATAAAGGCAAATGGAAGGACTTTAGGGGATTATATAAAAATATGCCAAAACATTGGGCCTAATACTTATAACATGAACCTTCTTGCAGCTGCTCTAAAGGAACATAGTCCTATGATTACTAATTTAAATTGCTTTAAATGTGGGAAACCATGCCATATGAAAAAAGATTACCAAGTCAAAACTAGTGTAAGAGCTCCATTTAGGGGCAATAATAAATCAATACCAACTCATCTGTGTCCAAAATGCCAAAAAAGGGTTGCACTGGGACAAGGAATGCCATTCTAAATATCATAAAAATGGTAGTCTCATTATTAAGTTGAGAAACTTCCAAGAGGGTCTTGCTCAAGCCCCTCAGACTAACAATATGAGCACATTTCCCATCCTTGCTCAAATCTACCCAACAGAGCAGTTCACTCTGCCCTGTAACAGAACTTAAGACATTTACCAAAAGCAGTACAGCTGTCGATCCTTCCTCAGCTGAAACTAAGTTTATTACTCCTTCCCTGGGTATACCCAAAATTAAGAACAGGAATTAAAGGGCCTATCCCATAAATCTGAACTTTGAGTTTAAGTGTACTCCTAAAGAGTAGTAATCCAAAATATACATGTTCAATATCTGTATAAATTGCTAAATTAGAGCTTAACTGTATTTATGCTGTTTAAGTTGTCCTGGATGCTTGCTGGTTATGAACAAAAGTGTTTCAAGGTAAAAGCTTATATATTACAGGTAATACAGGCTCCATAAAAAGTCTTAAAAACAGTAAAATTAAAGATGTGAAATGATGGAGGGCTTGAAGACAGCCATACCAATGGAGTGAAAATTATCGGTCAAATTAGTAAGCAATATGTTTCTGTTAGTGTGTCATAATTCTGTTTTGTATTTGTCTGTTTGTTCAGTGTCAGTGAATATTTTGATAACTCCAAATGGTAATATTAAATTGATAAGTGAAAATTATTATAAGAGCTCTTATCAAGTGGCCAAAAATTGTATAAGTGGTTATATTAATAAATAAATATTGATATTAGTTAAAAATTATAAAAATACTTATACTCAAATTAAAGGAATATTCGAACAAGTTTGTTTAATGTTGATGGTAATTATGTGTTGTCAGAAGTTTGCTTGGAAATAGTTGCCAAAATCATTTTGGTAACTTAAGTATGGAAGGTATATAGAATGTGTTTTTTATTAAAGAAAAGAAAGTAATTTTATCACAAGATAAAACGACTAGTTATTTTTAAAAAGTAAAATGTGGGAAAAACCTGAATGAATACAAAATGTGCAAAAGGCATGTGGAAAAAGAATGTGGTCAAAGCTAAGTAAGATTTAAACAGGCTATCTAAAAAATTTAAAAGCTTTAATGTCAAACAATGTAATAATATAAAGATAAAGTTTTATTCTTTCTCAAAGTTTCTGAAGTCAGTAGTCGGTTCTGGTAAAAGTTTACAAACTTTTTCTCTGAAATAATCAGTATGCAATAAATAAAGTCTGTTTTCTCAAAATAGCTTTTTTGTACTTTAACCTTATCATTTCCATGGAGAAACAGGTCTTATCACTTAAAAAGAACACAATGTTCGACCCTGCTTTCTCAAAGTCAAATCCTGAAACATAGCTTTTATTTTGAACTGTCACATATAAGTTGGTCTTTAACCTAAAAAAAAAAGTAAAATCCTGAAAATAGATAAGTTCATGTGATATAAGTTGAATGAAGTATATAAAACTGTTGTTATAACTAAAAGAAATTTTCTAATTTTATAGCAATTAAAGTTATATGAAAAAAAGTTCATATGAATATATTAAAGGGGTATAAAATTCCTGAAAATATAATAATGTTTCAATATAATAGTAAATAAAATATAATGTTATTAATTATAATTTTTAGTTATAATTACAAGAAGAAAGCAGCCATTAAAGGCTGCCAGGGTAGTGCATAACAGTAAAATATAGTAAAATAAAATAACACCCTTGCAACTTGTAGTGGTCCCAAATATTGCTATTTGTTGCAAAAAATTAATATCCAGTTATGTCACTCTCACTCTGTTTTAAAACTTCCTAAAGCTTTCTTTAATATTTTCTTAAACAAGTCAAGCTAACCCACATACCACTTCCTGACAAGTAGTCAACAATAAATTAAGTTTATATTCAACACGGTAAGGAACAGCCCCAATTCTAACTATAATGTTAACAACAAAACCAACGCAAGTATTAAAATTACAAGTTAATGTATTACCCCACAGTCCAAATAGGAAATTGTAATTTGTTTTTACCTATGCCTCAAACCATACAAAATAAAGAAATTGAGGTCATTCTATTCATGCTAATAAGAATCTTAAACACTTAAGAAATAAAAATTTATTCATTGGATGTCTGTTGTTGTATAATCTACTACAATTATGAATTCTGTATAATATACTTAAATACTAATCAGAACGTTAATACAATACATTGCATACTTAAGTTATTTAATAACTTGTATACTACACATAAATGCGTTTTACGAAATGTATATGCAAATCTCTTGTTTTGAATTTTGACAGTCCTGAAACTAAATATAGTAAAAAACAAGTCTGGCAAGTATTGTTCAAGCCTAAAAGTAAAACATCATACAGAAAACTTTGTTAATCAAAAAACCAATGCCTTGCCAGTTAACACTTTTCACATTTCAGGAAAAATATTGGAAATTAAAATAGTAAGCACATCAAGGAAGTTTTGTAACAAATTAAAAAAAGATAAAGTGCATTTCAATGGGTGTTGTATTCCTCCCTGGGGGAGCTGGCATAAACCTTAAAATGTACTGTCCAGAAAGTGTTGTGTTCCTTCCTGAGGAGGCTGACCCCTTTGTCGGGAATTAGCAAAATACTCACAAGTTGGCATCTATAGTATCAAATTCATTAATCCCAAACACAGTCAACCAAAACTCTAGTATCAGTTGCTACTTCAACAACTCAACACTTCCCAGCTACAAGCTAAATATTGGTAAGTATATATGTAAGATTGCACTATTTATCTGTATTTCTGTAACTTTGTTCAATATTGACTTAATCTTTTAATTAGTTATGTTATTTATTTCTCACCCTTATTGTCAATATAAGTTTATTAAATTAAATGTATATTAACATTGATCTTGTATCTATCCAGGACTCTAGCCAAAAATAAGCCAAGTATATCAGTGTATCCCCTGATTTAGTGAGGTTGTGAATGTATGTATACTTATCATAAAAAATTAACAGTTAAACCTCTCTATATAAATTGTACAAAAACAAAATAGGTGGAAATGATGAATTGTGAAAACAATTATATCAAGCATTTTCTAGTATAAAAATTTTAAGCCAAAGGTCAGAATCATATATATCAGCAGCAGGGCATTTCTGGCAAAAATAATTCAAAAATTCAGAAACAAATATTGGACAACTAGCTTATTGAAAGCATAAAGATAATAATCAATGGGAAAATGCAGAAATTAAGTTAGGATATAGTGTCGAGGTTTTGCTCTTATAATTAACGATAAAGGAGATCAGTTTTGGGTCTTGTCCAGATATCTGAAACCTAGACATTAACAAGTCCAAGAAGTTGACACAAGAAGCAGAAAAGATGATAACTTCTAAAAGTCAGAAAGTCACTCTAAAATAGTTATTCTTTGCTGCACTGTCAGTAGTTAGTAGCGCACCTTCACATAATTAAACATATTTGGCTTATATTACTAATTCACCTCTTTTAGAATTTTTGATTTGTGGTGACATATCCTACTCTGTTTATATTAGTAAGAGTTTTCATTTTCTTGGCCCCGTTGATTCTCTCCTTCCTCTAAAACCTGAGTAGAAAAGGAAATTTATTGAAAATTTAACCTTGTGTTTTCTTGAATGACCTATCTGACTAGTATCCATCGATCCATGTATACAGCCCCCAAATCATAGTACAAAGTGAAAAATGGCACACATGTCATGTTTCATCTGAGGTTGTGCTCTTTAATAATTCCTATAGAATTTTAATGAATTGGGCCCTTATAGGGATAACGAAAACTAATGTAAACGTGCCATATGTTGAAAAATTAATAATTCAACAAAAACAACTAATGAAAGCTATCATAATTTTTGGAATTTTGGGGACATCATAAGTATAAATACGTCACTAAATTGGACTCATCAAGGAAGATTTATCCTACAACTCTGGGACAGTAAACTTAAAAGAAAAAAGTATTTGTGGAAATTATTTTTTGAAACTAGCCCAATTTTTGAATGACAAGGCAGTAAAACTAGTATTACCAGTTTAAAAGAAAATCCACTTAATTTCTTAAAATATGTGTTTGGGATCCCATAGTTTTTATCGTTGGAAGAGTGAGGATTAATCAAACATGGTTTTTATTTCAAATTATCCTGGTTGTTTTCACTGGTTCTTCAATCCATTACAATCTGGGTAAGCATTTAAAAAATTACCATTTAAAAAATAATGCTGCCCATTATTGTAGCATTTTCTTCTAAGGCACCATAATCATTTATATTTTTTCTGTTTGTTCACCTAATTCTGATGTGGATTCAAGTTTAAGAGCCACTGAATTACAGTGGCCTGCTATCTACTTAACTCCAATTTTCCTTTTTATTTTAAACCAGAGATGATCCTTTCAAAATATTGATATATACTTCTAATCTCAAGTATTTTAAGAAGTTAAAAATGTTATTTACATTCTTAAGTTGTATTCCAATATTTTTCTCATATGTGATAGGCTGTGGGATGGATGAAACTAGAGAATACATGTATTTACATACAGAAATGTGTACCCCAAAAGAATCTGCCAATGCAGATAATTTTGAGGAAGGAGGAATGGTGGTTGAGGCTAGAGAAGGAATTTTAGTGTTTGCCATAACAAACATAATTTATTATAATTATTTTTATAATTTTTTATAATCTTTGCATTGATAATTTGGTTTTCATTTAAAAGAAATTATGAAAATAGTACACAATGAAATCATACGAAGTGGTTGATTTGAAGGTAGTGATTTGTATCTGCAACATTACTGGGTGTGGAGCACTTCCCCTCAATCTTTGCAAATATAGTCACTCATAAAGAATCGTGCTCTCTCCCCTCGGCATCATCCCCAGCTGTCTGGACAAGTGGAGGCCTCCCTCAGCAGAAGTGAGCACAGAGCACGAGGAACATGGATGTGACTGTTTGAAGGCCACACTGATCTCTTCACTTGTCTGGTTAAGGGCTGTTAGCACCACAGCAGAAGACGGACCTCCTGCTGCTTACTCCCCAGGTTAGACCCACTAGAGTGACATATATCACTAAATGAGGCTGTGAGTGCTGACCAGGGCTTTTTCCCTGTACTCCTTTTCAGAGCCTTAATCTATGATGATGGTTTTCAATGGGGTTCTGAGAGATTTGTTCCCTCTCTGGGGGAACTGCAGTGAACACATGTTATATTCCAGCTTGTTCAGGTGTACATCAGCTTCTTCCCATTGAACCCCTCCTTTCTCTTCTGTGATTGAAGAGGTCTGCATAATTTTCAACAGTATTCCAAATTATATATTTAATTAATCTGAGAAATATCTGACATCTGCACTCTCTGAGGTTTTCTGCAAACATTGCACTCTCTCACAACCTCACTTCAATTCTTGTAAGCCCTAGGTCCCAGGACTTTCTAGAATTCCTGTACTATTTATTAGGGTCACTGTCCTAAAGTTTCTCATTCTGGTGGTGTTATTGCTGTGGTCAATGCTGTGATGTGAATTTTGACATTTCTTTCCTGACACCAAAATATTTCATCTTGGCATTGTTCTTTCTTTAGCTGCCCCAAAATTGGAGAGGATGAATATAGAACTGGAAGCAGGACACCTGAGGTGCAGGAGGGATACAGTAAGAGCAGCCTCCTCAGAGGGTCCAGGGTGGATGCCAAGGAAAGGAGGGAAAGGCCAAAGGAGCAGGAGCAGGGAAACTCCTTTGTGTTCCCTGACTTCTCTGCTGCAACAGACCATATGTCCAATGATTTTATCTGCCCCTGCCCATCTGGCCAACCACTGCCTGAGGCAGGTTCATCATACTGGGGCATCTGTGACTTTATACTAGTCCCCAAACCCTATGACACCCCTGCCTAACTCCAAGTCTTGCAGGCCTTCCTGACCAAGAGCTCTCCCCCCTCCATCTTACCCATACTCATTCCAGCCTAGTGTGGAGATACCCACAGTTTACTGGTGAAATCACTGAGTATCAGCATCACACTGCTGTTTGGGAACAGGTCAGCTCTCTAACTCTGTGTCCTCGGCTGTTTGTGTTTCCCAGTGCTGACAATGCAAAATACCAGAAGTAGGTTGGCTTTTATTGGAATTTATTAGGTTTGGAACTTACATTTCTGAGACTGTGAAAATGTCCACATCAAGTCATCATCTAAAATGCTGTCTTAGTCAGGGTCAGCTGCTGCAGGAATCCTGCCAAGGCAAAATGTTGGGCCTGCCAGTCTATCTCTGCCTTCTCCTCCAAACACACTTTTCTCCCAGAGCTCAGCAGTGGCCCATCAGATACAATTGTTCACACCTCTCCCTTCTCCTATGGTGTAGATGTCTTCAGCTTCAACCTGCTCCATGACTACAGACTCTGGCCTCTCCCTCAGTCACTCAGGGTTTCTGTGCCTCTCCACAGCTCTAGGAGATCTTTGATCCCTTTCCCACATGGCAGGATAAACACAGCAGCACTCTTCTCTGTATGTTGCATGTATGTAGGAATTCAGCACAATGATTGGGGTCCATTCTGGTGCCTGAAAACGAATCAGAGGCCCTTAACTAAACTAAAGCATTCTAACAAAATGCCCTAATTGAAAGTTCCCTTATCTGAATCTAACCAAAATGTCCTACATAAAAAAGGCTTACACACACAACAATAGGTTAGTAAGAACATACTTCTCTGAGGTCAACGCAAGACTCAAAAGATGACATTAACCCAGGGCACAGGGATCAGGTTGGGTTTCCTAAGTCCAGGAGAAATGGGCACTCCTGTGCAGTGGCTGTACTTTTGGTGTGGCAATCATTGAGCAAAATGGGGTGCTGACCACCATTGCACTGGTCCCTGGAAAGGTCCCAAGAAGAATACAATATACTGTGTTTCTCCCCCAAATCTTAGCTTCAAAATCAGGTGTGCAACACAGAGTTGAGCCATCATTCCCAGGCCCAGAGCCAGAATGCGCAGATTTTGCCTGGGGGGGGGGGAAACAGGCTGTAAAACTGAAAGACCCTAATTTCTTCTAAAAAGAACTGATTACATTTACAACAGAATGGAGAGATTCGACCCTAAGGGTGCTCTCAGTACATTGGAGATCATAGATGGCCTGAGATTTAATTCATCTCAATGCTTCAGGAAGAAATGAAATAAATATTATTACAGATGAGTAAAAACTAATAAAGTTTGCTAGAAGCAACTCACTTTAAAGGAATGTAAAATAATATTCTTCAGGCAGAAAAAATATCCTCAGAAGGTTAAAATTCAGGATGGATTGAAGAACATTTATTAATTAAATTCATATACCTAAATGACTATTGAATGGATAAAGTAATAATGTTATCCGTGGCCTAGGACATCAATAAAGTCTTCAAATACACCATAAAATAATATATAGCATAAGATGGGTAACTGGATATGTAGCAGTTTGATATCATTATGAATTCCAATAATGTTTATGGGACGATGATTGTAAACTGGTCTGTTAATCTGGGCATGATTAAGTTATGATAAGGGCGTTGACTGGATCACAGTATGTAGGGCACTTGACCCCCGCCCATTAGTGGGTGGGGCCTCACACATAAAAAGACATTGCAATGGACAGAATTGGAGTAGTTTTTGATGTTGGAGTTCTGATGAGAAAGGACAGGAGGCCCCAGGGAAAAGAGAGAAGCCATTCAACTGACAGTTCACAGCTGGCCTTGTGGAGAGAGGCAAAGCTTCAAAAGCCTCATAGACTACAGCTGACCTTGAGGAAGAAACAGAGGAGCTGAGGCCAGGGAGAAACACAGCCCTGGGAAGAGAGGAACACAATAAACCTGAAACCTGGCACATGTCAGCAGCTCTCTTGCTCCAAGACAGGGTAACAGACTTTGGTTATGGAAGAAACTTATACTTTATGGCCTGGTAACTGGAAGCTTCTACCCCAAATTAATACCCTTTATAAATACCAAGAGATTTCTGGTATTTTGCATCAGCACCCCCTTGTCTGACTAACACAGGATATAAAATGTTTTAAAATACATTAATATTTCCAAATAAAATACTTTCATATTTGCAAAAAAAATTGGCACTATGTGCTGTCTGTACATATTATATGTTACATTTACTTACTTCTAATAAAGTTTGTGGCCCTTTTTACTTTTCATATCTTTTAAAAAATACATTATTTCATAACTCTATAACAAATACTGTGTGGATTTGGGAAGGCAAGCAAAAGTGTTACAATTTCCCCGGAAACTTTAAAGAATATTAAATAGTGCATCTCATCCAAATAAATAGAAGTAAAAAAATTGAATAAAAATAGTACAAAACAAAGTGTCAGGATTTCCTGGGTTACAATTTTAGCTTTTGTTCTGGGGCCACCTTACTTGTGCATCTTTGAAAGCTGTGCCTTCCTTATCCTTCAGAAGCCTGAATATTCCAGGGTTAATTTATGGGGTATTGTTTTGTCCCCATCATTGACCCTGTGCTGTATCACTTCCCCATTTCTTAGTTATGAAGTCACCAAACTGGATGTGATGCTGATTTGAAGTAAGAAGAACCAGGAATGATGGGACAAATATAAAGGAGACATTGTTGCAGTTCCCAAACTGGACACTTAGATGACTGTTATTGGATCTTTCCTCTTTTATAATGAGTGCATTCAATGCTATAAATTTCCCTCTAGGCACTGCTTTTGCTGCACCCAAAAATCTATGAAGAAGCATAGGACATTAAGAAGTGGAAAGAACCACATAACAAAAGCTTGTGAGTCAAGCTATATACACTTCGACAGCAGTACAGACTTAAGATGAAGGCAGAGAATGTAATAAATTTGGGAAAATCTTTTCTCTGACCACAAGCATTGTTTCCTCAAAATCACACTTCTATGAAAGTAACTTTACTTGGGAGGAATTTACCAAACATTATAGTCCTCCCCTTTAAGTGTAATGAGTGTGAAGATTTTTTGGAAATTCAACCTCATGAGATAACTGAGAATTAATCCTTCAGATACACCATTTGGGATTTCATGAATTTCAGAAAGCTAGAGTCACATCCAAGAAACATGCAGGAGTAAAACACTGTGCATGTAAGGAATATTGGAAATTCTTCAGCCAGGCATTAAATCTCATTGAGCATGAAATATTCAAACATTAGTTAGTATTGTAATGAACATGGGAATGCTTCCATCAGAAACAAAACCTCATGGAATATGGGAAAATTCAAATTAGTGGTAAACCATATTAGTTTCCTGAATGTAGGCTGCTCTTTAAAATCTTTTTTACTCCTCATTTTAAAAGCCATTCAGGAAAACAAAGATAGAAATGTCATACATGTGGGAAAGATTTCAACCTGACAGAAAGCCTCTTTATTCACCAGAAAATTCTTACTGAAGTGAAATCATATAAGGAAAATCTCATTCACCATCTGAGAATACATACTGGAGAGAATCCCTATGAATGTGTTGGATGTGGGAAAGCTTTCATTCACAAATCAAGCCTCATTACACACCAGAGAAGACAAACTGTAGAGATCCCCTATATATGTAAGGAATATAGGAACGCCTTCAGTAGCAAATCAAATCTCACTGACCATGAGAAATTTCATAGTGGAGGTAAATTCTATACATGTAAGAAATGTAGGAAAGCCTTCAGCCAGACGCAGTATCTCATTAAATATTACAACATTCATACTGGAGAGAAACCCTGTGAATGGAAAGAATGTGAATCTCCAAAGAATCTCCACCTCCAGTCTGTGCAACATGTTGTCAATGTTTTAAGGAAGCGGATGTGACTGTGTAATTCAGGATGTATTTTTCCTTGAGAAAAAGTGCACTTGCAGTTTGTTCTGAGATCTGCTCCCCATACACCTTCTTCCACACTCATGTGTGTTCAATTTGTTACCACTAATTCATGCATCAGAACTCGAGATTTCTCTTAGTTTATGTAAAGATGGGCTTTCCAATTATTTCAAATTATCCTTCTTGTTTCACTGGTTCTTCAATCAATTACATTCTGGGTAAGCATTTAAAAAATTACCATTTAAAAAATAATGCTGCCCATTATTGCAGCATTTTATTTCTTTTTTTCTTTTTTTATTGGGGGTAAAAATCAAATTTTTCACAACACATACTAATATTTGTAAAATTATATATAAATATATATGCACAAATGTGCATTAGCTTACATAAATGTTATTTCTTTACATATATATTTTAAAATGGTGCTTAGATTACCTAAAAATTTCACAGAAATTACAGGTTTTCCCATGTTTCCCACTTCCCACAACATCCCCAAAAAACATCTTTCATCAGTGTGGCACATCACCCACTATGGATATACACATCCTGGGGCCTTGCCACCAAACATAGACCACAGTTCACATCGTAGACCCCACTGTCTACCAGACAGTTCTGCACGGTATATGCTTATGTAATGTGGGTTACATCCATCACCGCAATGCCACTCATAAAAACCCCCAAGTCCCAAAAAGGCCCCTGTATTTCAATCACCATTCTCCTCACTGCCCCAAAAGCATCCAATGGCCACCAGCTCCACTTCACTGTTATAATTTCTTCCATTGCTTGAACTACAATATGTCTACAACAGAATACCATTAAGTTCACTCTAGTCTATAGCTCTTCCACCAATCCTGAGGGACTGGGATGGTGATGTCCACTACATCTCCAAGTGGGAGAGGGCTTCTATCTCATGGATACAGTGTATGGGATTATCATGCCTGCAGCTGCAGGCCCTCTCCATTCCCTGAGATGGCCATTGCCCATTGTCATCTCCAAGCCAGGTTACTTGGATGAGCCCATTGTGCTGTAGGGTAGGAGTTGCAGCTCCACCATGATTCCAGACACACCTGGCACATAGGTAGACCAGAGGCTCCAATTTCTGGAAGTATAACTAAAAACTCCAGCATCACATATAGGTTTGAATAGAATGGACTGATGGACCATATGCAGGGAGGACTTATTTGAGTCCAACTCTGTCATTCTCAGGAGCACAGATTCCAAAATAGAGCACACTGATAAGGCAACAATCTCTGTGGCTATTCCCACTTATATAGAACCTGGGTATCTCCGGAGCCCTCAGGAGCCCCTCTGTGTGGTGATATCCAGTTTGGTGTTTTATGAGATCCTACTGAGGTGTGCGTAAGCGTTACCTCTGGGATGACCTCCCGACACTCTTTGAAGTCTCTCAACCACATGAACTCATTTCTCTTTACCTTTTCCCCCTTTATTCAAGATCTTCTTCCAATCATGTTCCCAGGTGCCACATGGTATTAATCCCTCTTTGCCAGGGAGCTTCATCCCAGGGAGTCATATCCCACATTAGGGGGAAAGTAATGCATTCGTATCCTGAGTTTGGCTAAGTACGCTCCCAGTTGGCAAAACTTAGGCACCCCATAACAGTAGGCTATGTTTCAATTGCAAGAGCAAAGACTCATAAGGCTAGTCATCAATAACAAGCACCCATCAGTGGGCCATCCTCTTTTGCCAGACACTGCTCTTGCACTCACAGGACTGTTGCTGTTCCCTTGGATAATGTGGCAGAGCTCTCCATGCTGGGATTTCAGATTCTCTCATTTATTGATTGATTGTCTATAAACCGTTAACCTGCCCCATCCCTTGATCGTTAGAACAATTTCATATATATTTCATGTATATTCAGATGTATTTACTCCCATGAATACCCCATCCCAGACACCCCACACCAATGACCCATTGCTGAACCCATTGTAACCCTTCTCTGATCTAAACCTTCCTTGAACATGAAGCCCATATAACAACCAAATACAATTAATAGAATAAATAAATAATAATGATGAGCTTAAGTGCAAGGGATAAATAAAAGGAAACTCAGAAGAAAAAAAAACTAAACTAAAAATAAATATAATTAGTGTATTGGAACATTCAAATACATAGGAAAAAGTAACAAAAAAAATCCCTTTTTAAAAATTATTCTTTTTTCATTTTATCACTGTATTATTGCATGTCTAGTGTACTGTGACACATTCCCCCTCTCATTCCCCAGGGTCTCCCAAATTTTCATTTAAATTTCAAAGAAGTTTTAGGTCACAGCAAAGTCACACATCGAATACTAGAGACTCACCCATGCCCAATTTCCCTCCCACTTCCCCAACACATATTAAAATCTTTTTTAGAAATGGATGTTAGCATTGTTAAAACTGTTAAACAAATAGTAAAATATAGCAACTAAACATTGTCAGTGGTTTACAGTATCATTTACAATTATGACTGTACAGTTTAATAATTTTTTCATGATATTTACCAAGTCCTGTGTCCATTACTGTAAGGTAATGAAAAACGTTTAGCATGACCACTAAATACCCCATTTGATCTTAACTGTTCCTTCATCCCTATCCCCCCTGGGTTCTATGACACTCCTGATTTGACTCATGGAATGACACAATTCATAAATACATGCCCTGGGTATTCCAAACTGCCCTTTCTAATCTAATCATCTGTCAACCCTACACAAACAAACAAGTAATATCACTACCCATCTCTCCTATCCTTCAATATGTATCTGTACTCTATCGCTTTACCATAGTTTATGTACATATGGTGATGGCTCACAGCCTACTCTTCACTTTCTCTCCCTTGTTAACCTATCTTTCAGACAATGGTTCTCAGACAGTGCTCACTTTCCTCAGTTCAAATCAGTGAGGTCATATAATGTTCATCCTTCAATGCCTGGCTTTCTTCACTTAACATAAGGTCTTCAAAACTCTTCCACGTTATTCTGTGTGTTAGCACTTTATTCCTTCTTACAGCTGAGTAATATTCCATTGTATGTATGTACCACGCTTTGCTAATCCATTCTTCTGTTGTTGGGCACCAGGGCTGATTCCAACTTTTGGAAATTGTGAACAATGCCACTATGAACATTGGTGTGCATATATCTGCTCGTGTCTTTGCTTTCAGTTCTTCTGGGTATTTACCCACCAATGGAATTGCTGGATCATACGGAAGATCTATTGTTACTTTTCTGAGGAACTGCCAAACTGTCCTCCACAGTGGCTGGATCATTCTACAATCCCACCAGCAGTGGATGAGGTTTCCTATTCTTCCACATCCTCTCCAACACTTAGAGTCTGCTCTTTTTTAAATAGATGCCATTCTGATGTGTATAAATGCTATCTCATTGCAGTTTTGATTTGCATTTCCCTGATAGCAAGTGATATCAAGCATTTTTTCATGTGCTTTTTAGCCCTTGGTATTCCTTCCTTGGGTAAGTGTCTTTTCAAGTCACTTGCCCATCTTTGAATGGGTCATTTGTCTTTTTATTTTTAAGGTATAGGATTTTTTTATATATATACGCAGGGTAATAGATATGAGATATATGGTTGCCAAATATTTTCTCCCATTGGGTAAGCTGCCTTTTTATTTTCTTAATAACGTCATTTGAGGTGCAGAAGTCTTTAATTTTGATGAGATTCCATTTAACTATTTTTTTGTCTTGCTCCTCGTGCTTTGGCTGTGAAGTTCCTGAAACCATTTCCTATTACAATGTCCTGTAGATGCTTTCTTACATTATCTTCCAAGGTCTTTATGCTTTAGGCTCTTATATTTAGATCTTTGATCCATCTTGAGTTGATTTCTGTATAAGGTGTGAGATGGTATTCTTCTCTCATTCTTTTGGATGTGGATATCTAGTTATCCAATCACCACTTGTTAAAGAGGCCATTCTCTCCCAACTGAGTGGGCTTGGTATCCTTGTTGAATATCAGATGATTGTATATGCAAGGATCTATATCAGAACTCTCAATACAAATCCATTGGTCAGTAGGTCGATCCTGGTGCCAATACCATGCGGTTTTGATCACTGTAACTTTGTAATATATTTTAAAGTCTGGTAATGTGATACCTGAAATTTCACTTTTCTTTTTCAAAATGTCTTTGGCAATTCAGGGTCTGTTACCTTTCAAAATATATTTTGTTGTTAGTTTTTCCAGTTCCTTAAAAAATATAATGATGAATTTTAAAGGATTGCATTAAATCTGTAGATTAGTTTGTGTAGGATAGACATCTTGATGGTGTTTAGGTTTCCTATCCATGAACAGGGAATATTTTCCCATTTATTTAAGTCTTCTTTGCTTTCCTTTAACAGTGTTGTGTAATTTTCTGTATATAAGTCCTGTACATCTTTAGTTAAATTTATTCCTAGGTGTTTGATTCTTTTAGTTAAAATTGTAAATGGCATTTTTTTTAAATTTCCTCCTCTGATTGCTCATTATTGGTGTACAGAAATGTTACTGATTTTTGAGCATTGATCTTATAGCCTGCAACATTACTGAACTCCTTTATAAGTTCCAGAAGCTTTGTTATAGCTTTCTTTGGGCTTTCTATGCATAGGATCATGTCATCTACAAATAATAACATTTTAACTTCTTCTTTTCCAATCCAGATGCCTTTTATATACTTTTCTTGACTCAGTGCTTGAGCAAGTACTTCTAAGACAATGTTAAATAAGAGTGGTGATAGTGGGCATCCTTGTCTTGTTGCCAATCTCAGAGGGAAGGCTTTTAGGATTTCACCATTGAAGATGAATTAGCTTTGGGTTTTTCATATATACCCTTTAACATATTCAGAAAATTTCCTTCTATTCCTATCTGTTGCAGTGTTTGTATCAGGAAAGAGAGCTGTATTTTGTCTAATGCTTTTTCTGCATCTATAGAAATGATCATGTGGTTTTTTTCTTTAAGTTTGTTTATGTGGTGTTTTTTTAATTGATTTTCTCATATTGAACCATCATGGCATACCTGGGATGAAACCCACTTTGTCATGGTGTATAATCTTTTTGATTTGTTGTTGAATGCTATTGTCATGAATTTTGGTGAGGATTTTAGCATTGAGATTCATTAGAGAAATTGGTCTGTAATTTTCCTTTCTGGTGGTATCTTTGTTTGTTTTTGGTATTAGGGTAATGTTGTCATCTTAGAATGAGTTAGGCAATTTTCCTTCTTTTTCTATTCTTTGGAATAACTTAAGTAGAATTGCCAATAGCTCTTTCTAGAATGTTTGGAAGAATTCACATATGAAACCATCTGGTCCTGGGCTCTTCTTAGTTGGGAGGTTTTTCATGATGAATTCTATCACTTTAACATAATGCACTGTTAAGTTAATCAATTTCTTCTTTCATTAATGTAGGCTGTTTGTGAGTTTCTGGAAAATTGTCCCTTTCCTCTAAATTATCATTCTTGTTGGCATATATTTTTTCAAAATATCCTCTTATGATGCTCTTTATTTCTGTGGGTTCAGTAGTGATATCCACTTGCTTGTTCCTTATTTTGTGTATTTACATTTGTTCTTTCTTTTTCTTTGTTAGTCTGCCTAGGGGTTTGTCATTTTTATTGATATTCTCGAAGAACCAGGCTTTGGTTTTGTTTATTTTTTTCTAGTGCCTTCTTATTCTCGACTTCATTTAATTCTACTCTAATCATAGTTATTTCCATCTTTCTACTTCCTTTAGGTTTAGTTTGTTGTTGTTTTTCCAATACCTCCAAGTGTGCAGTTAGGTCTTCAGTTTTAGCTCTTTCTTCATTTTTAATATATGTATTTATGGCTATGAACTACCGTCTCAGGACAGCTTTGGCTGCATCCCATAGGTTTTGATATGTTGTGTTGTCATTTTCATTAGTTTCAATGTAGTTACTGATTTCTTTTGAGATTTCCTTCTGGACCCACTGCTTGTCTAAGAGTGTGTTGTTTAATTTCCATATCCTTGTGCCTAACCTGTTTCTCTGGTCCTTAGTGTTTTCCAATTTAATTCTATTGTCATCAGAGAAATTACTTTGTATAATCTCAATCTTTCTGAATTCATTGAGAGTTTTTCTATGACCTTGCATGTGGTCTATCTTTGAGAATGATTCATGAGCATTCGAGAAGAATGTAAATCCTGCTGTATTTGGGTATATTGTTCTGTATATATCAATTAAGTCCAGGTCCTCAAATGTTTTTTTGAGAGTCTTTGTTTCTTTGTTGATTCTCTGTCTAGATGTTCTATCTAATGATGATAATGGTGTAATAAAGTTCCCTGCTATATTTGTAGAGGCATTTATTTCTCCATTTAGCTTTTCCAGAGTTTGCCTCATGAATTATGAAGCATCCTGATAAGGTGTGTAATTGTTTATGATTGTTCTCTCTTCTTGAGAGATTACCCCAATTACTAATATATAGTGTCCATTTTGTCTCTTACAATAGTTTTGCATTTAAAGTCTATTTTGTCTGATATTAGTATATCTGCTCCTGCCCTTTTATGGCTACTTTTACCTTGTGAAATTGTTTTCCAGCCATTTAATTTCAGCCTCCTTGAATCCCTGGGTCAAAGTTGGGTTTTTTGGAGACAGCATATAGATTGATCATATTACTTTATCCATTCTGCCCATCTGTGTCTCTTGAGTGATAAATTTAATCCATTAACATTCAGTGTTATTACTCACAATGTATTTCTTACTTCAGCCATATTTTCGTTGGATTAATATATGTCATATATTGTTTTGTTCCTGTTTTTTGTCTTTTTAGTTGTTTTTAATCTCTCTTAACTCTTGATTTTTCCTTTCATCTTGTAGAACTTCCTTTAGTATTTCTTGAAGTGCCAGTTTCTTATTGACATACTCTCTTAATTTCTGTTTATCTGTGAATATTTTGACCTCTCCATTATTTTTGAATGTCAGTTTTGCTGGACACAGAATTTGTGGCTGGAAGTTTTTTTCTTTTAGTTCTTTGATGATGTCATACCACTGTCTTCTTTCCTCCAAGGTTTCAGAGGAGAAATCAGCACTTAATTTTATTGTGCGCCCCTTCTATGTGATTGTTCTCTTTTCTCTTGCTGCTTTGAGTATTTTCTCTTTGCTTGAGGATTGGACATTTTGACAAGTATATGTCTTAGAGTTGGCCTGTTAGGATTTATACTTTTTGGGGTACGCTTTGCTTACTGGATCTGCAGATCCATCTCCCTCAATAGGTTTGGAAGTTTTCAGCCATTATTTCTTTCAATATTTCTTCTGTTCCCTTTCCCTTTTCTTCTCCTTCTGGGATGCCCATTATGCGTATGTGTGTGTGTTTTGTGTTGTCAGTTAAATCCCTGTGTCCCTGCTGGATTTTTTAATTTTTTTTCTTTCTTCTCTACTATTTGTTTGATTTCAGCTGTATTTTCTTCCACATTACTAATTATTTCTTCTGTCTGCTCAAGTCTGCTGTTATGTGAATCCAGCATCCTTTTGATTTCTTGGATTTTGCCATCGATCTCCATCATATCTGTTATCATTTTGTGTATGTTTCCAGTTTCTTCAGTATGTTGTCCCAGTGTCTTCTTTATATCCTTAATGTATTCCTTCAATTCATTAAATTGTTTCATGATATTCCCTTGGGAAACTTTGATTAGTTGTTTGATGTTCTGCATATATTCCTTGTTTTTAGTTTGTTCATTGGAGTGGTCCATGTCTTCCTGTTTCTCAGTGTGGTTTGTAATTTTTTGTTGTCCTCCCGTCATCATTTTATCTTAATGGGTTAATCCAGTTGATTAGCTTCTCTCTCTCCTCTTGAGTTTTATTTAGTTGGTGACTCTGTGTGTGTGTTAGGTTTCCCTTTGAGAATTTTTCTTCTTATTTTGTTTCCTTGTTTCATTCTATGTTACCTTGAAGGCAAAAAAATTAGTTCCAGAGGAATTGAAAGATGTGAGAAAGGAAGAAGTATAATAGTAATATTGATAAAAGTTAGAAAAGGGACCAAATAGGACTTAGTGAAGTGAATATTTAACTTGTGTAGACAGTGTAGTGTAACATGAAAAAAAGTGGGTACCAACAATGGGCTGGGGAACCAAATAGTGGAATATACATATAATGATTTAGAAGGCTAGAATGATGAGGAAGGAGATAAAGAGTAAAAAAAGGGTAAAAGAAAAAAGTTAATAGTAATTAAATAAGAAGAAAACAAAATAGATAGAATAGAAATTTGCACCCTTATGTTGACGGCTAAAGAAAAAGCGCAGTGTCTCAAAACCAAAACAGAAAGCAGAAGGCAGAGAGATGAAGGAAGGAGAAGAGATAGCTTGGGATACACTATCAATATAGACAGAGAATGGGAAATCACTGAAGAAGAAAAACAGCAAAGAAGAGTTAAGATAACAGCACCTAATTATTTAAAAATTGTAGGAAAACAGAAAGGAGGGAGGAAAGAGAAAAGAAAGCAGAGACAACAAATAAACAGAGAAAAACCAAACAACCACACCATCAAGCAAACAAAGGCTGAAATGTTCCTTCTAGGGTCCTTGCAGATCCTCTCAGCCTGCTTGTGTTTTTCAATTTCCCTTCCGGATTCCATCTGCAGGTTTTGAGGCAGATTTTCAGTATTAAATTAAATTAAGAACAGGAATTCATTTTTAAAGTGACCGTCTCTTTTTTTTTTTTTTTTTTTTTTTGGCAATATAAGGAACCAAAAAGATGTTCTCTGCTAGATCACCCCCTTCACAGAAGGGACCCTAAATAGATTCATTGAAAATAATCAAGCACTTCCCACTTCCTGCCCTCCCCAGGGGAGTGAAGCTATGATGCTTGCCAGGGCAGATTGATAAAATTGGCTCCTCATGGGCCAGGCCTCCATGTCAAAGTGCTGCTGGGTAAATCAGTTTTCCTCAGCAGATTCGTCTCTCCCCTCTGCCTGGTGCACTTTCAAGCCAGCTTATCTGATCCCCAAAGCTATGAGGGGGTCCAGGCAGCCAAATTCCCAGAAGTTAAACTCCTCACCTTTTGTGAAAGCCCTCTCTCCCTCAGAGTATGCTTCCTCAAACCAGGAGCATGAGTTGCAGTTGCAGGATTCATGGTTGAAACCAGCCATTGTCCCTGTGGGTGGAGCTCAGCCGTCTGTGTTAACCACCACAGGCAGGCTCAAACCTCAAGAATCTCCACTGATCACTCCAAGCCATCGATCTGCCTCCTGCTAGATGACCCAGCTTCTCATTCTGTGTGTTGACAGCACAGACCCTTGGGCAGGACTCCACCCACAATCTGCCATCCCCAGAGTGCTATTCAGTGAGTATCCTCCTAAACTTATGCTCTCTTGCCTCTCTCCTGTAACATTTTCTTTAAGGAACCCCAACCATTTATATTTTTTCAGCTTCTTCACCTGATTCTGATGAGGATTCTAGTTTAACAGCCACTGAACTACAGTCACCTGCTTTCTACCTAACTCCAATTTTCTTTATTATTTCAAATCAGAAATGATCCTTTCATAATTAGATGATATACCTCTAATCTCAAGTATTTTAAGAAGCTAGAAAATTTATTTATATTTTTACATTGTACTACAATATTTTTGTCATATGTGATAAGCTATGGGATGAATGAATCTAGAGAATGCATGTATTTACCAACAGAAATTTGTACTCCAAATAATCTCCCAATGCACAAAATTCTGAGGAAGGAGGAATAGGGATTGAGGATAGAGAAGGAATTTTACTGTTTGCCATAGCAGACATTAATTATTTTTATAGTATTTGCATGGATAATTTGGTTATATTTTAAAAGAAATTATGAAAAGAGTACACAATGCAATCATACAAAGTGATTGAGTTGATGATAGTGATTTGTATCTGCAACATTACTGGAGGGGGGCACTTCACCTTACCCTATGCTAATACAGTCGCTGGTAAAGGAAAACTGCTCTCTCCCATGGGCATCCTCCCAATCTGCCGGGATGGGTAGAGGCCACCCTCAGCAAGTGTGAGCATGGAGCACAAGGATCATGGATGTGACTGTGTGAAGGCCAGACTGCTCTCTACACATGTCTGGTTAGAGGGCTGTTAACACACAGGAGAAGATAGAATTCCTGCTCCTTACTCCCCAGTGATGACCGGATTGACTGACTCACATCTCTAACTGAGGCTGTGGGTGCTGAGCAGGGCATTCTCCCTTTCCTCCTTTGCAGATCCAGTACCTATGATGATGGTTTTCATTGAGGTGCTGAGAGTTTGGTTCTAAAAAAGGATATTCCCTCTCTAGATTGAGTCACTCTAGCAGGTATTCACTGTGGAGTAAGCCACAAGAAGTCCAGCTTCTCCTGTGGTGCCAACAGCCCTCTAAACAGACATGTGAAGAGAGCAGTGTTGCCTTCACATGGTCGCATCCATGATCCTCGTGGTTTGTGCCCACTCTTGCTAAGGGAGGCCTGACGGAATTTCAAAGGCCATGACTACTGACAATAAGCAGATCACTTTGGAATGTAGGAGACACCCTGGAATATTGGAGATAAGAGCCTAGTCTCATGATAATGAGATAGGATCTTATAGTAGATGGGTGGGGAAACATCCTGAGCTTCTTTTGAGTATTTTGTATGTTAGATAAGATTTACAACATCTGCTACATGCAGGAATGTAAACCCTTCAAGAATGTAAACTGTCACTTAAAAGCCAGGCTCTATGGTGTGGCTGGGCTCTTCTCTCGATTCCAGATGGAGAGTTCCCTGATCCCAGTTCTTCTTTCTTTGTCTTATTCTTTCTCATCTGTGGCATCATTTTCACAGACCCAGTTCCTGACTGGCAACATATGGCACCCAACGTGGGGCTCTGAAAATGAAACTTTTCTTTCAGTCAGCACGTGGACCAAGGAGCTCCTGAGAGTGGTTTTAAAAAAGAAAGAAACAGAAAAGGTAAGCTTCACCCTTGGAATCATCAGGGTAATGGGTAATCAGCAGTCGAACTTTAAAGAGTACTCTAGAGTGTTAAAAACTTTATTAAAATGCACCGGTGTAACTATTAAATCCTTGGCTTTTGAGGAACTTTTTTTTCTTATACAGAAACATTGTTATTGGTTTCAGCCAAAAGGGCAGGTTATTTTAAACCAGGAACAATGGAAGTTAGCGATGAAAGCTTTAAAAAATGCTCATCCAAAGGGAGAAATATTTTCCCTTCATATATGTTCTTTGTGTAGTCTTATTTCTGTTGCTCTTGAACCTTTACAAGCAGATGAAGATAAAGATTGTAAACAGGATACTGCTATCACTGGATCGATAGCAGAACAAGCTAATGGTGATTTTGATGAAAATATACATGAGGGGTTTAGTGAATGGGCAGGAACAGATATACTCATGTCTAAAAGAAAGAAGGATGAGAGGCCCTGGGTTTGGTTCCCGGGGCCTCCTGGTGAAGGCAAGCCCGCCCGCACGGCGTGGTTAGCTGACCCAGGGAGCGCAAGCAGCAAGGGGGGGATAAATGAATAAATAAATAAAATCTTAAAAAAAATAAAAATAAAAATAAAAAAAATAAAAAAAAGAAGGAAAGGAAAGAGGAAGTTAATGGAGCTTTACCAGCGGTCGCTATGCCATCTGCTCCAAATTATGATTTATTGTCTTTTAAACTGTTGTCTGCACCTCTTAAGGTATCTACTGATCCATTTTTTTACAACATTTGATGACCCTATTAAAGTTTCTGTCTTTGTGCCAGCACCATCCTCTTCAATTATGTAAAGTATAGCACAGGGAAGTAGAGAAGGAGATTCAGAGGCTTTGCAACTTTTTTCTACTTTTCCTGTAACAATAACTCAAATTCCAGTAGATGTTGAGAATCCCCAAGGGGGTGTACAGTATGAGCATGCTCCTATTCCTTTTAAAACTATCAAAGAATTAAAACAAGCATGCACTCAATATGGTGTCAATTCTCCTTATACTCAAGGATTGGTGCAAGGACTGGCACAAGCAGACAGATTAATACCCTGGGACTGGGATTTGTTAGCTCGAGCTGTTCTTAGTCCAGCAGAATTTTTACAATTTAAAACTTGGTGGGCTGATGAAGCTAATATTGTAGCATGACGAAATCAACAGCAAAATCCACCCGTGTCTATTACTGCTGAACAAATATTAGAAATAGGTCAATGGGCTGGAGTTCCTTGCCAAGCTCAAGATGATGGTATTGCCATTGTACAATTTGTGGATGTAAGACTTAATTTATGGGGAAGGGACTTATTATCTGATACAGCTAAACATCTTATTACCCTGGCTCTTAAACCACTTCAAACAGAATCTAGTAACCCCTCTAAAAATGCAGAGGTGGAGGATTCTGTTTCTGATCAGCTTAAGGCCAATTTACATCTGTATGACTATGAATGCTCTGAAAGTGACCACCCAGAGCCTCCTACAGAGGCTTGTGTTGCCATGGCAACCACAAAGGGATTCCCTAGGACACTTTTCAAGCTATTAATAGCTCTTCTACTCCAGCTGTGGATGTAAACCCTTCAGTTCCAGCAGCAACTTTATAAACCTCCTACAGCTTACATAATGATAAGGCTGTGGGATGATAAAGGCTAATAAAATTAAACCATTGGAAAAGTAAGAAAACTTAGAAATAGAGTTTCAAAAAAAATTCTCAAAAGCAGATAGAGAGATGTATGTTTCTATTGATGTGTTGTAACTTGTTTTGAGTTTGCCTATTTGTTCATTGTCCATGTATATTCTGATACCTCCGGATGGTAATATTAAATTGATGAATAAAAATTATTAAAAGAGCTCTATTCAAATGGCCAACATTAAATAAGTGCTTATATTAATAAATATGTATGGGTATTAATTAAAAATAATAAAAACAGTTATAAAGAAACTAAATCATTATTCTAACAAGTTTGTTTAATGTTGATGGTAATTGTATGTTGTCAGAAGTTTGTTTAGAAAGAGTTTCCAAAATCACTGTGGTAACTTAAATATGGGAGGTATATAGAATGTGATTTTCTTATTAAAGAAAAGAAAGTAATTTTATCCTAAGATAAGATGACTAGTTATTAAAACAAAGTTAAAGTTTTATTCTTTCTCAAAGTTTCTCATCATTAATCTATTTTAATAAAAATTTATGCAGAGTCTTTCTCCTGAATAATCAGTATGCAGAAAAGAAAGTATTTTATCTAAGTAGCTTCTTATACTTTAATCTTAACTTTTCCTTGAAGAAAATGTTTTATCGTTTAAAAAAAAAACATAATGTTTAAACCTGCTTTCTCAAAAAGAAGCTTTTTGTCTTAAACTTTTACAAATGATTTAGTCTGTTACCTAAAAAAAGATAAAATACTAAAAATAGTTAAGTTCATGTGATATAAGTTATATAAGGTATTTAAAACTGTTGTACAATTAAAAGAAATTTTTAAATTTTGTAACAATTAAAGTTATATAAATAAAAGGTTCATATAATTACTTTAAAGGTGTGTAAAATTACTGGAAATTTAATGTTTCAGTGTAATATTAAATAAAAATATACTGTTATTAATAATAATTTTAATTATTTTATAAAACTACCTCTCTGTCTAAAAATCAAAAGGAAGATGCTTTATCTCATTTATCTGATTCATTCCATCTCTTCTAAAAAACAAACAAACAAAAAAGCAAAACAAAAAAAACACAAGTCTATAACTACAGAAAGAAAGCAGCCATTAAGGGCTGCCAGGGGAGTGCATAACAGTAAATTACAGCAAATTAAAATAACACCAGTGCAATGTGCAACAGTCCCAAATATTACCAGTTTGTCACAAGAAAATTAATCTTCTTAAACAAGTCAAGCCAGCCCACATTCCCATTTCTGTAAAACAACGAACAATAAATTAAATTTAATTTATTGCCCCACAGCCCAAATAGGAAATAATAATTTATTTTTACCTATGACTCAAACTATACAAAAAAAATTTAAGGTCATTCTAATCATGCCCCTAAAAATTTTAAATGAATAAAAAATAAAAGTTTATTCATTGAATGTCTGCTAGTTCTACTGTAGTTATAAATTATGTATAACATACTTTAATAATAAAAATTTAAATGCACTACATTGCATACTTAAATAATTTAATAACTTGTATGTTATTATATGTATATGTAAATCTTAGCATTTTTCATATTTCAAAAAAAAATTGGAAACTAAAATATTAAGCACATCAAGGATGCTTTGTAACAAATTAAAAAAGATAAAGTACATTTCAAAATGTGTTGTATTCCTCCCTGGAGGAGCTGGCCACTCTCCCAGGGACTGATACATAAACCTTAAAATATACTGCCCACAGAGTGTTGTGTTCCTTCCTGGGAGTGCTGGCCTCTTCCTCAGGAATTAGCAAAATCCTCACAAGTTGGCAAATTAATTAATCCTAAACACAGTATCAGTTGCTAATTCAACTCTTCCCAGCTAAAAGTTAAATATTGGTAAGTATATATATATATATATATAAAACTGCTCTATTTATATGTCATTTTGTAACTTTGTTCAATATTAACTTGGTCTTTTAATTGATTATGTTATTCATGTTTTTCTCTCTAATTGTCAGTATAAGCTTATTAAACTAAATATACATATTAAAATTTAGCTTGTATCTATCAAGAACTTTAGCCAACAATAAGCCAAGTATATCAGTGTATCCCCTGGTTTGGTAAACATGTGAATGTATGTATACATATTATAAAAGATTGGAATATAACAGTTAAACCCCTGTTCAAAACAATAAAATCAATGTTGCAAAAACAAAAAGGAGGAGATGGAGGAGAATCTGCTAAAGTCAAATTATCTAAATCATTGTTACCTTAAATTTTTTAATTTTAACAAATTTAACAAATTTCTAGTACCACAGCAGCAGAAAGACAATGGAAGGTTAATAAAAATAATGAAAATAAAAAAGGAAACAACCAATAAATGGAAAAAAGGAGAGGAAAAATTTGGGGGCCGAGGTTTTGCTCTTATCAGTAATAGAAACAGGAAAACAGCAGTGTATCCACTCTAGAAGAATCAAGCCTAGAATTGAAGATGCTGCTGAAACTTAAACTATGGACATGGTGGTTTCATATTGTATTAATTATAGGTAAAGTGTTAGGTCAAGGTAAGATACCACATCATAATTACACTTATTGGGCAAACATAACCAACCCACCTCTTCTAGAGCTGTTAACTTGGAACGATAAATCTTACCAAATTTATCTTAATCAATCTCACCATTTTCCAGGACCTATAAATATGTGACTACCCTTAAAGCCAAAAGAAGAAGGGAAACTTATAGAAAATTTAACTTTACTTTTTATAAACTGGCTTATTTGTATTGGATATGGTTCTGTATGCATGCAATCTAAAAATCACAGTATAGCTTTAACAGAGAAAAATCAAACTCAAATTTATGTTCTCATTTTCCCTTCTTTGCCATCTAAACCAGAAAATATGGTACATCTTATGTGTCCTTCTCACAACAGACTACTTAATGACAAATGGCATATTTGTCATGAGCTTACAGAAGTTGTGTTGTTTAATGATTCCTATGGAATTGTAAAGGATTAGGCCCTTAAAGGGATACTGAAACCTATTAAAAACACAACCATATCTTGGTTCATTAATAATTCAACCATAATTACTAATAACAGTAATCCTTATTTCTGGAATTCTGGTAATACAGCATTTATTAAAAGCTAAATAATTTGGAAAAATCCAGGAAGATATATCCCACATTCATGGGACACTAAACTTAACAAAAATCAAAGTTATTTGTGGAAATTATTTTGGGGAACTGGTCCAATTTTTGAATGGCAAGGCAGTAAAACTAATATTACTATTAAAAAAAAAGAAAATTAACTCAATTTCTTACAGTATGTGTACGAGATCATATAATTTTATCATTGGAAAAGTAACTTTTGGTGAAAGGAACATTAATTGCTCTTTTTTTACATGTCTTAAGAATTCATATTTGCAGGAAAATCAAACTCTTTTTATAGCAAGAAGAAGAAAAGGACTATGGTTACCAGTTCAGATGACCAGACATTGGCAGCAGTCTCCAGAATCCCAGTTGCTGTGGCATTTCTGCAACCATTATTTAAAAAGAACTAAAAGACTGATTAGACTTTTAATAGCAGGAATCTTGGGACTGATTGGCATCATAACCGCTGCAGTTGTCACTGGCACAACCCTGCATCAAGGAGTCCAGAATCAACAATATGTTAAGGGCTGACATAAAAATGCAAGTGAGAAGTGGCATAGCCAGTCTCACATTGAGATGGAACTGAATAATCGTGTGAATGATCTTGAAACAACTATTATACATTTGGGTAATCAAATTTATAATTTAAACTTGTTAAGAGCTCTTGAATGTGATTGGAATGAAAGTTCTATTTGTATTGCTCTTTTGGTTTATAATAATAGTGAACATGATTGGAAGGAAGTGAAAAATCATTTGATTGGATATAAGCATAATGTTTCTATAAATCTTATAGAATTGCAAAAGAAGGTATTGAGCATGTATCAAATGAATTGAAAGAAACCACTGGTGCAGCCGTTTCATTGGTAGAAACAAAAAACAGTTCAAATATCATTTTGGATTGGATTTGGAATTATTGTTATATGCATTTTAATTGTCAAGGGTGTTGTCAATGGTAGAGTAATGACATATTCAAAGAAAACATGAAAAATTAGATTGGAAAAATGCATTTATTTTAAGAAACTTGGCCATGAGAAACTAATTTTGCATTATTTAGTAAAAAGATTCTATTAATAACCCCTTGGTCTTAATACTAACTGTCTGCACAAAAATATTCACTTAAGGAACCTGAAGAAGTACAAATATTAATGAAATTGCCTTCCATGTAAAAGCTCAAAGGCTTGACTGGTGGCTAATGATGAATAAGATTCTCAGAGGAGGACAACCTAAGACAGGCACAGTCACAAGTGCCTATGGAAGAAGACAAGTGTGACAGGAGGTCACCTTGTATCAGCTTATATAATGGTTCCTATAGTCTTCACTGAAAAATTTTAATAAAAAAGGGGGAAATTATGGAGTTTCAAAGGCCATGACTACTAACAATAAGCAGATCACTTTGGAATGTAGGAGACACCCTGGAATATTGGAGATAAGAGCCTAGTCTCATGATAATGAGACAGGATTTTATAGTAGATGGGTGGGGAAACATCCTGAGCTTCTATTGAGTATTTTGTATGTTAGATAAGACTTACAACATCTGCTACATGCAGGAATGTAAACCCTTCAAGAATGTAAACTGTCACTTATCTATTGATTCAAAAACCAAATAAAAGCCAGGCTCTATGGTGTGGCTGGCCTCTTCTCTCCATTCCGGATGGAGAGTTCCCTGATCCCAGTTCTTCTTTCTTTGTCTTATTCTTTCTCATCCGTGGCATGATTTTCACAGACCCAGTTCCTGACTGGCAACAGAGGCCTCCACCCATTCAGGCAGCTGGGGAGGGGGCCAAGGTGGGTGAGCACATTTCCTTTATGTGTGGCTGTATTTGCAAAGGGTGATGGGAAGTGTCCCCCCAGAAATGTTGCAGATACAAATCAATATCTTTAAATGAACCACTATGTATTAGTTCATTGTTGTGGCAGTTTGATGTAATTATGAATTACAAAAATATAATTGAATCATGCCTGTAAACTGATCTATTAATCTGGCCATGATTAGGTTAGGATTAGGGCGTTGAGTCCCACCCCTTGGTGGGTGGGGAATTGAATATAAAAAGCAAGGCAAAGGAAAGTTGAAGCAGTCCTTTGAGAAGCCCTTTAGATGTTGGAAAGAAGGCCCCAGAAGAAGAGAAGCAAGCCGTTCATCTGATCGTCTACAGCTGACCTTGTGGAGGAAACAGGAGCTAAGCCCGGAGAGAAATGCAGCCCTGGGAAGAGAGGAACCCAGAAACCTGCACCCTGGCAAATGCCGGCAGCTGTCTTGCTCTAACACGTGGCAATGTACTGTGGTGAGAGAAGAAACCTAATGCTTTATGGCCAGTTATCTGTGGACTTCTACCCCAAATAAATACCCTTTATAAATACCTACCCAGTTTTGGTATTTCACATTAGCACCCCTTTGGCTGACTAATAAAATTGTGTTCTATTTTCATAATTTCTTTTAAATTATAACCAAATTATCTGTGCAAATATTGTAAAAATAATTTATGTCTGTCATGGCAAACAGCAAACTTCCTTCTCTAGCCTCAAACCCCATTCCTCTTCACTCAAAATTATGTGCATTGTCAGATTTTTTTGGTACAAATTTCTGTTTGTAAATACATGCATTCTCTAGTTTCATCCATCCCGCACCCTATAATATATGAGAAAATTATTGTAGTACAACTTAAGAATATAAATTTTCTAACGTCTTAAAATACTTGAGATTAGATATATATCATCCAATTATGAGAGGATCATTTCTGATTTAATATAATAAAGAAAACTGGAGTTAAGTTGAAAGTAGGCCACTGTAGTTCAGTGGCTGATAAACTTGAATCCACACCAGAATCAGCTGAAGAAACTGAAATAATATAATGGGATGGGGTGCCTTAGAATAAAATGCTACAATAATGGGCTGCATTGTTTTTAAAATGATAATTTTTTAAATGCTTACACAGAATGTAATGGACTGAAGAACCAGTGAAAACAACCAGGACAATCTGAAATAAGTGGAAAGCCCATCTTTACATAAACTAAGAGAAACATTGAGTTCTGATGCATAAATTAGTGGTAACAAACTGAACACAAATGAGTGTGGAAGAAGATGTGGGAGGAGGAGACCTCAGAACAACATACAACTGCACTTTTCCAGAGGAGAAAAACATCCTGAATTGCAGAGTCAGAGTCACTTCCTTAAAAGATTGGCAACAAGTTGCCCAGACTGGATGTGGACTTTCTTTGGGGATTCACATTCCTTACATTCACAGGGTTTCTCTCCAGTATGAATGTTGTAATGTTTAAGGACATATTGCCTCTGGCTAAAGGCTATTCCACATTCCTTACATATATAGTGTTTCCATCCACTATGAATTTTCTCATGGTCAGTGAGATTTGATTTACTAATGGTGGCTTTCCTAGAGTCTTTACAAATATAGGGTTTCTCTCCAGTTTGTCTTCTCCCATGTATTAGTCAGCCAAAGGTGGGCTAATATAAAATACCAAAAATGGGTTAGTCTTCACAAAGGGTATTTATTTGTGGTTGAAGTCCACAGATACCAGGCTTTAAAGCATTAAGTTTCTTCTCACCAAGGTTCAGTGCCATGTTTTGGAGAAAGACAGCTGCTGAAGTTTGCCAGGGTTCAGATTTCTTGTGTTCCTCTCTTCCTGGGGCTGCATTTCTTCTGGGCTTAGCTCTTCTGGTTCCTCAAAAAAGCCGAAGACATATTGAAAAAGAAAAAGGAAGATGGAGGTATCACACTACTTGACTTTAAAACATACTACAAAGTTACAGTAATCAAAAATGCATGGTATTGGCACAAGGATAGACCTACTGACCAAAGGAACCTGATTGAGAGTTCTGATATAGATCCTCGCATATACTGTTATCTGATATTTGACAAGGCCATGAAGCCCATTCAGTTGGGAGAGAACGGCTTCTTTAACAAGTGGTGCTTGGAGAACTGGATATCCATATCCAAAAGAATGTGAGAAGAATACTATCTCACACCTTACACAAAAATCAAATCAAGTTGGATCAAAGATCTAAATATAAGAGCCAAAATCATAAAGACCTTGGAAGATAATGTAGGGAAGCATCTATAGGACCTTATAATAGGAAATGGTTTCATGAACTTCACAGCCAAAGCACGAGCAGGAGGAGAAAAAATAGATAAATGGGATCTCATCAAAATTAAAAACTTCTGCACCTCAAAGGATGTTATTAAGAAAATAAAAAGCAGCCTATCCAATGGGAGAAAATATTTGGCAACCATATATCTGATAGGAGCCTAATATCTTGCATATATAAAGAAATCCTACACCTTGAAAATAAAAGAACATACAACCCATTTAAAAAATGTGCAAGTGACCTGAAAAGACACTTCTCCAAGGAAGAAATAAAAATGGCTATAAAGCACATGAAAAAATGCTCAACATCGCTTGCTATCAGGGAAATGCAAATCAAAACTACAATGAGATACCATCTTACACACATCAGAATGGCAGCTATTAAAAAAACAGGAAACACTAAATATTAGAGAGGAGGTGAAGGAATAGGAACCCTCATCCACTGCTGGTGGGAATGTGGTATGGTCCAGCCACTGTGGAAGACAGTTTGGCAGTTCCTCAGTAAACTAACAATAGATCTTCCATATGATCCAGCAATTCCACTGCTGGGTATATACCCAGAGAACTGAAAGCAAAGACACAAACAGATATATGCACACCAATGTTCACAGCAGCATTGTTCACCATTGCCAAAAGTTGGAATCAACACTGGTGCCCATCAACAGATGAATGGATAAGCAAAATGTGGTACTTACATACAATGGAATATTACTCAGAAGGAATAATGTGCTAACACATGGAATAACGTGGATGAATTTGGAAGACCTTATGTTGAGTGAAGCAAGCCAGGCACTAAAGGATATGACCTTCACTGATTTGAAATGAGGAAAGTGAGCAGTCTCTGAGAAACATTGGCTGAAAGATATATTAACAAGGGAGCGTAAGAAAAGAGCAGGCTTTGAGCCATCACCCATATGGACATAACCTATGGTAAAGGGATAGAGTACAGTTGCATATTGAAGGATAGGACAGATGGGTAATGATATTACTGGGTTTAATGGTGCAGCATTGACAGGTGAGTAGATTAGGAAGGGAAGGTTCAAATACACAAGGCATGTAACTATGAATCCTGGCATTCCATGAGTCAAGACAGGGAAGTGTCATATGCACCAGGGGAGTGGGGAGGAAGGAACAGTTAAGATCTAATGGGGTATTTTGTGGTCATGGGAAAGGTTTTTAATTACCTTACAGTAATGGACACAGGACATGGTAAATATCATCAAAACTTATTAAACTGTATCATCTAAATTGTAAAATATATTGTAAATCATTGACAATGTTTAGTTGCTTTCTTTTGCTATCTGTATAACAGTTATAACAAAGCTAACATCCAAAAAAAGTGGGGTTTAATATGTGGTGGGGAAAGGTGGGGGTGGTTTGGTATCTGGGAGTCTCTGGTACTCCATGTGTGACTTTGCTGTGACCTAAAACTTCTTTGAAAATTAAATGAAAATTTGGGATACAATGGGGATTGAGAGGGGGAAGGTGACACGGCACACAGGGCATCTGATAACACAGTGATAAAAGGAAAAAAAGAATATATACATATATATATATTTTTTAATGGCATTTCTTTGGCTTTTTTCCCCATTTTTTTGAATGTCTCAATCCCCTCATTATATTTTGTTTTGTTTTGTTTTTTGTTTGATTGTTTTTCTTTCCTGTATTTCCTTATGTTTGTCTTTTGCATGTAAGTTTATCATTGTTTCTTTTTCCTGTTAAGTGTATTTGATTATTTTATGGACTATATGTTCATGGAAGTTTTGGATCACAGAAGGGTTACAATGGGTACTGCAGGGGATTATTGGTGGGGGGTGTCTGAGAGGAGGGATTCATGGAAGTTAGTTCATCTGAATATACATGAAAGATATACAAAATTTTCAAAAGATCAAAAGATGGAGCATGGTCACGGTGGGTGGACAATCACACAATAAATGAGGGAATCTGAATTCCCAACCTGGAGAGCTCTGCCACATTCTCCAAGGTAGCAGCAACAGTCCTCTGAGTGCAGGGACAGTGTCTGTCAAAAGAGGATGACCCACTGATGAGTTCTTTGTATTGATGGCTACCTTCATGAGTCTTTGCTCCTGTAACTGAAATTTAGCTTACTGTTATGGGGTGCCTAATGGTTGCCACCTGAGAGCCTACTTATTGCTCAAATGTGACCTCTCTGTAAGCCAAACTCAGCATATGAATGCATTACATTCCCCCCAATGTGGAACATGATTCCCGGGGATGAGCCTCCCTGGCAATGAGGGATTAACACCAAGTGTATATATATATATAACATTTTTGTAAGCAAAGGCACATATTTGCATATATATTTATGTATCATTTTACAAATATTGGTATGTATTGTGAAAATTTTCATTTTACCCACATTAAAAAATAAATAAAATTTTAAAAAAGTATAGTTAGTAGTAATACCTTGATAATGCTCTTTCACAATTTTTTATAAATGTTTCATGACAGTGCAAGATATTTGTGGTGGGGTGATGTATGGCAGCCCTGCATGATGTTATACGTTTGTGTTGTAAGTTCACAACTTTTACTATACACTTATTGTTTATGTATATACATGTATAAATGATAGACTTCAATAAATTGTTTTTAAAATAAAAAAAAGACAGCTGCTGACATTTGCCAGGGTTCAGGATTCTTGTGTTACTCTCTTCCTAGGCTGCATTTCTCTCTGGACTTAGCTCTTCTGGTTTCTCAAAAAGGTCAGCTGTAGACTATCAGGCAAATGGGTCACTTCTCTTCTTCTGGAGCCTTTTCTAAAACAGAAAAACTGCTTGTCAAAAAAAATCTGCTTCAACTGTCCTTTGCCATGCCTTTTATATTTGATTCCCAAACCCAATAAGAGGTGGGGCTCAACGCCCTGCTGACTTGGCCCAGTCAATGCCCCAATGATGCCCAGATTAACAGAAGAGTTTACAAGTATGATCAAATTATATTTTTGGAATTCATAATTACATCAAATTCCCCAACAGTTACATCTGGTGTGTAATGCGGCTTGATTTCTGAATGAAAGCTTTCCCATATCCAACACATTCATAGGGTTTCACTCCATTATGTATTCTCAGGTGGTTAATGAGGTTTTCCTTCTGGTTGAGGGCTTTTCCACATTCATTGCATATAGAGGGTTTTTCTCCAGAATGAATGCTCTAACGTTTAATGACCTATTGCTTTTGGCTGAAGGGCTTTCTGCATTCCTTACATTCATTTTTTTTCTGTCCTTTATGATTTTTTTCTTGTTCTGTGAGAAATAATTTGTACCTAAAGGCATTTTTCACATGCCTTACATGCATACGGTTTCTTTGCAGTAGGAAATCTCTTGTATCTCAGTTTTGACATTTGAAATAAAGCTTTCCCAAATATATATCATTTCTCTTCAGTAAGAATTTTCTGATGAATAAAGAGGTTTCCTGTCAGGTTGAAAACTTTCTGACATGTATGACATTTCTATCTCTTTTCCCTGTATGACTTTTAAAATGAGGAGTAAAAAATGACTGTAAAGTGCAGACTAGATTCAGGACACTCATATGGTTTCTGTCTAGTGTGAATTTTCTCATATTCCATGAGATTTTGTTTCAGATGGAAGCATTCCCATGTTCATTACAATACTATTTTTTGTATGAATATTTCATGGTCAATGAGATTTAATGCCTGGCAGAAGGATTTCCAATATTCCTTACATACACAGGGTTTTAATCCTGCATGGTCCTTTGATGGGACTCTAGCATTCCCAAATTCATGAAATTCCAAATGGTTTCTCTGATGGTTTAATTCTCAGGTATATCATGAGGTCGAATTTCCAAGAAAACATCACAATTATTACACTTATAGGGGAGGACTGCCAACTGCCAAAACTGATTGTTATCATTCTTTTTTCCTTACATAGATTCCCTCATGCTTAGGAAAGCATGATGCAAATTCCTTCAAAGTGAAGTTACATTCATAGAAGTGTTAATTTGAGGAAAAGATGATTGCAGTCCGAAAAAATGTTTTCCCAACTTTCTTACATCTTCTGCGTTCATCATATGTCTAGAATCTTGTGGAAGTGGTATAGCTTCACTCAGAAGCCTTTTGTTATGTGGTTCATTCTCCTTTTTAATGTCCTATGCTTCTTCATAGTTTGTGGGGTGCAGAAAAACAGTGCTTAGGGGGAAATTTATATCATTGAATGCCTTCATTAGAAAAGAGGAAAGATCCAATATCAGTCATCTAAGCATCCAATTTGGGAAGTGCAACAATATCTCCTTTTTATTTGTTCTATCATTCATGTCTCTTCTTGCTTCATATGAGCATCACATACAGATTGGTGACTTCATAACTAGGAAATGTGGAAGTGATACACAACTTGATTTATGTTGGGGACAAAACAAAACCGCAATAATCAACCATGGAACCTTCAGTCTTCTGAAGGATAAGAAAGATGCAGCTTCCAAAGATGCATGAGTAAGGTGGCCCCAGAACAAAGGCCTAAATGGCAACCGAAGAAATCCTGAATATTCTATTTTGGACTATTTTTGTTCAATTTTTTTTCTTCTATTTATTTGGATGAGATGCACTATTTAATATTCTTTAAAGTTTCCTGGGGAAATTATAACACTTTTGCTTGCCTTTCATAATCTGCACTTATTATTTGTTATTGACTTGCCAAATAATGCATTTTAAAATATTTTATATCCTGTATTAGTCAGCCAAAGGGGTGCTGAGCCGAAATGCCAGAAATCATTGGGTCTTTATAAAGGGACTGTATTTGGGTTAGAAGCTTATAGTTACCAGGCCATAAAGCATAAGCATCTTCCTTACCCAAAGTCTATTACTCTGTCTTGGAGCAAGACAGCTGCTGACATTTGCCAGGATTCAGGCTTCGTGGGTTCCTCTCTTTGCAGGGCTGCATTTCCCTCTGGACTCAGCTCTTCTGTTTCCTCCAGAACGTCAGGTGCAGACTATAAGGCCCTCTAAGATTTGCCTCTCACCACAATACCAGCTGTGAACTGTCAGGTGAATGGCTTGTCTCTTTTTTTGGGGCCTTCTGTCCTTGCTCATCAGAACTCCAACACACAAAACTATTCTAGCTCTGTCCTTTGTAATGTATTTTTATGTTTGATACACTGGCCACCAAGGGGCTTCCTGCCACCCTACCCACCAGGCAAAATCTGTGTGCTCTGCCTTCGGGAATGGGAATAATAGCACACCTCTATGAGTTACACACTTCTTTTTGCAGCTAAGATTTGGTGGAGAAAGCACAGTATATTGAATTCCTCTGGGGTCCATTCTAGGGGCCAGTGCAATGGTGATCAGCACACCATTTTGCTCAATGATGGCCACACCCAAAATACAGCCACTGCATCATAAATTGCCATTTCTCCCAAACTTAGGAGACCGCTCCTTATCCCTGTGCCCTGGGTTAATGCCCTAGTTTGTATCTTGTGTGGACCCTGGAATGAATATTCTTACTAACACATTGCTGTGTGTAAGGCTTTTGTATGTAGGATATTTTGGTAAGATTCAGATAAGGTACCTTTTTATTAGGTCACTTTGTGTTAGATTGCTTTAGTTTAGTTAAGCCCTCTTATTAGATTTCAAGCACCAGGATGAACCCCAATCATTGTGTTGAAGTCCTACATACATGGAACACACAGAGAAAGATTGCTGCCATGTTTAGCCTGCCATATGGGAGAGGGCCCCAAGATGTCCTAGAGCTGTGGAGAGACACAGAAAGCCTGAGAGGCTGAGGGAGATGCCAGAGGCTGGAGACCTGGAGTAGCTTGAAGCTGAAGATATCCAGGCAAGAGGAGAAGGGAGATGTGTGAACAATTGTGTCTGATGGCCCACTGCTGACTTCAGGGATAAAGTGAGTTTGGAGGATAAGGCAGAGAGACAGGCAGGCCCAACATTTGTCTTGGCTGGAGTCCAGGAGCAGAAGACCTATGTTAAGACAGCATTATTGTTGATGCCTTGATTTGAACATTTTCACAGCCTCAGTACTGTAAGTTTTAACCCTAATAAATTCCAATAAAAACCAACTTATTTCTAGTATTTTGCTATGGCATCGCTTGGCAAATTCAAACAGCTGGGGACAAAGATTTGGAGAGGTGCCCTGTTCCCAAATGGCAGTGTGATGCTGCTGCTCAGTGAATTCATCTGTAAACTGTGGGTATCTCCAGACTAGATGGGAATGAGTATTGGAAAGTTGGAGGGAGAAATACTCTTGGCCCGCAAGGCCTGCAAGACAGGGTGGCAGGCAGGGTAGTCACAGGGTTTTGGGACTAGTCTAAAGTAACAGATGTACCAATATGATGTACCTGCCTAGGGCAGGGGTTGGCCAGTTGGACAGGGGCAGATAAAGAATGGGTCCTCAGGTCCAAGTCAGCATAGGAGTAGGGCACAAAAAGGAGACTTCCTGCTCCTGCTCCTTTTACCCTTCTCTCCTTCCCTTGGCCTCCAGTGTTGGCCCTCTGTAGAGGCTGCTCCTACTCTACCACTCCTGGTTCTCAGGCACAGACTCAGGTCTCCTGCTTCCAGTTCTACATTCATCTTCTCAATATTGGGGCAGCTAAAAAAGTGCAATGCAAGATGAAACCTGTTGTCAGGTAAGAAATGTCAAAATTCACATTACAGCATTGGCTACAGCTATAACATCACCAGAATGAGAAATATTAGGCCAATGACCCTAGTGAAAATACAGGAATCTCAGAAAGTCCTGGGTCCTAGGGCTGACGAGAATAGAAGTGATGTTGTGAGATAGTGCCATATTTGTCAAAAACCTCAGAGGGTACAGGTGTCAGATATTTTTCAGACTAATTAAATATAAACTTTTCAACACATTTTGAACAAAGTTGAAAATGATGCAGACCATTTCAATTCCAGAAGAGAATGGATGGGTTGGATGGGAAGAAGCTGATGAACACCTGAAGAAGCTGGAATGTAACACGTGTTCACCGCAATTTTCCAAGCCAGAGAAGGAGTGTTCTGTTTGGGAACCAAACTCTTAGAGCCCCAATGAAAACCATCATTGCAGGTTGTGGATGCACAAAGGAGGACCGGGAGAAAGCCTTGCTTAACACTCACAGTCTCAGTTAGTGATATGAGTCACTCTAGCAGGTCTTCACTGGGGAGGAAGCAGCAGGAAGTCCGTCTTCTACTTTGGTGTTATCAGCCCTCTAACAGGACACATGTTGAGAGCAGGGTTGCCTTCATATGGTTGCGTCCATGCTCCTCGTGCTGTGTGCTCCATCTTGCTGAGGGAGGCCTCCCCCTTCTAGGCAGCTGGCAAGGAGCTGAGGGTATGAGCACTTTTCCTTTATGGGTGACTGTGTTTTCAAAGGATGAGGGGAAGTGCCCCCCCCAGTAATTTTGAAGATACAAATCAATATCTTCAAAGGAACCACTATGTATTATTTCATTGTGTACTAGTTTCATAATTTATTTTAAATTATAACCAAATTATCTATGCAAAGATTATAAAAATAATTTATATCTGTTAGGGAAAACAGCCAAATTCCTTCTCTAGCCCCAATCCTCATTCTTCTTTCCTCAGAATTATCTGCATTGGCAGATACTTTTGCACACACATTTCTTTTTGAAAATAATGCGTTCTCTAGTTTAATTTTTCCCACATGCTATCTCATTTGAGAAAAATATTGGAGTACAACATAGGATATAAAAAAGTTTTCTAACTTCTTAAAATACTTGAGATTTGGAGGATATCTTCTAATTTTGAAAGGATCATTTCTGATTTAAAATAACAAAGAAAATTGTAGTTAAGTAAAAAGCAGTCCACTGTAGTTCCGTGGATTTAAACTTGAATCCTCATCAGAATGAAGTGAAGAAACTTGAAAAATATCAATGGTTGGTGTGCTTTGTTAGAAAATGCTACAATAATGGGCAGCATTATTTTTAAAAAGGTAATTTCTTATATGCTTACCAAGAATGTAATATATTTAAGAACCAGTGAAAACAAACAGGATAATTTGAAATAAGTGGAAAACCCATCTTTACATAAACTGAGAAATCTCCAGTTCTGATGCATAATTTATTAGTAACAAATTGAAATCAGACGAGTGTGGAAGAAGATGTGGGAGTAGCAGATCTCAGAACAAACTGCAAGTGTAATTTTCCAAGAGAAGAAAGACATCCTGAATTGCACAGTCACAGCCCCCTCCTTAAAAATAGGCAACAATTTGCACAGACTGGAGGTGGAGATTCTTTGTAATTTCACATTCATTACATTCACAGAGTTTCTCTCCAGTACGAATGTTGTAATGTGAAATGAGATATTGCATCTGGCTGAAGGCTATTCCACATTCCTTATATATATATAGGGTTTTTCTCCAATTTGTCTTCTCTGGTGTGTAATGAGGCTTGATTTTGAATAAAAACTTTCCCACATCCATCACATTCATAGGTTTTATCTCCAGTATGTATTCTAGGATGGTTAATGAGGTTTTCCTTCTGGTTGAAGGCTTTTCCACATTAATTGCATATATAGGATTTTTCTCCAGAATGAATACTCTGATGGTTAATGAACAATTGCTTTTGGCTGAAGGCTTTTCTGCATTCTTTACATTCATTTTGTTTCTGTCCACTGTGAGTTTTTTCATGTTCTCTGAGATATGATTTGAACTTATAGGCTTTTTCACATGCCTTGTATGCATATGGTTTCTTTGCACCAGGAAACCTCTCGAAACTGAGATTTGACATTTGAATTAAAGCTTTACCATATATATGTCATTTCTTTTTAGTAAGAATTTTCTGATTAATAAAGAGATTTTATCTTAGGTTGAAATGTTTCCCACATGTATAACATTTCTATGCTTGTTCCCCTGTATGGCTTTTAAAGTGAGGAGTAAAAAACGACTGTAAAGAGCAGACTACATTCAGGACACACATATGGTTTCTCCCTAGTTTGAGTTTTCCAATTTCCATGAGGTTTTGTTTCACATGTAAACATTCCCATGTTTATTACAATACTAACTAATGTATGAATATTTCATGCTCAGTGAGATTTAATGGCTGGATGAAGGAATTTCAATATGCCTTACATTCACAGGGTATTAGTCCTGCATGTTTCTTTGATGTGACTCTAGCTTTCAAAAATTCATGAAATCCCAAATGGGTTCTCTGAAGGATTCTTTCTTTGGTATCTCATGAGGTTGAATTTCCAAGAAAACTTCACACTCTTTACACTTAAATGGGAGGAGCACCATGTGGGTCAAATTGGCAAAAGACATTGTCTTCATTCTTCTACCTTACATAGACTCCCTCATTTTTAGGTAAGCATGATGCAAATTCCTTCAAAGTTAAGATACATTCATATAAGTTTTATTTTGAGGAAACAATGCTTGCAGTGAGAGAACATATATTCCTAACTTCTTACATTCTCTGCCTTCATCTTAAGTCTGTACTCTTGTGGAAGTGGATATAGCTTCCCTCACAAGCCTTTTGTTACAAACATATTTCTGTTTGTAAATACATGCACTTTAGTTTCATCCATCCCACACCCTATCACATATGAGAAAAATTTTGGAATACAACTTAAGAATATGAATAAATTTTCTAACTTCTTAAAATACTTGAGATTAGAAGTATATCATCTAATTATGAAAGGATCATTTCTTATTTAAAATACTAAGAAAAATTGGAGTGAAGTAGAAAGCAGGCAGTTTTAATTCAACGTGGAGGAAGATGGTGCCTGGAATGATCCAAAGAAAGTTAGGTACCATTCCACAATCACTCCATGTGGAATGCAGGCAAGTTTATTTTGGCTGAAGGTGCTTTTTATACTACAAAGATCATAATAAAAGTAGGGCTTCTTACACTAGTTCCTCTGCTTGATAGGTGAGAGCGCTGCCTCTTTCTGTGTTCCCAGAAAATCTGTTGTGGGAATTCAGACAATAACATCCTTGTGGTGTGCTCATTCTGCTCTGCCTCTTCCTACTGATGTTTGGAGTATACAGTGTCCTGGGAGACAATTAATAATGTTTCTCTGCCAGCAAGCATGCTTTTAAAATGCTTAACCCTTTATGCTCTGCCTCTCAGCATCTTTTCCAACAAGTCCCCTTTTTTGATTTTGGTAAAGGGTGACTGTGCCTGTGTTAGGTTGCCCTCCTCTGAAGGTCTTACCCATCACTGGCCATGAGCCAAGCCCCATGGACAGGGGTTTGAGAGTTAAGGGTTTTAAGCAGAATCAAGTTATTGGCATGGCTGGCCTTTTCAGCCCTATTAATGCATGACAGCAGGGTTTTGTGAATGCCTCCTAATACAGTTAAGAGTAGCAGAGCACCAATGATCATCACACTGAAGTTAGCAAGTACAGAGGTTGATTTCCACCAATGTAAGGTGTTTATTGTATTTAATTGATCTGTCACTGGTTGTCAAAAGTTGCTAACTGGTAGTGTAGTAAGTTGATACTGATACATGCTCAAAATCTTCTTTTGCAAATCTGTAATTTCCAAAGATAAATTTGTGTGGTGACCTATTAATTGATTTTTAATTTTTTCTCATTCATAATGGGAATCATTGCTTGGGAGAGTAGTGATACAACAATCACTTTCATTCCAATCACACTTCGAAACTTGTTTTAAATTTAAATTATATGCCTGATCTCCCATTTGTGTAACAGCCATTTCTAAGTCATTAAGCCTATTGTTAATCTGCTCTCGATATATGACTGACTATGCCATAACACACTAGCATTATGATGCCAATTTCTAACATATTGTCATGTTTGGATATTCTCATGTAGGGCACTTCCTGCCACAGCAGCAGCTGTATTAATACCTATAAGCCCTAATACAGCAGCTATAATTAATCCACTTAAACGTTTGGTACTTTTTAAATTATGATTTAGAATGTGACAAAGGATTTTGTTCTCAGGGGAAGACTGCCAGCAGTGATTCATGCAAATCAGAAGCCATATTCCATGATGCTGACATCCTATTTGAACCGCAGTAGAGCTGTCCTGTAAACAGTCTTTGATATACAAGTGTAAAGGGTGCAATTATGGCAGAAAAAACATGTTTGATTAATGATCGCTGTTCCCACTATAAAAACAATGGGATCCTGTACACATATTTTAAGAAATTAAGTGGATTTTCTTTTTAAACTGGTAATATTAGTTTTATTGCCTTGTCCTTCAAAAATTGGGCTAGTTACAAAAATTAATTTCCACAAATAATTTTTACTTTCGTTAAGTTTAGTGTCCCATAGTTGTGGGATAAATCTTTCCTGATGAGTCCAATTTAGTGATGTATTTATACTTATGACGTCCCCAGGATTCTAAAAATAATGATAGCTTTCATTAGTTGTTTTTGTTAAATTACTAATTTTTCAACTTATGGTTGTGTTTACATTAGGTTTACATTAGGTATCCCTATAAGGGTGCAGTTCTTTACAATTCTATCAGAATTATTAAAGAGCACAACGTCAGATGAAACATGGTGTGTATGCAAGTTATCACATTGTACTATGATTTTGGGGCTCTATACATGGATCAATGGATCCTATGCAGATAGTTCATTCAAGAAAAGGAAATTTTCAATAAATTTCCCTTCCTTATCAGGTTTTATAGGAAGCAAGAATCAACAGGCCCAGGAAAATAAAAAGACTGATTAATATAAACAGCGTAGGATTTGTGCCCCCAAGTCAACAATTCTAAAAGAGCTGAATTAGTAATATAAGCACAATATGTATAATTATGTGAAAGTGTACTTCTTACTGCTGTTGTTCTCAAGGTAAGCATAGCAAGGAATAACTCTGTTAGAGTGACATTCTGCCTTTTAGAAGTTACCTTCTTTTCTGCTTTTTGTGTCAGCTACATTGGCTTGTTTATGTCTAGGTTTCAAACGTCTGGACAGGACCCAAAGCTGGTCTCCTTTATCTGTAATGATAAGAGCAAAACCTCGTCCATATATCGTAAATTAACTTTGGCCTTATCCCATTAATTTTTACTTTTATGCTTTCAATAATCTAGTTGTACAATATTTGCTTCTGTATTATTGCCTAATTTTTGCCAGAAATGCTGCTGATGTATATGATTCTGACCTTTGGCTGAAAAAATTTATTGTAAATAATGCTTGATATAATTGTTCTCACACCTCACCATTTCCACCTTTTTTGTTTTTGCAGCATTTATAGAGATTTAACTGTTAATTTTTAATGATAAGTATACATACATTCACAGGCTTACTAAATCAGGGGATACACTGATATACTTTGTGTATTTTTGGCTAGAGTCCTGGATAGATACAAGATCGGTGTTAATATATATTTAATTTAATAAGCTTATATTTACAATTAGGGTGAGAAACAAATAACTTAACTAATTAAAATATTAAGTCAATATTGAAAAATGTTACAGAATGACAGATAAATAGAACAGTTTTATATCAATAATTACCAATATTTAGCTTTTAAATGAGAAGTGTTGAAGTAGCAACTTGTACTAGAGTTTTGGTTGACTGCGTTTTGGATTAATGAATTTGATAGTACAATAGAGGCCAACTTGTGAGTATTTTGCTAATCCCGAGGAAGGGGCCAGACTCCTCAGGAAGGAAAACAACACTCCATGGGCAGTAAATTTTAAGGTTTATGCATCAATACCTGATAGAGTGGCCAGCTCCCTGAGGGAGGAATACAACACCTGTTGAAATGCACTTTATTGTTTTTTAATTTGGTACAAAACATCCTTGATGAGCTCACTACTTTAATTTCCAATATTTTTCCTGAAATGTGAAAAGTGTTAACTAGCAAGGCATTGGTTCGTTGATTAACAAAGATTTCTGCATGATGCTTTACTTTTAGACTTCAACAATACTTTCTAAACCTTTTTAAAAAAAGATATTTAGTTTCAGGACAGTTCAAATTTAAAACAAAAGATTTATATATATACTTAATAAAAGAACTATGTGTAACAAACAAGTTATTAAATTATTTATATATGCAATGTATTGTATTGAAGTTTTGATTAGTATTTAAGTATATTATACATAATTCATAACTACAGTAGATTATACAACAGACATCCAATGAATAAACTTTTATTTCTTAAACATTTAAGATTCTTAGTAGCATGATTAGAATGACGTCAAATTTTTTTTTGTACTAGTTTGAGGCATAGGTAAAAACAAATTAGTATTTCCTTTTGGGGCTGTGGGGTAATACATTAACTTGTAATTTTAATCCTTGCATTGGTTTTTGTTGTTAACATTATAATTGGAATTTGGGCTGTTTTTTACAGAGTTGAATATAAACATAATTTATTGTTGGCTATTTTATAGGAAGGGGAATGTGGACTGGCTTTATTTGTTTAAGAAAATATTAAAGAAAGCTTAAGCAAGTTTTAAAACAAAGTGATAGTGACATAACTGGATATTAATTTTTTGCAACAAACTAGCAATATTTGGGACCACTGCATGCTGCAGTGGTGTTATTTGATTTTACTAAAATTTACTGTTATGCACTGCCTTGTCAGCCTTTAATGGCTTCTTTCTTCTTGTAGTTAACTAAAAATAATGATTAAAAGCATTATATTTTATTTACTATTTTATTGAAACATGATTATATTTTCAGGAATTTTATACACTTTTAAATTATTCATATAAACTTTTTGTTCATACAACTTTGTAATAAAAATAGAAAATTTCTTTTAATTATGCAATGGTTTTAAATACTTCATTTAACTGATATCACATGAACTTAACTATTTTTAGTATTTTACTTGTTTTTTATGTAAAAGACAAGTTATTTGTGACAGTTTGAAATAAAAGCTATCTTTCAGGATTTGACATTGAGAAAGCAGGTTCAAACATGGTGTTCTTTTTAAAAGTGATAAAACCTGTTTCTTCATGGAAATGATAAGGTTAAAGTACATGAAGCTATTTTGATAAAACAGACTTTTTTATTGCATACTATTTTTTGAGGAGAAAAACTTTGTAAACTTTTACAAAAACAGACTACTGACTTGAGAAACTTTGAGAAAGAATAAAATATTTACATTACATTATTACATTATTTGCCATTAAAGCTTTTAAATTTTTATAGATAGACTTCTTAAAATTTACTTAGATTTGACAACAAAAATTTCTTTTTCACAATCCTTTTGCAACTTTATATTTATTCAGGTTTTGTCCCACATTTTCCTTTGTTTTAATAACTAGTTATTTTATCTTAGGATAAAATGACTTTCTTTTCTTTAATAATAAAACAACATTGTATATACCTTCCATAATTAAATTACGACAATGATTTTGGAAACTACTTCCAAGCAAATTTCTGACAACATATAATTGCCATAAACTTTAAACAAACTTGTTAGAATAATGATTTAATATGAATATAACTATTTTTATTCTTTTAAACTAATATACATTTTTATTTATTAATATAAGCACTTATTTAATTTTTGGTCATATGAATAGAGCTCTCATAGAAATCTTTCATCTATCAATTTAATATTACCATCCAGAGGTATCAAAATATACACTGACACTGAACAAACAGACAAATACAAAAAGAATTATGACACGTTAACAGAAACATAAAGCTTACTAATTTGACCCATAATTTTCACTCCTTTGGTATGGCTGTCTTCAAGACCTCTATCATTTCACATCTTTGATTTTACTATTTTTAGAATTTTTTCTGGAATCTTTGTTACCTGTAATATATAAGCTGGTTCTCTGAAACACTTTTGTTTGTAATCAGCAACCAGCCAGGACAACATAAACAGCCTAAATACAGTTAAGTGCTAATTTAGCAGTATATACAGATATGTAACATATATATTTTGGATTACTACACTTTAGGAGTTCACTTAGGCTCAAAGTTCAGTTTACTGCAGGAGGCCTTTTAATTCCTGTTCTTAATTTTGGGTATACTAAGTGAAGGACTAATAAACTTAGTTCCAGCTGATGAAGGATTGCCAGCTGTACCACTTTTGGTAACTGCCTTAAGTTCTGTTATAGGCTGCAGTGGACTGCTCTGTTGCTGACTAGGTAAATTTGAGCAAGGCTGGGAAATGTGCTCATATTGTTTGTCTGAGGGCCTTGAGCAAGGCCTGCTTAGAAGTTTCTCGACTTATTAATGAGACTACCATTTTTCTGATGTTTAGAATGGCATTCCTTGGCACAGGTTAACACTTTTTGGCATTTCAGACACATACGATTGGGTATTGATTTATTATTGCTGCAAAATGGAGCTCTTACACTAGTTTTGGTTTGGCAATCTTTTTCTCATATCACCTGGTTTCCCACATTTAAAGCAATTTAAATTAGTAATCATAGGTCTATGTCCATTTAGACCAGCTGCAAGAAGGTTCATGTTATACGTATTAGGCCCATTGTTTGGGCATATTTCTATGTAATCCTGTAAAGTTCTTCCATTTGCCTTGATCAGACATAAAGCCTTTTTACAATCACAGTTAGCATAATCAAAAGCCAACCTCAGAAAAAGCATTTATTTAAGATCAGATTGAGTTACTCCCTTGTTGACTACATCTGCAAGCTTTGCTACAAATTCAGCAAAGGGTTCAGTATTTCCTTGAACAATTTTTGAAAATGATTGTATAGCCTGTCCATGGGTGGAGATTCATTGCAAGGGAGCTAGGTAGCACAATGCACTTGTACAATGGCATATCATCATGGGAATCCCTGCCCACTGACCTGTTCTTAATATTTGTTCAGCAGTAATAGGCACTGTTGGATTTTGCTGTTGATTTTGTCATGCTACAATATTAGCTTCATCAGCCCACCAAGTTTTAAATTGTAAAAACTGCTGAATTAAGAACAGCTTGAGCTAACAAATCCAAGTCCCAGAGTATTAATCTGTTTGCTTGTGCTATTCCTTGTATCAATTCTTGAGTATAAGGAGAAGTTACACCATATTGAGTGCATGCTTGTTTTAACTCTTTGATAGTGTTAGAAGGAATAGGATCATGCTAATATTGTATACCTCCTTGGCGATTGTTAGCATCTACTGGAATTTGAGTTACTGTTACAGGCAAAGTAAAAAAAAAAAATTGCATAGACTCTGAAATTCATTCTCTACCTCCCTGTAATTGAAGAAGATGGTTTTGGCCCAAAAACAGAAACTGTTGGAGCATCAAATGTAAAAAATGTATCAGTGGATACCTTAGGAGGTGCAGACATTGGTTCAAAAGACAATAAATCATCTTCGGAGCTGACAGCTTAAAGAGCACTGGAAAACTTTCATAAACTCCCTTTTTCTTTTTATTAGACATGAGTTAATCTGTTTTTACCTGCTCATTAATTTTCCATATATTTTTACATTAATATCATCATTAGCTTGTTCTGCTACAGTGTTAGCAATAGCAGTATCCATTTTAATATCTTCATTTTCATCTGACTGTAATGTTTCAACAGCAACAGAAATAAGACTATACAAAGACCATACACAGCAATGTTTCTGTACAAGAGAAAAGAGTTTTAGTAACTCTAGGGTCATCACAGATACCCCTGTATATTTTAATAGGGTCTTCAATACTTGGGAATATTCCTCTCACTGAGTTGACTGATTACCTATTATACTGACAATCAAGATTATTCGACTCACCAACAGAATGCAAGGGCTGTCCAACCCAGCACTCCTTGCTTCCACAGCACTGATCCAGAGAAAAGCCTAGTGGTGCCCCATGTTGGTGGCCACCTGAGGTAGATGGTGCAGAGAATGATCAAAAGAAAGACTGGGATCAGTTGACATCACTCCATGTGGAATGCAGGCAAGTTTATTTAGGCTCAAGCTGCTTTTTTTACTACAAAGCTGATAACAAAATAGGGCGTACTTCACTAGTTCCTCAGCTTGGCACATGAGAGTGCTGCAAGTTTCTGTGTTCCCAGACAATCTTTCTTGTGAATTCAGACAATAACATCCTAGTGGTGTGTTCATTCCAGTCTGCCTCCACCCACTGATATCTGCAATATGCAGTGTCCTTGGAGACATTTACTAATGTTTCTCTGGAAGCAAGGAAGATTTTTAAATGCTTAACCCTTTATGCTATGGCTCTCTGCATCTTTTCCAACATCCAAGGAAGAAATACAAAGGGCTAAAATGCACATGAATATATCCTCATAATTACTTGCTATCAGGGAAATGCAAATAAAAACTACAATGAGATAGCATCGTACACCCATCAGAATGGCAGCTATTAAGAAAACAGCAGACTCTAAGTGTCGGAGAGGATGTGGATGATTAGGAACCCTCATCCACTGCTGGTGGGATTGTGGACTGATCCAGCCACTGAGGAGGACAGTTTGGTGGTTCCTCAAAAAATGAACAATAAATCTTCTGTATGATCCGGCAATTCCTCTGCTGGGCATATACCCAGAAGAACTGAAAGCAAAACACAAATCTATATTTGCACTCCTATATTCATAGCAGCATTGTTCATCATTGTCAATAGTTGGAAGCAGCCCCGGTGCCCGTCTACAGATGAATGGATAAGCAAAAGTGGTACATACATACAATGGAATATTACCCAGTTGTAAGAAGGAATAAAGTGCTAATGCATGGAATAACGTGGATGAATCTTGAAGACCATATGTTGAGTGAAGCAAGCCAGGCATTGAAAGATGAACAGTATATGTCCTCAATGATTTGAACTGAGGATAGTGAGCAGTCTCTGAGAGCCATTGTCTGAAAGATAGGTTAACAAGAGATAAAAAGGGAAGAGTAGGCTGTGAGCCACCACCCATATGGGCATAATCTATGGTAAAGGGATAGAGTATAGATGCATAATGGATAAGACAGATGGGTAGTGACATTACTTCTTTTGGTGGTACAGGTTTCACAGGTGGGTAGATTAGGAAGGGCCAGTTGGAATACTCATGGCATGTAACTATGAATCTTGTCATTCCATGAGTCAAGACAGAGGAGTGTCATATGATCCAGGGGGATGGGCAGGAAGGAACAGTTAAGATCAAATGGGGTAAATAGTGGTTATGGGAAAGGTTTTTCATTACCTTACAGTAATTTACAGAGGACATGGTAAATATCATCAAAAATTATTAACTGTACCATCTAAATTGTAAACTAAAATGTAAACCACTGACAATGCTTAGTTGCTATGTTTTACTATCTGTATAAGAGTTATAATAATATTAACATATATATTTTTAAAAGGTTTAATATGGGGTGGGAAATCGGGAGGGAGGTAGGGTATGTGGGAGTCTCTAGTATAACGTGTGTGACTTTGCTATGACCTAACACATCTTTGAAAATTAAATGAAAATGGGGGGGCACTGGGGAATGAGAGGGTGAAGGTGTTACGTTACACTAGACATCTGATAATACAGTGATAAAAGGAAAAAAATAATTTTTATAAAAGGAAAGTTTTTTGTTTTTTTCCCCATTTTTTGAATGAATGCCCCAATCTGCTAATTACATTTTATTTTTAGTTTAGTGTTTTTTGCTTCTGAGTTTCCTTGTACTTATCCTTTGCATTTAAGCTTATCACTATTATTACTTTGTCCTTCTAATTGTATTTGGTTATTTTATGCCCTTCATGCCCAAGGAAGGTCCAGATCACAGAAGGGTTACAATGGGGCCTGCAGAGGGTCATTGGTGGGTGGTTTCTGGGATGGGGGATTCATGGGAGTAAGTTCATCTCAATATACATGAAAGATATATAAAATTGTTCAAGTGATTAAGGGATGGGGCATGTTCACGGTGAGTAGACAATCACTAAATAAATGAGTGAGTCTGAATTCCCATCCTGGAAAGTTCTGCCACATACTCCAAGGGAGAAGCAAGAGGCCCCTCAGTGCAGGAACAGTGTCTGGCAAAAGAGGATGGCCCACTGATTTGTTCTTCTTATTGATGACTCACCTCATGAGTCTTTGCTCTTGTAATTGAAACTTAGCCTACTGTTATGGGGTGCCTAAGGGTTGCATCCTGAGAGGCTCTTTGTTGCTCAAATATGGCCTCTCTCTAAGCCAAACTCAGCATATGAATGCATTACATTCCCCCCAACATGGGACATGACTCCCAGGGATGAGCCTCCTTGGCAACTAGGGATAAATAACAAGTGCCTAGTGGCAACATGGTTGGAAATAGATCTTGAAAACACGGGAAAAAGGTAAAGAGAAATGGGTTCATGTGGCTAAGAGATTTCAAAGAGAGTCAGGAGGTCATCCCAGAGGTAAATCTTACGCACACCTCAGTAGGATCTCATAGAACACCAAAGTGGATATCATCCCACACAGAGGGGCTCCTTGGGCCTCTGGAGGCACCCAGGTCCTACCTAAGTGGAGTAGCCCCAGAGATTGATGCCTTATTAGTGGGCTCTACTTTGGAATCTGTGTTCCTGAGAGTGACAGAGTTGGACTCGAATAAGCCCTCCCTGCACATGGTCCATCAGTCCCTTCTATTCTAACCTATATATGATGCCGGAGTTTTCAGGTGCACTCCCAGATACTGGAGCCTCTGGCCTACCTATGTGCCAGCTGTGCCTGGAAGCTCTGTGGAGCTGCCACTCGTTCCTACAGCTCAAAGGACACATCCACGTCACCTGGCAAGGAGATGACAATGGGCAACGGCCACCCCAAGGAATGGAGAGGGCCTGAAGTTGCAGCAGGATAATCCCATCCACTGTATTCATGAGATATAAGCCCTCTCTCATTTGGTGGTGAAATGGAAATCACCATCGCAGTCCCCTCAGGATTGGGGGAAGAGCAATGGACTAAAGTGGACTTAAGGGTAATCTGTTGTAGATATATTGTGATTCAAGGGATGGAAGATTATAAGAGTGAGGTGCAGCCGGTGGCTGCTGGACGCTTTTGGGGCAGGGTGGGAAAGTGCAGTTGAAATACTGAGTGGCATTGCGGTGACAGATGTAGGCCATTATACATCAGCATATACCATGCAGAACTGTGTGGGAGAAAGCGTGGTCAACAATGTGAACTATGATCTATGCTTGGTGACAAGGCCCCAGGATGTGTATATCCATTGCGGGTGATGTGCAACACTGATGAAGGATGTTTGGATGGGATGAAGTGGGAGGTGATGAAAGTGGGGAACATGGGAATTGCTATAATTTCTGTGTAATATTTAGGTAATCGTAGCAACTTTTATATATATACCATTAATGTAAGCAAATGCCCATTTGTGCATATATATTAATATATCAGTTTGAAAATATTAATATGTATTGTGAAAATGTTGATTTTTACCAACAATTTAAAAAAGAAAGAAAATGCTACAATAAAGGGCAGCATTATTTTTAAAATGGTAAGTTTTTAAATGCTTACCCAGAATGCAATGGATTGAAGAACCTGTGAAAACGACCAGCATAATTTTAAATAAGTGGAAAGCCCATCTTTACATAAATTAAGAGAAATCGCGAGACCTGATGCATAAATTATTGGTAACAAATTGAACCCAGATGAGTGTGGAAGAAGATGTGGGAAGAGCACATCAAAGAAAAAACTGCAAGTGCACATTTCCAAGAGAAGAAACATCCTGAGTTGCACAGTCACAACCTCTTTCGTAAAGGATTGGCAACAAGTTGCAGACTGGAGGTGGATATACTTTGGTGATTCACATTCATTATATTCACAGGGTATGAAACTTGTAATGTTTGATGAGTTACTTTCTCTTGCTGAAGGCTTTTTCAAATTCCTTACATATATAGGATTTCCCTACACTATGAATTTTCTCATGTCAGTGAGATTGGATTTGCTCCTGAAGGCTTTCCTACATTTCTTACATATACAGGTTTCTCTCCAGGTTGTCTTGTCTGTTGTGTAACGAGGTTTGATTTCTGAATGAAAGCTTTCCGGCATCCCTAAAATTCATTGGGTTTCTCTTCAGTATATATTCTCAGATCGTGAACGAGGTTTTCCTTCTGGTTGAAGTCATTTCCACATTCATTGCATAGATAGTGTTTTTCTCCAGAATGAATGCTCAGATGTTTAATGAAATATTGCTTTTGCCTGAAGGATTTTGTGCATTCTTTACATTTTTTTTGTTTCTCTCCAATATGAGATTTTTCAATTTCTGTGAGGTATGATTTGTATATAAAGCCTTTTTCACATGCCTTACATGCATAGGGTTTCTTTGCAGTAGGAAATGTCCTGTATCTGAGATTTGACATTTGAATTAAAGCTTTCCCAAATATATATGATTTCTATTCAGTAAGAATTTTTTGATGAATAAAGAGATTTCCTGTCAGGTTGAAACTTTTCCCACATGTATGCCATTTCTATCTTTTTCCCTTGTATGGCTTTTAAAATGAGGAGTAAAAAATGACTGTAAAGAGCAGCCTACATTCAGGACACTTTTATGGTTTCTCTCTAGTTTGAATTTTCTGATATTCCATTAGGTTTTGTTTCAGATGGAAGCATTCCCATGTTCATTACAATAGTATCTAATGTATGAATATTTCATGCTCAATGAGATTTAATGCCTGGTGAAGGATTTCCAATATTCCTTACATGCACAGGGTTTTACTACTGAATCTTTATTTGATGTGACTCTGGCCTTTCCAATTTCATGAAATACCAAATGGTTTCTCTGATGGATTAATTCTCAGTTATCTCATGAGGTTGAATTTCCAAGAAAACTTCACACTCATTACAGTTAAACGGGAGGACTACCATGTGGGTTAAACTGGCAAAACTCTTTATCTTCATTCTTTTTTCCTTACATAGATTCCCTCATGTTTAGGTAGGCATGATGCAAATTCCTCCCAAGTGAATTTACATTCATAGAAGTGTAATTTTGAGGAAATAATGCTTGTGGTCACAGAAAATATTTTCCCAACTTTCTTATATTCTCTTCTTTCATCTTAATTCTGTACTGTTGTGGAAGTGGATATAGCTTCACTCACAAGCCTTTGGTTATGTGGTTCTTTCTGCTTCTTAAAGTCCCATGCTCCTTCATAGTTTGTGGGGTGCACCAAAAACAGTGCTTAGAGGGAAATTTATAGCATTGAATGCATTCATTAGAAAAAGAGGAAATATCCAATATCAATCAACAATGTGTCCAATTTTGAAAGTGCAACAATATCTCATTTTTATTTGTTCTATCATTCATGGCTCTTGCTTCAAAGGAGCATCACATCCAGTTTGGTGACTTCATATCTAGAAAATTGGGAAGTGATACAGTACTTGATTAATGATGGGGACAAAACAACACCCCATAAATCAACCCTGGAACATTCAGCCTCCTGAAAAATAAGAAAGCTACAGCTTCCAAAGATACATGAGTAAGGTGGCCCCAGAACAAAGGCCAAAATGGCAACCCAGGAAATCCTGAACACTTTGTTTTGAACTGACTATTTTTATTCAATTTTTTCCTCCTATTTATTTAGAGGAGATGTACTTTTAATTTTCTATAAGTTTTAGTGTGGAAATTAAAACACTTTTTCTTGGCTTCCCAAATCTGCAATTATTATTTGTTATTGACTTGCCAAATAATGTGTTTTAAAACATTTTATATCTGGTATTAGCCAGACAACGGGGTTCTGATGCAAAATACCAGAAATCACTTGGACTTTATAAAGCCTATTTATTTGGAGTAAAAGCTTCCAGTTATCAGGCCACAAAGCAGAAATTTCTTCCTTAACCAAAGTCTGTTACATGGTCTTGGAGCAAGACAGCTGCCGACATTTGCCAGTGTTCAGGGTTATTGGGTTCCTCTCTTCCCAGGGTGGACTTTCTCCCTGGGCTCAACTCCACTGTTTCCTCCTCAAGGTCAGCTATAGACTATGAGGCTCTCTATGCTTTGCCTGTCTCCACAAGGCCAACTGTGAACTGTCAGGTGAATGGCTTGTCTCTTTTCCATGGAGCCTCCTGTCATTGCTAATCAGAAATCCAACATCAAAAACTACTCCAATTCTGTCCATTGCCATGTCTTTTTATGTTTGAGACACCACCCTCCAATGGGTGGGGCTCAAATGCCCTAACAACTGTGGCCCAGTCAATGTCCTAATCAGAACTTAATCATGCCCAGATTAACAGATTTCATCCCATATACATTTTTGGAACTCATAACGATATCAAACTGCTACATATCCATTTACCCATCTCATGATATATATTATTTTATGGTGTATTGGAACCCTTTATTGATGTCCTAGGCCAGGGATATCATTATTACTTTATCGATTCAATAGTCATTTCAGTATATGAATTTATTTAACGGATATTGTTCTTCAATCCATCCTGAATCTTTAACCTTCCGAGAATATTTTTTCTGTCCGGAGAATTTTCTTTTACATTTCTTTTAAACTGAGTTGCTGCTAGCAAACTTTATTAATTTTTTCTCATCTCTAAAAATATTTATTTCACTTCTTCCTGAAGGATTGAGATGAATTAAATCTCAGGCCCTCTACACTCTCCATGCTTTTGAGATTACCCTTAGGGTTGAATTTCTCCATTCTGTTGAAAATGTATTCAGTTATTTAGAGAAGAATTTAGAGGCTTTCAGTTTTACAGCCTGCTTTTGCCTCCCCCAAGCATAATCTGTGGGATCTCGCTCTGGCGATGAGAATGATGGCACAACTATCTGAGTTACACACCTGATTCTGGTGCTAAGATTCAGTGGAGAAAATACAGTATATTGAGTTCTTCTTGGGACATTTCTGAAACCAGTGCAATGGTGGTCAGCACCCCATTTTGCTCATTGATTGCCACATCCAAAATACAGCCACTGTGTCTTGAGTTCCCATTTCTCCCAGTCTTAGCAGACCCGTTCTTCTCCCTAAGCCCTGTTAATGCCATCATTTGCATCTTGTGTGGATGCCAGAGAAGTATGTTCTTACTAACCTATTTCTGTGTGTGTAAGCCTTTTTTATGTAGCACATTTTGGTTAGATTCAGATAAGGGAATTTTCAATTAGGGCACTTTTTGTTAGAATGCTTTAGTTTAGTTAAGGGTCTCTGATTAGTTTTCAGGCACCAGGATGGACCCCAATCATTGTGCTGAAGTCCTACATACATGGAATAGAGAAACAGTTCTGCCATATTTACCCTGCCATGTTGGGGAGGGCTCCAGGATCTCTTACATGTGTGAAGAAACACAAAATCTCTGGAAGTCTGAGGGAGAGGCCAGGGGATGGAGTCATTGAGCCACCTGAATCTAAAGATATAGAGACCAGAGGAGAAAGGTTAGGTGTGACCAGTTGTGTTTGATGGCCCATTGCTGAGCACAGGGAGAAAGTGAATTGGGAAGAGAAGGCAGAGAGTGACCGGCAGGCACAATATGTTGCCTTGGCAGGATTCGAGCAGCCACTGACCATTATTAATTTTTGATGATGCTTTGAAATGGACATTTTCACAGCCTAAGAACTGTAAGCTTTTATATTTCTTTTAAGTGAGTTGGTGCTAGCACACTTTATGAGTTTTTACTCATCTTTAAAAGTGTTTATTTCACTTCCTCCTGAAGGATTGAGATGAATTTAATATCAGAACCCCTAAGATCCCTTGCTTTTGAGAGCAACTTTAGGTTTGAAATTCTCCATTCTGTCATAGGGTATTCAGATCTTTGGGGAAGAAATTAGGAGCTTTCATTTGTACACCCTGCTTCCTACCCCCGAACCACCAGGCAAAATCTGTGTGCTCTGGCTTTGGGAAAAGGAATAATGGCACAACTCTCTGAGTTACACACGTGATTTTGGAGATAAGATTTGGTGGAGAAAGCACAGTATATTGAGTTCTTCTTGGGACAATTCTAAGGACCAGTGCAATGGTGGTCAGCATACCATTTGGCTCAATAATGGCCACACCGAGAGTACAGCAACTGCTCCATGAGTTACCATTTCTCCCAGACTTAGGAGACTCCTCCTTAACCCTGTGACATGGGTTAATCCACTTGTTTGAGGATTGTGTTAACACAAGAAAAGTATATTCTTACTAACCCATTGCTGTGTGTGTAAGCCTTTTGTATGTAGGACATTTTGGTTAAATTCAGATAAAAGAACTTTTGATTAGGTCACTTATTGTTAGATTGATTTAATTTAGTTATGGTCCTCTCATTAGATTTCAGGCACCAGGATGGACCCCTGTAATTGTGTTGAAATCTTACATACCGAACACACAGAGAAAAAGTGAAGGCATGTTTACCCTGCCAGGTGGGGGAGAGCTCCAAGATCTCCTACATCTGTGGAGAGACACAGAAACCCTGAGAGGCTGAGGGAGAGGCCAGATGGTGGAGTAATGGAGCAGATTGAAGCTGAAGACATCAAGGCCAGAGGAGAAGGGAGAGGTGTGAGCAATTGTGTGTGGTGGCCCACTGCTGAGCTCTGAGAGAAAGTGTGTTTGGAGGAGAAGGCAGAGAGAGATAGGCAGGCCCAACATTTTGCCTTGACAGAAGTGCAGCAGCAGCTGACCCTTCTTAAGACAGCATTTTTGATGATGCCTTGATTTGGACATTTTCTCAGCCTCAGAACTGTAAGTTTAACCCTAATAAGTTTCAATAAATGGAAACCTATTCTGGTATTTTGCATTGGCAGCACTTGGCAAACTCAAACAGCTAGGGCCACAGGTTTGGAGAGCTGCACTCTTCCCAAGTGAAAGTGTGATGCTGCTGCCCAGTGAATTCACCAGTAAACTGTGTTTGTCTGCAGACAAGGCAGGAAATAGTTCTGGTAAGATGGATGGGGAAGTGTTCTTGGGCAGCAAGTCCTGCAAGACAAGGAGTCAGGCAGGGGTGTCACAAGGTTTGCGGACTAGTATAAAGTAACAGATGCCCCACTATGATGTACCTGCCTCAGACAGGTGTTGGCCTGGTGTGCAGGGTGAAATAAAAGAATGGGACCTGAGGTCTGGTGCACAGAGGAGTCTGGGCACAGAGAGGAGACTACCTGCTCCTGCTCCTTTTGCCATTTCCTCCTTCCCTTGGCCTCCAGCATTGACCCTCTGAGGAGGCTGCTCTTACTGTACTCCTCATGGTTCTCAGGCACAGACTCTTGTCTCCTCCTTCCAGGTCTACATTCTCCTTCTCCATACTTGGGGCAGCTAAAGGAAGAGCAATGCCAAGAATAAACCTGTTGGTGACAGGGGGGAAATGTCAAAAATCACATTACAGCATTGGCTACAGCAATAACATCACCAGAATGTGCATCATTAGGACAGTGACCCTAATGAAAATATAGAAATCCTAGAAATTTCTGAGACGTAGGGCTGAGAAGAGTAGAAGTGAGGTTATGAGAGTGCAATATTTGCAGAAAACCTCAGACTGTGCCGATGCCAGATATTTCTCAGAATATTTTAATATTAAATTTTCAACATATTTTTAACAGTGCAGAAATGATGCAGACTTCTTCAATCCAGGAAGAGAATGGAGGGTTTGGATGGGAAGAAGCTGATGAACAACTTAAGAAGCTGGAATGTATCACGTGTTCACTGCTGTTACCCAATCCAGAGAAAGAATGTCCTTTTTTGGAACCAAACACTCAGAACCCCAATGAAAACCATCATATGTTCTGGATGCACAAATTTGGACAGGGAGAAATCCCTGCTCAGCACTCACAGCCTCAGTTAGTGATGTGAGACACTCTGGCTGGTCTTCCCTGGGGAGTAAGCAGCAGGAAGTCCATCTTCTCCTGTGGTGCTAACAGCCCTCTAATCAGAAAAGTGTAGAGAGCAGTGTGGACTTCGCATGTTTACATCCATGCTCCTCGTGTTCTGTGCTAACTCCTGCTGAGGGTGGCCTCCACCCATCCAGGCAGCATGGAATGGTCCCAGGGGTGAGAGCAGTTTTCCTTTATGGGCAACTGTATTTCCAAAGTGTGAGGGGAAGTGCCCCCCCAGTAATGTTGCAGATACAAATTAATATCTTCAATTCAACCAATTTGTATGATTTCATTGTGTACAATTTTTATAATTTCTTTTAAATTATTAACAAATTATCCATGGAAAGAGTATAAAAATCATTTATGTCTGTTATGGCAAACAGTAAAACTCCTTCTCTAGTCTCAACCTCAGCCCTCAGAATTACCTGCATTGTCAGATTTTTTTGGGTACACATTTCTGATTGTAAATTCATGCATTCTCTTGGTTCATTCATCCCATACCTTATCACATATGAGAAAAATATTGTTGTACAACTTAAAATATAAATAAATTTACTAACTTCCTAAAATACTTGAGATTAGAAGTATATCATCTTATTATGAAAAGATCATTTCTGATTTAAAATAATAAGCAAATTGGAGTTAAGTAGAAATCAGGCAACTGTAGTTCAGTGGCTGTTAAACTTGAATCCACATCAGAATCAGGTTAAGAAACTGAAAAAATATAAACCATTGGGGTGCCTTATAAGAAAATGCTACAGGAGTGTGGCAAGTTGACATCAGTTTAGGAGGATACTCACTGACTAGCTCTCTGGAGATGTCCAATAGTGTCCAGGGTCCTGCACAAGGGTCTGCTGTGGGCACACGGAGTGAGAAGCTTGTGTTACTTAGCAGGGTGCAGATCAATGGAGTGGAGTGATTGGTGGACATTGAGATTTGAGCCTGCCTGTGGTGGTTAACATAAGTGGCTGAGCCCCACGCACAGGGACAATGGTTGGTTTGAACCATGAATCCTTTAACCATGTCTCACGCTCCTGGTTTGTGGCAGCATACTCTGAGGAAGGCAGGGCTCTGACAAAAGGTGATGAGGGTTTTAACTTCGGTGGATTTGGCTGCCTGGAAACCCTCATAGATTCGGGGATCAGATAAGCTGTCTTGAAACAGTGCCAGGCTGAGTGTAGAGGGGAAAATGCTGAGGAAACCTGATTTACCCAGAAGTATGCTGACACTGAGACCAGGCCCAAGAGGGGGCAGAGTCAACTTATTTTATCGCTCTGCCCTGACAAGAATCATAGCTTCAAACCCCTGGGGAAGCAAGGAAATGAGAAGGGCATGATTAGTTTCCACGAGCCTATTTAGGGTCCCCTCAGTGAAGGGGGTAAATCTATCAGAGGACGTCTTTTGGGTTCTTTATATCAGCAAAAAAAATGAAGACAGTCACTTAAAAAATGAATTCTGGTTCTTAATTCAGTTTAATACCAAAAATCTGCCTCAAAACCTGCAGAGAGAACCCGGAAGGGAAATTAATAAACATAAGGAGGCTGAGGGGATCGGCAAGGACCCTAGAAGGAACACTTCATCCTTAGCTTTGTTTGATTGCTTGCTGGTGTGGTTGTTTCCTTTTTCTCTGTTTATTTGTTGTCTTTTGCTTTTCTTTCTTCTTTACTGCCCCCTTTCTGTATTCATTCATTTTTTAAAAATTAGGTGCTTCTAGCCTAACTCTTCTTTGTTGTTCTGCTTCTTCACTGATTTCCCATTATTTATCTATATTGATATTGTACCCCAAGCTATCTCTTATCCTTCCTTCATCTCTCTGCCTTCTGCTTTCTGTTGTGGTTATTAGACACCATGCTTTTTCATTTGCCCACAACACAAGGGTGCCAAATTCTACATTATTTATTTTGTATACTTCTTATTTTATTAATATTAGTTTTTTCCTTTTAGCTCTTTCTTTACTCTTTCTCTCCCTACTCATCATTCGGCCTTCTAAATCATTATATATATATTCTACTATTTGGTTTCCCAGACCATTGTAGGTACTCCAATTTTTTTCTTATTACTGTACACTGCCTATGCAAGTTAAATATTCATTTCACTAAGTCCTATTTGGCCCCTCTTGTAACTTTTATCAATATTACTATTATCCTTCTTCCTTTCTCATATCGTTCAATCCCTCTGGCACTAATTTTTTGCCTGCAAGGTGACATAGAAATAAGCATGGAAACAAAATAAGAAGAAAAAAATGTCAAAGAGAAAAGTTAACACACACAGAGGAACACCAACTAAATACAACATGAGAGTAGTGAGACAAGCTAATCAACTGAATAAACCCAGCAAGATAAAATGATGACTACAGGGCAACAAAAAATTACAAACCACACTGAGAAACAGGAAGACATGGACCACTCCAATGAAAAAACTAAAAACCAGGAATATATGCAGAACATCGAACAACTAATCAAAGATTCCCAAACAAATGTCATGAACAAACTTAATGAAGTGAAGGTAGAGATTAAGGATATAAAGAAGACACTGGGAGAACATAGTGAAGAAATTGTTAACATACACAAAGAGACAACAGATATGATGCTGATCAATTGCACAATCAAAGAAATCAAAAGAAATACAGGGGCTTCTTTGGGAGTTGGAGGTTGTCCTGAGTACTGTTGTGGCAATGGATGTAGGCCATTTTAAATCAGCACACACCACTCAGAACTGAGTGGGAGAGAGTGTGGTCTACAGTGTGAACTGTGGTCTATGGTTGGTGGCAAGGCTCCAGGATGTGTAAGTTCATTGAGGTTGGTGGGCCACACTGAGGGAGATGTTTGTGTGGGATGTGGTGGGAGGTGTGGGAGGTGGGCAACATGGGAATCCCAGTGGGTTCCGTGTAATATTTTAGGTAATCTAAGCAACTCTTAAAATATATGTATATATATATATATAAATAACATTTTTGTAAGCAAATACACATATATGCATATATATTTATATATCATTTTACAAATGTTTGTATGTATTGTGAGAATTTTGATTTTTACCCATAATAAAAAAAAAAAAAAGAAAAACAATTGAGAACAAACAAACAAACAACAACAACAAAAAAAAAAGGATGCTGGATTCACATAACAGCAGATTTGAAAAGGCAGAAGAAAGAATTAGTGATGTGGAGCACAATACAGCTGAAATCAAACAGATAGTAGAACAGATAGACAAACAAGTTTAAAAAATCCATAAGGGAATCAATTATTTAACAGACAGCACAAAACACTCAAACATATGCATTATGGGCATCCCAGAAGGAGAAGAGAAGGGAAAGGAAGCAGAAGGAGTTTTGAAGATAATAATGGCTGAAATCATCCCATCCCTATTGAAAGACATGGATGTGCAGATCCAGGAAGCAAAGAGCACCCCTATCAATCTAAATCACAGCACGACAACACCAAGAAATATACTTGTCAAAATTTCCAATGTTCAAGACAAAGAGAATAAACTCAAGGCAGCAAGTGAAAAGAGAACCATCACATACAGGGGGCACACAATAAGATTAAGTGCTGATTTCTTATCTGAAATCATGGAGGAAAGAAGACAGTGGTATGACATAGTCAAAGTTCTAAAAGAAAACAACTCTCAGCCACGAATACTGTATCCAGCAAAACTAACATTCAAAAATGATGGAGAGTTCAAAATATTCACATATAAACAGAAATAAATAGAGTATATCAATAATAAACTGGCACTTCAAGAAATACTAGAGGAAGTTCTACAAATTGAAAGGAAATACCAAGCGTTGGGAGAGCTTAAAAAAAAAACAAAATAACAAAAGAGAAACAAAACATATGACATACATTAATCCAAAGAAAATATGGCTGAAGTAAGGAATTCATTGAGAGTAATAACACTGAAGGTTAATGGATTAAATTCACCACTCAAGAGAAACAGATTGGCAAAATGGATAAAGAAATATGATTCATCTATACCCTGTCTACAAGAAACCTACTTTTGACGGAGCGATTCAATGAGGCTGAAATTAAATGGCTGGAAAATAATTACACAAGCTAACAATACACATTAAAGTGCAGGAGTAGCTACTCTAATATCAGACAAATTAGACTATAAATGCAAAAGTATTTTAAGGGACAAAGATGGGCACTATATATTAGTAAATGGGGTAGTCTCTCAAGAAGAGTGAACAATCACACACATTAAAACAGCTAATTGGTGTGCATTAAAATTCATGAGGCAATCTCTGGAAAAGCTATGTGGAGAAATAAAAGCCTCAACAATTATATCAGTGGAGTTTAATACACCATTACCATCATTAGACAGAACATTTGGACAGAGAATTAGCAAAGAAACAAATCTCTCAACAATAAATTAGAAGACCTGGGCTTAACAGACATATACAGAACAGTAAACCCAAATACATCAGGATTTACATTTTTCTTGAGTGCGCATGGATCATACTCCAAGATAGATCACATGCTGGCAACAGAAAAACTCTCAATGAGTTCAGAAAGATTGAGATTATACAAAGTAATTTCTCTGGTTACAATGGAATTAAATTGCAATTCAGTAAGGGACAGAGAAAGAGGTTAGGCACAAGGATATGGAAGTTAAACAACACATTCTTAGACAAACAGTGGGTCAAGGAGGAAATCTGAAAAGAATTCAGTAACTACCTTGAAACTAATGAAAATGACACCACAACATATCAAAACCTATGAGATGCAGCCAAAGCTGTCCTGAGATGGAAGTTCCTAGCCATAAATACATATATTAAAAAAGAAGAAAGCTAAAATTGAAGACCTTAGTGCACACTTGGAGGAATTGGAAAAATAAGAACAAACTACACCTAAAGGATGTAGAATGAAGGAAATAATAAAGATTAGAGCAGGACTGAATGAAATAGAGAATAATAAACCACTAGAAAAAATAAACAAAACCAAAAGCTGCTTCATTAAGAATATTAATAAAATTGATGAACACTTAGCCAAACTTAGAAAAAAAAAGGGAGAACAGATGCAAATACACAAATTAGAGATCGAGGAAGGGGATATCACTACTGACCCCACAGAAATGAAGAGCATAAAAAGAGTATACTTTGAAAAATTATATGCCAACAAGAATGATAATTTAGAGGAAATTGACAAGTTTCTATAAACTCACAAGCAGCCTACATTGATGAAAGAAGGAATTGATGTAGTCAACAGTCCAACTACAGTAAAGAGATGGACTCAGTCATCATAAATCTCTCAACTAAGAAGAGCCCAGGACCAGATGTCTTCACAGCTGAATTCTGCCAGACATTCCAGAAAGAGCTAATGGTAATTCTATTTAAGCTCTTCCAAAGAAAAGAAATAGAATGTATATAGCTTAACTCATTCTACAATGCCAACATTACCCTAATACCAAAAACAAACAAAGATACCACTAGAAAGGAAAATTACAGATCAATATCTCTAATGAACCAAGATGCTAAAATCCTCAAGAAAATACATTATAATAGCATTAAACAACATAACAAAAGGATTATACATCCTGACTGTAACAGTTGGCCATTTTGGTGTAATTATGAATTCCATAAATATAATTAAATCATGCTTGTAAACTGATCTGTTAATCTGGGCATGATTAGGTTATGAATAGGGCATTGAGCCCCACCCCTTAGTGGGTGGGGAATCGAATATAAAAGGCAAGGCAAAGAACAGAGTTGAAGCAGTCTTTTGAGAAGGAGTTTTGATGTTGGAAAGAAGGCCCCAGGAGAAGAGAAGCAAGCTGTTTGCCTGATCGTCTACAGCTGACCTTGTGGAGGAAACAGGAGCTAAGCCCAGAGAGAAACACAGCCCCGGGAAGAGAGGAACCCCAGAAGCCTGAACCCTGGCAAACGCTGGCAGCTGTCTTGCTCTAACATGTGGCAATGGACTGTGGTGAGAGAAGAAACTTAACGCTTTATGGCCTGGTATCTGTGGACTTCTACCCCAAATAAATACCCTTTATAAAGACCAACCCATTTTTGGTATTTTACATTAGCACCCCTTTGGCTGACTAATACAGAATTTGGTACCGAGGAGTGGGGAAGTGCTTTTGTAATTACCAAAATGATGGAACAGTTTTATAAATGGGTAAGGGGTATTTTTTGGAGGAATTGTGAAATGCTTGATGAAAAAGGCCTAAATTGCTTTGAAGAAACTGTTTATGGTAATATGGATGCTAAAGAGACTTTCTATGATGCCTTAGAAGTAAATGATGAAACTTTTATTGGAAACTGGAGGAAAGGCGATCCATGTTTTAAAGTTGCAGAGAACTTAACAAGATTAACTCCTGGTGTTATATGGAAGACAGAATTTAAAAATGATGAACCAGAGCATTTAGCTGAAGAACTTTCCAAGGTAAACTTGGAGAATGTGGCTTGGCTTCTCCTTGCAGCTTATAGCAAAATACTAGATGAGCAAAATACACTAAGGACTGAACTTTTGGGCAAAAAGAAAACCGAAACTAATTCTGGAACTTCCAAGTTTCTGGAAATCAAATTCCCAGATGAAAATGCCCTATTTGAAGACTTTACTAAATTTGGAATTCATAACTCAGAATTGAAGATGCAGTTATCTCAGAAAGACTTGTGGAAAATCTTACTGTCTGATGGCTTGGACCCCTGCTTCCTGCGTGCTAAACCAACAAAGCTTTTGAGAGAGATGTATGAACAAAACCACTGTCAGCTTGGACAAAAGAGGACATGGAAAGGAGAGATTGAAGGAGAATCAGCTTTAAGAAGAAAACCGTGGAAGCAGAGATCTGGACTTAAGACATCTCCTTGGGCCAAGAGAGGAGCCCCACCCATGTTTACAGAGAGGGTGAGTTTGCCCCTGCAGTTGAAGAGGGTGGCTGTTTCTACCCGATGTTCTGAGAAAGTTTTGATGCCTCATGGTGCAGAGAGGGTGAGTTTTCCCCAGCAGTTGAAGAAGGTGGATGTCCCCACCCGATGTTCAGAAAGAGTTTTGCCACCCCAGGGTGTAGGGAGGTTGGAGCACATTCCTCAAAGATTAGGGCGGTTAAGGTCAACACCCCATAGGTCTGAGAGGGGTGTACCTGTCTCCCATAGATTAAAGAAGGCCAGGTGGTCAACTCATTGCTCTGAGAGGGTTGAGCCTGTATGCCAAAGGTTAGGGGGAATGTTGTCTTCACCTCACTATGCTAGGGGGGTTAAGACTCTGACCCAAAGATTGGGTAAGGTGTGGCAATCACCCCAATACTCTTGGAGGGTGAGGTCTGGAGCTTGGTAGACACCCAAATTCTTGATGAGGGTGGAACCAAGAAAATGGCTATTGGGCAAGCCTGTGGCAAGGGTGGGTTCCCATGTGGCCCCATGGAGAAGAAACCATCATCTTAAGAATGACTCTCAGACTTTGAACTCGAATGGAGGATGTCCTGTAGGTTTACTGAACTGTAGAGGATCCATGACTCATGTTTAACATCCCAATTTCTCCTTATGATATTGAAAATGTTTATCCTTTGTCTTTCCATTTGTGTATAAGAAGCAGTTAATTAGTTTTGTAAGATTCAGAGGTCTATAGCAGACGGGACTTTGCCTCAAGATGAACTGTATTTCTTTAAAATGATTATGATATGATTTTGCAGTTGAATTATTACTGATTTAAGATTTTCTAAATATTGTAATATATTTTTGGAATTCAAAGGGTGGAGTATAACAGTTGGCCATTTTGGTGTAATTATGAACTCCAAAAATATAATTAAATCATGCTAGGAAACTGATCTGTTAATCTGGGCATGATTAGGTTATGAATAGGGCATTGAGCCCCACCCCTTGGTGGGTGGGGAATCGAATATAAAAGGCAAGGCAAAGAACACAGTTGAAGCAGTCTTTGAGAAGCAGTTTTGATGTTGGAAAGAAGGCCCCAGGAGAAGAGAAGCAAGCTGTTTGCCTGATCGTCTACAGCTGACCTTGTGGAGGAAACAGGAGCTAAGCCCAGAGAGAAACGCAGCCCTGGGAAGAGAGGAGCCCCAGAAGCCTGAACCCTGGCAAATGCTGGCAGCTGTCTTGCTCTAACATGTGGCAATGGACTGTGGTGAGAGAAGAAACTTAACGCTTTAAGGCCTGGTATCTGTGGACTTCTACCCCAAATAAATACCCTTTATAAAGACCAACCCATTTTTGGTATTTTACATTAGCACCCCTTTGGCTGACTAATACACTGACCAAGTGGGTTTCATCCCAGGTTTGTAAAGATGGTTCAATATAAGAAAATCATTCAATGTAATACACCACATAAACAAACAGTAAGAAACAAAACACATGATCATCTATATAGATACAAAAAAAAGCATTCGACAAAATACAGAACTCTTTCTTGATAAAAACCCTTCAACAGATAGGAATAGAAGGAAATTTTCTATATATGATAAAAGGTATATAAGAAAACCCCAAAGCTATCTCATCTTCAATGGAGAAATCCTAAAAGCCTTCCCTCTGAGATCAGGAGCAAGACAAGGATGCCCACTATCACCATTCTTATTTAACATTGTTTTAGAAGTATTTGCTCGAGCACTGAGTCAAGAAAAGTATATAAAATGCATCCAGATTGGAAAAGAATTAAAAATTTCATTATTTGCAGACGAAATGATCCTATAAATAGAAAGCCCAGAGAAAGCTAAAACAAAGCTTCTAGAACTTATAAAGGAGTTCAGTAGTGTTGCCAGGTATAAGATCAATGCTCAAAAATCAGTAGCATTTCTGTAAACCAAATAAGAAATCAGAGGAGGAAATCAAGATAAAAATGCCATTTACAATAGTAACTAAAATAATCAAATACCTAGGAATAAATTTAATTAAAGATGTAAAGGACATATATACAGAAAACTACAAAACACTGTTAAAGGAAATCAAGGAATATTTAAATAAATGGAAAAAAATATTCCCTTTTCATGGATAGGAAGACTAAACATCATCAAGATGTCTATCCTACCAAAGCTACTCTACTGATTAAATGCAATCCCAATAAATATCAACACTATATTATCGAAGGAACTTAAAATTTACCACAAAGTATATTTGAAAGGTTGGAGGCCTGAAATGCCAAAAACATATTGAAAAAACTAAAATGAAGTTGGAGGTATCACATTACCAGACTTTAAAACATATTATAAGGCTACAGTGAACAAAACTGTTTGGTATTGGCACAAGGATAGACCTACTGACTGATGGAATTGAATTGAGAGTTCTGATATAGATCCTCACATATTCAGTTATCTGATATACGACAAAGCTACTAAGCCCACTCAGTTGGTAGAGAATGGCCTCTTTAACAAGTGGTGCTTGGAGAAATGGATATCCATATCCAAAAGAATGAGAAAAGAATACCATCTCACACCTCATACAAAAATCAAATCAAGATGGATCAAACATCTAAATATAACAGCCAAAACCATAAAGACCTAGCAAGATAATGTAGGAAGACATCATCAGGACCTTTGTAATAAGTAATTATTTCATGAACTTCACAGCCACAGCATGAGCAGCAAGAGAAAAATTGATAAATGGGATTTCCTCAAAATAAAAACTTCACATCAAAGGACGTTATTAAGAAAAGAAAAAGGCAGCCTACCCAATGGGAGAAAATATTTGGCAACCATTTATCTGATGAGCCTAATATCCTGCATATAGAAAGAAATCCTACATCTTGAAAATAAAAAGACAAACAACCCATTAAAAAATTGGCAAGTCATATGAAAAGACACTTTTCCAAGGAAGAAATACCAAGGGCTAAAAAACACATGAAAGAATACTCAACTTCGCTTGTTATCAAGGAAATGCGCATCAAAACTACAATGAAATACCATTTACACCAATCAGAATGGCAGCTATTAAAAAAAACAGCAGACTCTAAGTGTGGGAGAGGATGTAGAGGAATAGGAACCCTCATCCACTGCTTGTGGGATGGTGGAATGGTCCAGCCACTGCGGAGGACAGTTTGACGGTTCCTCAGAAAATTAACAATAGATCTTTCCTATGATCCAGCAATTCAAGTGCTGTGTAAACACCCAGAAGAACTGAAAGGAAAGGCACGAAGAGATATATGCACACCACTGTTCACAGTGGCATTGTTCACCATTGTCAAAAGTTAGAATCAGCCCTGGTGCCCATCAACAGTTGAATGGATAAGCAAAACGTGGTACATATATACAATGGAATATTACTCAGCTGTTAGAAGGAATAAAGTGATAACACCCGGAGTAACTCAGATGAAACTTGAAGACCTTATGTTGAGTGAAGCAAGCCAGGAATTGAAGGATGAACAGTATATGACCTCACTGATTTGAACTGAGGAAAGTGAGCAGTCTCTGAGAACCACTGTCTGAGAGATAGGTTAACAGGGGAGAGAAAGGGAAGAGTAGGCTTTGAGCCATCACCCATATGGACATAATCTATGGTAAAGGGATAGAGTATAGTTGCAAATTGAATGATAGGACAGATGGGTAGTGATATTACTGAGTTTGGTGCCACAGGGTTGACAGGTGATTCGATTAGGAAGGGTATGTGGGAATACCCAGGGCATGTAAATATGAATCTTGTCATTCCATGAGTCAAGACAGGGGAGTGTCATATGCCCCGGGGGGAAGGGGAGGAAGGAACAGTTAAGATCAAATGGGGTATTTAGTGGTCCTGGCAAAGGTTTCACATTACCTTACATTATTAATGGACACAGGACATGGTAAATATCATCAAAAATTATTAAAATGTACCGTCTAAAATGTAAACTAAGCTGTAAAACATTGAAAATGTTTAGTTGCTATATTTTATTATCTGTATAACAGTTATAACAATGCTAACATCCATTTTTAAAATAGGTTTTAATATGGGGTGGGGAAGGGGGAGGGAGTTGGGGTATGTGAGAGTCTCTAGTATTCCCTGTGTGACTTTGCTGTGACCTAAAACATCTTTGAAAATTAAATTTGGAAGAAAATGGGGGATGAGAGGAAAGGTGTCACGGTCCACTACACATCTGATAATACAGTGATAAAGAAAAAAAAAAGAATACTTTTTTTAAAAACGAATTTTTTTTCTTTATTTTTCATTTTTTTGAATGTCCCAATCTGTCAATTATATTTTATTTTTAGTTTACCATTTTTTCCCTCTGACTTTCCTTGTATTTATCCGTTGCATTTAAGTTTATCATTATTGTTTCTTTATCCTATTAATGGTATTTGGTTATTATATAGCCTCCATGTTCAAGGAAGGTTTATTTCACAGAAGGGTTACAATGGGGGCTGCAGATGATCATTGTGGGGGTGCCTGGAATGGGGGATTCATCAGAGTAACTTAATCTGAAAATACATGAAATATATATGAAATTATTCAAATGATCAAAGTATTGGGCACGGTGGGTAGACAATCACTCAGTAATGAGGGAATCTGAATTCCCAGCCTGGAGAGCCCTGCCACATTCTTCAAGGGGGCAGCAAGAGTCCTCTGAGTGCATGAGCAGTGCGTGGCAAAAGAGGATGGCCCACTGACGGGTTCTTGTTGTTGATGACTAGCCTTATGAGTCTTTGCTCTTGTAGTTTAAACTTAGCCTACTATTATGGGGTGACTAAGGGTTGCAAACTGAGAGGCTCTTTGTTGCTCAAATGTGGCCTCTCTCTAAGCCAAACTCAGATAGGAATGCACCCCCAACATGGGACATGACCCCTGAGGATGAGCCTCCTTGGCAATGAGGGATAAATACCAAGTGCCAACTGGCAACGTGAATGGATAAAGACCTTGAATAAATGGGGAAAAGGTAAAGAGAAATGGGTTCATGTGGCTAAGAGATTTCAAAGAGAGTCAGGAAGTCATCCAAGAGGTAACACTTACACACACCTCAGTAGGATCTCATAGTACACCAAATTGGATATCACCCCACAGAGAGGGGGTCCTGAGGGCTCTGGAGACACCCAGCTCCTACCTAAGTGTGGATAGCGCCAGAGATTGATGCCTTATTAGTGGGCTCTACTTTGGAATCTGTGCTCCTGAGAGTGACAGTGATGAACTCAATTAAGCCCTCCCTGCACATGGTCCATCAATCCCTTCTATTCAAAGCTACCTATGATGCTGGAGTTTACAGGTGTAGTTCCATAAACTGGAGTCTCTGACCTACCTATGTGACAGCTGTGCCTCGAATTTGGTGGAGCTGAAACTCCTACCCTACAGCTCAAAGGAAACATCCAAGTCACCTGGTGAGGCATTGGGCAATGGCCATCCCAGGGAATGGAGAGGGCCTGCAGCTGCAGACAGGATAATCCCATCCACTGTATCCATGGGATATAAGCCCTCTCTCACTTACAGGTGGAGTGGAAACAATGATCCCAGTCCCCTTAGGATTGGGGGAAGAGCAATGCACTAGAATGGGCTTAAGGGTATTCATTTGTAGACATATCATGATTCAAGTAATGGAAGAAATTATGAGTGAGGAAGAGTGGGTGGCTGCTGGATGCTTTCAGGGCAGTGAGGGAAAGGGAAATTGAAATACAGGGGCTTTCTTGGGACTTGGGGATTGTCCTGAGTGGCGCTGCAGTGACGGATGTAGGGCATTTTACATGGACATATACCATGCAGAACTGTGTGGGAGAGAGTGTGGTCGACAATGTGAAATGTGATCTATGCTTGGTGACAAGGTCCCAGGATGTGTATATCCATTGCGGGTGATGTGCCACACTAATGAAGGATGTTTTGGTGGGATGAAGTGCGAGGTGATGAAGGTGGGGAACATGGGAATCCCTGAGATTTGACATTGGAATTAATGCTTTCCAACATATATATGAATTCTCTTCAGTAAGAATTTTTTGATGAATAACGAGCTTACCTGTCAGGTTGAAAACTTTCCCACATGTATCACATTTCTATCTTTGTTCCCTTGTATGGCTTTTAAAATGAGGAGTAAAAAATGACTGTAAAGAACAGCCTACATTCAGGACACTCATATGGTTTCTATCTAGTTTGAATTTTCACATATTCCATGAGGTTTTGTTTCAGAAGGAAGCATTCCCATGTTCATTTCAATACTATCTAATTTATGAATATTTCATGATCAATGAGCTTTAATGCCTGGCTGAAGGATTTCCAATATTCCTTACATATACAGGGTTTTACTCTTGCATGTTTATTTGATGTGACTCTAGCCTTCCCAAATTCATGAAATCCCAAATGGTTTCTTTGCAGGATTAATTTTCAGGTATCTCATGAGATTGAGTTTCCAAGAAAATTTCACACTCATTACACTTAAAGAAGAGGACTACTGTGTGGGGCAAAGAGGCAAAACTCATTGTCTTCATTGTTTTTCATTGCATAGATACCCTCATGCTTAGGTAAGCATGATGCAAATTCCTTCCAAGAGAAGTTACATTCACAGAAGTGTTATTTTGAGGAAACAATGGTCACAGAAAAGATTTTCCCAATTTTCTTACATTCTCTTCCTTCATCTTAAGTCTGTACTGTTGTGGAAGTGGATATAGCTTCCCTCAGAAGCCTTTTATTACGTGGTTCTTTATGCTTCTTATAGTCCTATGCTTCTTCATACTTTGTGGGGTGCACCAAAAAGATTGCTTAGAAGGAAATTAAGAGCATTGAATGCATTCATTAGAAAAGAGGAAATATCCTATATCAATCATCTAAGTGTCCAATTTGGGAAGTGCAACAACATCTCATTTTAATTTGTTCTATCATTCATGGCTCTTCTTGCTTCAAATGAGCATCACATCCAATTTGCTGACTTCATAACAAGGAAATGGGGAAGTGATACAGTACTTGATTAATGATGGGTACAAAACAACACCTCATAAATCAACCCTGGAACATTCAGGCTTATGAAGGATAAGAAAGCTACAGCTTTCAAACATGCCCGAGTAAGGTGGCCACAGAACAAAGGCCAAAATTGCAAATCAGGAAATCCTGAACACTTTGTTTTGGACTGATTATTTTTATTCAATTTTTTCCTTCTATTTATTTAGATGAGATGGACTATTTAATTTTCTGTAAAGTTTACCATGGAAATTAAAACACTATTGCTTGCCTTCCCAAATCTGCACTTATTATTTGTTATTGACTTGCCAAATAATGTGTTTTAAAACATTTTATATCCTGTGTTAGTCAGACAAAGGGGTGCTTATGCAAAATACCAGAAATCTCTTGGACTTTATAAAGTGTATTTATTTGTGGTATAAGCTTCCAGTTACCAGGCCATGAAGCATAAGTTTCTTCTTTAACAAAAGCCTGTTACACTGTCTTGGAGCAAGACAACTGCTGACATTTGCCAGTGTTCAGGGTTATTGGGTTCCTCTCTTCCCAGAGCTGCGTTTCTCCCTGTGCTCAGCTCCTCTGTTTCCTCCTCAAGGTCTCTGTGGACTATGAGACTTTCTAAGCTTTGCCTGTCACCACAAAGCCAGCTGTGAACTGTCAGGTGAATGGCTTGTCTCTTTTCCCCAGAGCCTCCTGTCATTGCTAATTAGAACTCCAACATCAAAAACTACTCTTCTGTCCATTGCCATGTCTTCTTATGTTTGAGACTCCACCACCAATGGGTGGGGCTCAAATGCCCTACCGACTGTGGCCAAATTGATGACCTAATCAGAACTTTATCATGCCCAGATTAACAGAAATCATCCCATAAACATTTTTGGAACTCATAACGATATCAAACTGCTACATATCCAGTTATCCATCTCATGTTATATATTATTTTATGGTGTATTTTAACACTTTATTTATGTCCTAGACCACGGATATCATTATTACTTTATCAATTCAATTGTCATTTGGGTATATGAATTTAATTAAAAGATATTATTCTTCAATCCATCCTAATCTTGAACCTTCTGAAAATATTTTTTTCTGCCTGAAGAATTTTCTTCTATATTTCTTTTAAAGTGAGTTGCTGTTAGCAAACTTTATTAGTTTTTACCCATCTCTAAAAGTATTTATTTCACTTCTTCCTGAAGGATTGAGATGAATTAAGTCTCAGGCCCTTTACAATCTCCACTGTTTTTGAGAGCACCCTTATTGTTGAATTTCTCCATTGTGTTGTAAATGTAATCAGATATTTAGAGAAGAAATTAGGGACTTTCCGTTTTACAGCCTGACTCCAGCCCCCTCGACAGCAAAATTTGTGGGCTCTGGCTATGGCGATGAGAATGATGGCACATCTCTCTGAGGTATACACCTGATTTTCGAGCTAAGATTGGTGGAGAAAGCATAGAATATTGGGTTCTTCTTGGGACATTTCTGAGACTAGTGCCATGGTGGTCAGCACCCCATTTTGCTCAATGATTGCCACACGCAAAGTAGAGCCACTGCTTCTTGAGTTCCCAATTCTCTGAGACTAAGTATACCCGTCCTGCTCCCTGTGCCCTGGTTAATGCCATAATTTGCATCTTTTGTGAATGCTAGAGAAATATGTTTTTACTAACTTATTGCTGTATGTGTAAGCCTTTTTTGGTAGGACATTTTGGTTAGATTAAGATAAGGGAAATTTTGATTATGGCACTTTTTGTTAGAATGCTTTAGTTTAGTTAAGGGACTCTGATTAGCTTTCAGGCACCAGGATGGACCCCAATCATTGTGCTGAAGTCCTACATACATGGAACAAACAGAGAAATAATGTTGCCATGTTTACTCTGCCATGTGGGAGAGGGCTCCAGGATCTCCTACAGCTGTGGAGAAACACAGAAAACTTGAGAGGTTGAGGGAGAGGCCAGAGGCTGCAGTCATGGAGCAGCTTGAAGCTGTAGACATCTAGGCCAGAGGAGAAGGAAGAGGTGTGAGTAATTGTGTCTGATGACACACTTATGAGCTCTGGGAGAAAGTGTGTTTGGAGGAGAAGACAGAGAGAGACAGGCAGGCCCAATATTTTGCCTTGGCAGGATTCCTGCAGCAGCTGACAATTGCTAAGACAGCATTTTAGATAATGACTTGATTTGGACATTTTCACAGCCTCAGAACTGTAAGGTTTAAACCTAATAAATCCCAATAAAAGCCAACCAATTTTTGGTATTTTGCATTGGCATCGCTGGGGAAACTAACAGATGAGGACACAGGGTTGGGAGGCTGCCCTGTTCCCAAACAGAAGTGTGATTCTGCTGCCGAGTGATTTCACCTGTAAACTGTGGGTATTTCCAGACTAAGCAGGAATGAGAACAGGTAAGATGGAGGGGGTAGTGCCCTTGACCAGGAAGGCCTGCCAGACAGGGAGTCAGGCAGTGTTGTCACAGTGTTTGGGGACTACTAAAAAGTCACAAATGCCCCAGTATGATGTACCTCCCTCAGGCAGGTGTTGGCCAGGGGAGCAGGTGCAGATAAAAGCATGGGACCATTGGACTGGTGCAGCAGAGATATCAGGGCACAGAAATCAGTCTCCGTGCTCCTGCTCATTTTGCCCTTCCCTCTTTCCCTTGGCCTCCAGCCTGAACCCTCTGAGGACTGTGAGGACCCTCCTGGGTCTCAGGTTCAGTCTCAAATCTCATGGTCCAGTCCTACATTCAATTTCTCCAATCATGGGACAGCTAAAGAAACAGCAATGCCAAGATGAAACATGTTGGTGTCAGGAAGGAAATGTCAAAATTCACATTACAGCATTGGCTACAGCAATAACACCACCAGAATGAGAAACATTAGGCCAGTGACCCTAATAAATAGTATGGGAATCCCAGAAAGTCCTGGGACCTAGGGCTTACAAGAATAGAAGTGAGGTTGTGAGAGAGTGCAACGTTAACAAATTGTGGCCTATTCACACAATGGAATATTATGCAGCTTTAAGAAGAAATGAAGTCATAAAGCATATGGCATCATGGATGAACCTGGAGGACATTATGTTCAGTGAAGCAAGCCAGACTGAAAAGGACAAATAGTGTATGAATGCAGTACTTTGAACCAAATATATTGTGTAACATCTTGTTTGATCCAAAAAAAAATTTTTATATATCCATTACATTTAATTGAGAAATGTATCTATATATTCATTTGTGTTTTCTTTTCAATTTATAATTGTTTATATTTTCAATTATTAAATGTACAAATAAAGTTTCAAAAAATTAAAAATAAAACAGATCAAAAACAGTAACAACAAACTAATAAGTTTGTTAGCAGCAACTCACTTTAAAAGAAATGTAAAAGAATATTTTTCAGGCAGAAAGAAATTAATCTCAGAAGGTTCGAGGTTCAGGATGGATTGAAGAACAATATCTCTTAATTAAATACACATATCTAAATGACTATTGAATGCTTAAAGTAATAATGATATCCATGGCCTAGGACATCAATAAAGCGTTAAAATACACCATAAAATACCATGTAGCATAAGATGGGTAAATGGATATGTTGCACTTTGATATCATTAGGAATTCCAAAAAAATATTGGATTATGCTTGTAAACTGGTCTCTTAATCTGGCCATGATTAAGTTATGATAAGAACTTTGACTGGGCCACAGTTGGTAGGCTGTTGAACCCCGCCCCTTGGTGAGTGGGGCCTCAAACATAAAAAGACATGGCAAAGGACACAGCTGGAGTAGTTTTGATATTGGGGCTCTGATTAGCAAGGACAGATCGCCCCGGGGAAAAGAGACAAGCCATTCACCTGACAGTTCACAGATGGCCTTGTGGGAAGTGGCAAAGCTTAGAGATCCTCATAGTCTACCGCTGACCTTGTGGAGAAACAGAGGAGCTGAGCCCAGAGGGATATGCAGGCCTGGGAAGAGAGGAACCCAAGAAGCCTGAACCCTGGCAAACGTCAGCAGCTCTCTTGCTCCAAGATGGGGTAAGAGACTTTGGTGAAGGAAGAAACTTATGATTCATGGTGTGGTAACTGTACGCTTCTACCCCAAATAAATACCCTTTATAAAGACCCAGAGATTTCTGGTATTTTGCATTAGTACAACTTTTCCTGACTAATATAGGATTAAAACATTTTGAAATACATTGTTTGGCCAGTCAATAATAAATTATAAGTGCAGATTTGGAAAGGCAAGCAAAACTGATATAATTTCCCTGGTAAAATTTAAATATTAAATAGTGCATCTCAACCAAATAAATAGAAAGAAAAAAAATTGAACAAAAATAGTTAGTACAAAACCAATTATTCAGGATTTCGTGGTTTGCCATGTTGGCCTTTGTTCTGGGGCCACCTTACTCATGCATCTTTTGAAGCTGCACATTTCTTCTCCTTCAGCAGACTGAAGGTTCAAGGGTTGATTTATGTGTTGTTCATTTGTCACCATGATAAATCAAGTGCTATATCACTTCCCTATTTCCTAGTTATGAAGTCACCAACCTGGATATGTTACTCATTTGAAACAGGAAAGCCATGAATGATAGAACAAATAAAAAAGAAATATTGTTGCACTCCCCCAATTGGATGCTTAGATGATTGATATTGGATATTTCCTCTTTTCTAATGAACACATTCAATGCTACAAATTTCCCTCAAAGCACTGCTGTTGCTGCACCCCACAAACTATGGAGAAGCATAGGACATTAAGAAGCATAAAAAAACAAATATCAAAAGCCTTGTGAGTGAAGCTAAATCCACTTTCAGAACACTACGGACTTAAGATGAACACAGAGAATGTAAGAAAGTTGGGAAAATATTTTCTCTGACTGCAAGCATTTTTTTTCTCAATATAACACTACTACGAATGTAACTTCACTGTAAAGGAATTTCCATCATGCTTTCCTAAGCATGAGGGAATCTATGTAAGGAGAAAAGAATGAAATCAATGAGTTTTACCAGTTTGTGCCACATGGTAATCCTCCCCTTAAAGTGTAATGAATGTGATGTTTTCTTGGAAATTCAATCTCACGAGATACCTGAGAATTAATCCTTCAGAGAAACAATTTGGGATTTCATGAATTTGGGAAAGCTAGAGTCACATCAAGAAACATGCAGTAGTAAAACCCTGTGTATGAAAGGAATATTGGAAATTCTTCAGCCAGGCATTAAATCTCATTAAGCATGAAATAGACATACATAAGTTAGTATTGTAATGAACATTGGAATGCTTCCAACTGAAATAAAGCCTCATAGAATATGAGAAAATTCAAACTAGAGAGAAACCTTATGAGTGTCCTGTATTTAGACTGCTCTTTACAGTCATTTTCTACTCTTTATTTTAAAAGTCATACGGGGGAACAAGCATAGAAATGTAATACATATGGGAAAATTTTCAACTTGACAGAAAACCTCTATTCATGAGAAAATTCTTACTGAAGAGAAATCAAATATAAGTGTGAGAGCTTTAATTCAAATGACAAATCTCAGATACACGAGATTTCCTACTGCAAAGAAACCCTATACATGTAAGGCATGTCAAAAATCTTTTAGGTACAAATCATATCTCACAGAACATGAAAAAGTCATAGTGGACAGAAAGAAAATGAATGTAAAGAATGCACAAAAGCCTTCAACCAAAAGGAATCATTCATTAAATATCAGAGCATTCATTCTGGAGAAAAACCCTCTTTATGCAATGAATGTGGAAAAGCCTTCAACCAGAAGGAAAACCTCATTAACAATCTGAGAACATATACTGGAGAGCAACCCTTTGAAAGTGATGGATGTGGGAAAGCTTTCATTCAGAAATCAAGCCTCATTACACACGAGAGAAAACAAACTGGATAGAAACCCTATATATGTAAGGAATGTAGTAAAGCCTTCAGTAGCCAATCAAATCTGACTGGCCATGGGAAAATTCATACTGGATGGAAAATCTCTATATATTAGGAATGTGGAATAACCTCCTAATGAGCCAGTATCTCATTAAATATTACAACATTCATACTTGAGAGAAACCCTGTGAATTTAATGAATTTGAATCTCCAATGAATCTCCACCTCCAGTCTGTGCAAATTTTTGCCAATCTTTTAAAGAAGCAGCTGTGACTGTGCAATTCAGGATGCGTTACTCCTGTTGGAAATGTGCACTTGCAGTTTGTTCTGAGATCTGCTCCTCCCACATCTTCTTCCACAGTCATATGTGTTCAATTTGTTACCACTAATTTATGCATCAAAACTCGAGATTTCTCTTAGTTTATGTAAAGATGGGTTTTCTCCATATTTCAAATTATCCTGGTTATTTTCACTGGTTCTTCAATCCCTTACATTCTGGTTAAGCCTTTAAAAAATTACCATTTTAAAAATAATGCTTCCCACTTTTGTAGCATTTCCTTATAAGGCACCCCAGCCATTGATTTTTTTTTCAGTTTCTTCACCTGATTCTGTGTAGATTCAAGTTTAACAGCCACTGAACTACAGTGGCCTGCTTTCTATTTAACTCCAATTTTCCTTGTAATTTTAAATCAGAAATGATCCTTTCATAATTAGATGATATACTTCTAATCTCAAGTATTTTAAGAAGTTAGACACATTGAATGAATTGTATGCTTTGTTAATATGTACCAATAAAATAGATTTGTTAAAAAAAAATAAAAGAAATTGTATTTATATTCTTAACCGGTACTCCAATATTTTTCTCTTATATGATAGGATGTGGAATGGATGAAACGAGAGAATGCATGTATTTACAAATAGAAATTTGTACCCAAAAGAATCTGCCAATGGAGATAAATCTGAGGAAGGAGGAATGGGTGTTGAGGCTAGGAAATTAATTTGACTGTTTGCCATAACAGACATAAATTATTTTTATACTCTTTGCATGGATATTTTGGTTATAATTTAAATGAAATTATGAAAATAGTACACAATGAAATTATACAAAGTGGTTGATTTGAACATATTGATATGTATCATAAGCATGAATGGGGGGGCACTTACCTTCACCTTTGCAAATACTGTCCCCCATATAGGAAAAGTGCTCACTCCCCTCGGCCACCTCCCCAGCTGATTGAGTGGTTGGAGGCCTCCCTCAGCAAGAGGGAGCACAGAGCATGAGGAGGATAGAAGAAACCATGTGAAGTCCACACTGCTCTCTACATTTGTCCGGTTAGAAGGCTGTTAGCATCACAGGAGAAGATGTACATCCTGCTGCTTAAAGCCCAGTGAAGCCTGGATAGAGTGGCTCACATCACTAACTGAGGCTGTGATTGCTGAGCAGGGCTTTCTCCCTGTCCTCCTTTGGGGATCCAGATCCTATGAGGTTGGTTTTCATTGGGGTTCTGAATATTTGGTTCCAAAACAGGACATCGCTACTGTAGCCTGGGGGAACTGCAGTGAACACGTGTTACATTCCATCTTCTTCAGTTGTTCATCAGCTTCTTCCCATCCAATCCCTCCATTCTTTTCTGGGATTGAACATATCTGCATAATTTTCAACACTCCAAAAAATGTGTTGGGAATTTAATATTTAATTAGTCTGAGAAATATCTGACATATGCACCCTCTGAGGTTTTCTTCAAAAATTTCATTATCTCACAACCTCACTTCTATTCTTGTCAGCCCTAGATTCCAGGACTTTCTGGTATTTCTGTACTATTTATTAGGGTCACTGACCTAATGTTACTATTTCTGGTGATGTGATTGGTGTAGCCAATGCTGTAATGTGAATTTTGATATTTCCTTCCAGACACCAACAAGTTTCACCTTGGCATTGTACTTTCTTTAGCTGCCCCAAGATTCGAGATGATGAATATAGAACTGGAAGCAGGAGTCCTGAGTCTGTGCCCAAGACCCAGGAGGTGTACTGTAAGAGTAGCCTCCAAGAGGCTCAATACTGGAGGCCAAGGGAAGGAAGGAAGGGCAAAAGGAGCAGGAGCATGAAGTCTCCTCTCTGTGCCTGGACTCTTCTGCTGCACCAGACCCCAGGGTCCCATGATTTTATCTGCCCCTGCCCACCTGGTCAACCACTGCCTGAGTCAGGTACATCATACTGGGCCACCTGTTACTTGAGACTAGTCCCCAAACCATGTGAATCCCCTGCCTGACTCCCTGTCTTGTAGGCCCTGCTAGCAAAGAGCAATTCCCCCTCCATATTTCCCTTACTCTTTCCTGCCTAGTCTGGAGGTACCCACAATTTACAGGTTAATTCACTGGGCAGCAGCATCACAAAGCCATTTGGAAACAGGGCACCTCTATAAACATGTGTCACCAGCTGTTTGAGTTTGACAAGCTTTGCCATAGCAAAATAACAGAAATAGGTTGGCTTTTATTGTAATTTATTAGGGTTAAAGCTTACAGTTCTGAGGCTGTGAAAATGTCCAAATAAAGGCATCATCAAAAATGCAAGAAATTATAACAATGAGGTGGAGCCAGTGGCCACTTGACAGTTTTTGGGTAGGGAGGGGATGAGCAGTTGAGATACAGGGGCTTCTTTGGGAGTTGGAGGTTTTCCTGAGTACTGTCATGGCGATGGATGTGGGCCATTTTCGATCAGCACACACCGCTCAGGGCTGAGTGGGGGAGAGTGTGGTCTGCGGTGTGGACTGTGGTCTGTGGTTGGTGGCGGGGCTCCAGGATGTGTGGGTTCATTGAGGTTTGTGGGCCACACTATGGGAGATGTTTGTGTGGGATGTGGTGGGAGGTGTGGGAGGTGGGCAACATGGGAATCCCAGTGGGTTCCGTGTAGTGTTTTGGGTAATCTAAGCACCTCTTAAAATATATGCATATATATATATATATATAAATAACATTTTTGTAAGCAAATACACATATATGCATATATATTTATATATCATTTTACAAATGTTTGTATGTATTGTGAGAATTTTGATTTTTACCCATAATAATAAAAAAAAAATGCTGTCTTAACATAGGTTTGCTGCTCCTGGACTCAAGCAAAGACAAAATGTTGGTCCTGCCTGTCTCCCTTTGCCTTCTCCTCCAAACTCACTTTCTCCCTGAGCTCAGCAGTGGGCCATCAGACACAGTTGCTCACAAATATCCCTTCTCCTCTGTCCTGGATGTCTTCAGGTTTAAGCTATTCCATGACTCAAGCCTCTGGCATCTCCCTCAGCCTTTCAGGGTTTCTGTGTCTCTCCACAGCTCTAGAAGATCCTGGAACCCTCTCCACATTGCAGGGTAAACAGAGCAGCACTTTTTCTCTGTGTGTTCCATGTATGTAGGACTTCAGCACAATGACTGTGGTCCATCCTGGTGCCTCAAATCTAATAAGAGGATTCATGGGTCAAGCTTAGGCCAAGATGGTGTTAGTGTAGGAGGGCACACATTGTAAGCTCCCAGAGCAAGGCAGATTGTGGACAGGGTCCTGCCCAGGGGTCTGTGCTCTGGAATGAGAAAATTGGGACATCTATCTGCATGGATCAATAGTGTGGATGGAATGGTAGAGATTCATAAGATTTAAGCTTGCCAGAAGTGGTTGTCACTGAGGGCTGAGCCCCGTGGTTAGGGAGAAATTTTAAAAAAATCACTGATTGGAGCTGTGAGGAGTGCTTGGCAACCAGGAGTCAGGGCCTAGCAGGAGGGGCCACTCTTTGAGGGGGGGCTCTGGTAAAAATGTGAGAGAGATTTATTTTCCAGGATTTGGCTGCATGGAACCCCTTGGAACATGGGTGAACAGAACAGCTGGAGCGAATTAGCACTAGGTGGAAGGAAGGGGTGATTCTGTTCAGGGAAGGAGTTGATTTGCCTAGCTGCCCAGGGATAAGGTCTGGGCTGCCACGGAGCCAGGAAGAGGGGACACACTCCAAAAGAGGGAGGGTTCAGTTGGAGGAGAGGGAAGGGAAATTTTTTCTTTTTTTGCCATAGATCTGGCTGCCTGGACTGCCCCATAGCTTTGGGGAGCAGATAAGCTGACCTGAAGCAGCATCCGGCTGAGAGAAGTGAATCTGCAGAGTCAAACTGATTTACATAGCAACCCGGTGACGCTGTGGCATGGCTCCTGAAAGGGTGGAGTTGGCCATTTTTAGCACTCAGCACTGACTAACATCAGAGCTACAGCTACCCTGGGGAGTCCAGGAAGTGGGACATGCTTGATTAATTTCCACGGGGTCCCCTCCATAAGTGGGTTGGTCTAGAGGAGGAATTATTTTGGGTCCTGAATTTCTCCAAAGAAAAAAAAAAGTGATAAGGTCACTTCAATAAATGAAAAATAAATTCTTTTTAATTTAGTTTAATAGCAAAAAGCTGTTTCAGGACCTGCATATAGAACCCTGTGGGGAAATTGATTGATAAACACAAGCTGGCAGAGAGGATTCACGTGGACCTTAGGGGAATCATTGACCCCCCTTAGCTCTGTTTGACTGATTGCCTTTGTTTTTTCTCTGTTTATTTCTGATTTATTGCTTTTCTTTCCTCTTTCCTCCCCACTTAATTTTTTCATTCATTTTTAAAAAATTAGATGCTGCTAGCTTGTCACTTCTTTGCTGTGCTTCTTCTTCAGTAATTTCCCACTCGCTGTCTATATTGATTTTGTATTCCAAAATACTGCTTATCCTTCCTTCATTTTTCTGCCTTCTGCTTTCTGTTGTGGCTCTTCGATTCAACATTTATTCATATGCCCACAACTTAAGGGTGTCAATTTCTATTCCATCCATTTGGTTTTCTTCTTTTTTTATTAGTATTAACTTTTTCCTTTCAGCCTGTTCTTTACTCTTTCTCTCCCTTCTCATAATTCTAGGCTTCTAAATCACTATATATATATTCCTCCATTTGTTTTCCCAGCCCATTCTAGGAACTCCACTTTTTTTCCTATTACTCTATACTGCCTACACAATTTACATATTCATCAAATTAAGTCTTATTTGACCCTTCTTGTAACTTTTATCAATATTACTATTATCCTTCTGCCTTCCTTACATCCTTTGATTCCTCTGGCACTAATCTTTTGCCTTCAAGGGAACATAGAAAGAAGCAAGGAAATAAAATAAGAAGAAAAACTGCCAAAGAGAAATTTTAACACACATGCAGAACCATCAGTTAAATAAAACTCTAGAGCATAGAGAAAAGCTAATCAACTGAACACACCCATCAAGATAATATCATGACCAGAGGGCAATAAAAAAATACAAATGACTCTGAGAAACAGGAAAACATGGATCAGTCCATGAAACAATTAAAAACCATGAAGCGATGCATAACATTAAAAAACTAACCAAAGCTATCCAAACAAATATCATGGACCAACTAAAAGAAGTGAGGGAAGAGATTAAGGATATAAAGAAGACACTGAGAAATTATACTGAAGAAATTGCAAACATGCCTAAAATGATAATGGATAAGATGGTGAACAATGGCACAATCCAATAAATCAAAAAGACACTGCATTCACATAGCAGCAGATTTGAACAGGAAGAGGAAAGTATTAGTGATATGTAAGACAATACAGCTGAAATCAAAGAGATAGTAGAACAGATAGACAAAAAGATAGAAAAAAATCCAGCATGGACCCAGGGAATTAACCAACAACACAAAATGCACAAACATATGCATTATGGGCATCCCAGCAGGAGAAGAGAAGGGAAAGGGAACAGAAGGAGTGTTGAAGGAAATAATAGCTGAAAACTTCCCAAGCTTATTGAGAGAGATAGATGTGCAGATCCAGGAAACACAACACACCCCAAATAGTATAAACCCCAACAGGCCAACTATAAGACATATACTTGTCAAAATGTCCAATGCTCAAGACAAAGAGAAAATACTCAAGGCAGCAAGAGAAAAGAGAACCAGCACATACAAGGGAAGCACAATAAGATTAAGTGCTGATTTCTCAGCTGAAACCATGGAGGCAAGAAGACAGTGGTATGACATAGTCAAAATACTGAAAGAAAAAAAATTCCAGCCATGAATTCTCTATCCAGCAACACTGGCATTCAAAGATGATGGAGAGTTCAAAATATTCACAGATAAACAGAAATTAAGAAAGTATGTCAATAAGACACCAGCACTTCCACATTTGTGGAATTCATAATGATATCAAACTGATACATATTCAGTTACCCATCTTATGCTATATATTATTTTATGGTGTTTTTGAACACTTTATTGATGTCCTAGGCCCTGGATATCATTATTATTTTATTCATTCAATAGTCATTTAGGTATATGGATTTAATTAACAGATATTGTTTTTCCATCCATCCTGAATCTTGACTCTTCTGAGAATATATTTTTCTGCCTGAAGAATATTCTTTTTGTTGTTGTTGTTAAAAATGTTTTATTGTGCATATATATATATATATAAACAACACAAAATTTCCCATTTTAATCACAATTATGCATACAATTCAGTGATATTAAGTATTTGAAAATATTGTTACCAATACGACCATCCATTGCCAAAACTTTTTCATCTCTACAAATAGAAATTCTGTACCCATCAAGCCATAATTTCCCTGTCTCCCTATCCCTCTGTCTCTGTGTATTTGCTTACACTCATCAGCTTTCACTATGTTTCTCCATATTGTCTTCCAACATCCTTCCTGTAGCTCAATTGTTTGGGCGTCCATCTCCCATATAGAGGGACCCGGGTTCTATCCCCGGGACCTCCCGGTAAAAAAAAAAAAAAAAAAAAAAAAAAAAAAAATT
>JAKSZT010013004.1:1124128-1145947 GCA_026826555.1 Tolypeutes matacus | reverse complement strand
TTACTGTACCACTTCTGGGTGTCAGGCACAGATTCAGGTGTCCTGTTTCCAGTCCTAGATTCAACTTCTCCAATCTTGGGGCAGCTAAAGAAACAGCAATGCCAAGATGAACCATGTTGGTGTCAGGAAGGAAATGTCAAAATTCACATTACAGCATTGGCTACACCAATAACATCACCAGAATGAGCAACATTATGCCAGTGACCCTAAAAAAATAGTACAGAAATCCCAGAATATCCTGGGACATATGGCTGACAAGAATTGAAGTGAGGTTGTGAGAGGGTGTAATATTTGCAGAAAACCTCAGGGGGTGCCGATGCCAGATATTTCTCAGACTAAGTTAATATTAAATATTCAACACATTTTTTAACAGTGTTGAAAATGATGCAGACTTCTTCAATCCCAGAAGAGAACAGAGGGGTTGGATGGAAAGAAGCTGATGAACAACTGAAGAAGCAAGTTTGTAACACGTGTTCCCTGCAGTCCCTGAAGCCAGAGAGGGAATGCCCTGTTTGGGAACCAAACTCTGAGAGCCCCAATGAAAACCATCATCATAGGTTCTGAATTGGCAAAGGAGGACAGGGAGACAGCCCTGCTCAGGACTCACAGCCTCAGTTAGGGATGTGACTTACCCCTGTGTTTCTTCACTGGGGAGTAAGCAGTAGGAAGTCTGTCTTTTCCTGTGGCGCTAACAGCCCTCTAACAAGACACGTGTAGGGATCAGTGTGGATTTCACACAGTCTCATCCATGTTCTTCATCTCCATGCTCACCCTTGCTGAGGCAGGTGTCCACACGTCCTGGCAGCTGGGGAGGGGTTCGAGGAGAGAGCACTTTTCCTTTATGGGATTCTGTATTTTCAAATGGTGAGGGGTAGTGACCCCACCATAATGTTGCAGATACAAAACAATATCTTCAAATCAACCACTTTGTATGATTTCATTGTGTACTATTTTCATAATTTCTTTTAAATTATAACCAAATTATCCGTGCAAAGAGTATAAAAATAATTTATGTCTGTTATTACAAACAGCAAATCACCTTCTCTAGCCTCAACCTCCATTCCTCCTTCCTCAGAATTATCTGCATTGGCACATAGTTATGGGTACACATTTCTGTTTGTAAATACATGAGTTCTCTAGTATCACCCATCCCAAACCCTATCTCATTTGAGAAAATTATTGAAGTACAACTTAAGAATATAAATAAATTTTCTAACTTCTTAAAATACTTGAGAATAGAAGCATATCATTTAATTATGAAAGGATGATTTCTGATTTAAAATAATAAGGAAAATTTGAAGGAAGTAGAAAGCAGGCCAGTGTAGTTCAGTGCCTGTTAAACTTGAATCCACATCAGAATCTTATATTCTCTGTGTACATCTTAAGACTGTACTATTGTGGATGTGAATATAGCGTCACTCACAAGCCTTTTGTTATGTGGTTCTTTCTGTTTCTTAAACTCCTATGATTCTTCAGAGTTTGTGGGGTGCAGCAGAAGCAGTGCTCAGAGGGAAATGTATAGCATTGAATGCATTCATTAGAAAAGAGGAAAGATCCAATATCAATCATCTAAGTGTAAAATTTGGGAAGCACAACAATATCTCCTTTTTATTTGTTCTATCATTCATGGCTCTTCTTGCTTCAAATGAGTATCACATCCAGATTGTGGACTTCATAACTGGAAATGCAGAAGAGAAAAAGCACTTGATTTATGATGCAGACAAAACAACACCCCATAATTCAACCCTGGATCTTCAGGCTTCTGAAGGTTAAGAAAAGTTCAGCTTCAAAAGATGCACAAGAAAGGTGGCCCCAGAACAAAGGCCAAAATGGCAACCAAGGAAATCCTGAATACTTTGTTTGAGACTATTTTTGTTCAACTTTTTTTCTTCTATTTATTCGGATGAGATGCAGTATTTTATATTCCTTAAAGTTTACCGGGGAAATTATAACACTTTAGTTTGCCTTTCCAAATCTGCACTTATTATTTGTTATTGACTTGCTATACATGTATTTTAAAACATTTTATATCCTGTATTAGTCAGCCATAGGAGTGCTGATGCAAAATACCAGCAATCTGTTGGTCTTTATAAAGGGTATTTATTTGGGGTAGAACCTTACAGTTACCAGGCCAAAAAGCATAAGTTTCTTCCTTCACCAAAGTCTGTTAACTCGTCTTGGAGCAAGACAGCTGTCAACATTTGCCAGGATTCAGGCTTCCTGGGTTCCTCTATTCCCAGGGCTGTGTTCCTCTCTGGGCTCTGCTCTTCGGTTTCCTCCACAATGTCACCTGTAGACTATGAGGCACTCTAAGCTTTGCCTCTCTTCACAAGGCCAACTGTGAACTGTCAGGTGAATGGCTTGTCTCTTTTTGCGGGGCCTTCTGTCCTTGTGCATCAGAACTCCAACATCAAAAACTACTCCAGCTCTGTCCTTTTCCATGTCTTTTTATGCTTGAGACACCAGCCACCAATGGGTGGGACTCAATGCCCTACCAACTGTGCCCCAGTACATGCCCTTATCTTAACTTAATCATTCCCAGGTTAACAGACCAGTTTACAAGCATAATCCAATATCTGTTTTTGGAATTCATAATGCTATCCAACTGCTACGTATCCATTGACACATCTTATGCTTTATATTATTTTATGGTGTATCTTAACACTTTATCAAAGTCCGAGGCCATGGATGTCATTATTACATTACCCATTCAGTTGTCATTTAGATATATGAATTTAATTAACAGATATTGTTCTCCCATCATTCCTGAATCTTGAATCTTCTGAGATTATTTTCTTTTTGCCTGAAGAATATTCCTTTACATTTCTTTTAAAGTGAGTTGCTGCTAGCAAACTTTATTAGATTTTCCTCATCTATAAAAGAATTTACTCCTGAAGGATTGTGATGAATTAAATCTCAGTCCCTCTATGACCTCCACTGCTTTTGAGAGCAACGTTAGGGTGTAATTTCTCCATTCTGTTGTAAATGTCATCGGTTCTTTGGAGAAGAAATTTGGGGCTTTCGGTTTTACAGCCTTCTACCACCTCACACACCCGACAGGCAAAATCTGTGTGCTCTGCCTCTGGGGATGGGAATAATGGCACACCTCTCAGAGTTACACACCTGATTTTGGAGCTAATATTTGGTGGAGAAAGCACAGTATGTTGAATTCTTCTTGGGCCCATTCTAGGGGCCAGTGCAATGGTGCTCAGCAACCCATTTGCTCAATGATGGCCACACCCAAAATACAGCCACTGCTTCATGAGTTCCCACTTCTCCCAGACTTAGGAGACCCCTTCTGATCCCTGTGCCCTGGATTAATGTCCTCGTTTGTGTCTTGTGTGGACCTCAGAATGTACATTCTTACTAACCCATTGCTGTGTGTGTAAGCCTTTTGTATGTACAATATTTTGGTTAGATTCAGGTAAGGGAACTTTTATTAGGTCACTTTTTAAAGGTTTCTTTAGTTTATTTAAGGACTCTTACTAGATTTCAGGCCCCAGGATGGATCCCAATCATTGTGCTGAAGTCCTACATACATGGAGCACACGGAGAAAGAGTGCTGCCATATTTACCCTGTCATGTGGGACAGGGTTCCAGGATCTCCTAGAACTGTGGAGAAACGCAGAATGCCTGAGAGGCTGAGGGAAATGCCAAAGGCTGGAGTCATGGAGCAGCTTGAAGATGAAGACATCCAGGCCAGAAGAGAAGGGAGATGTGTGAGCAATTGTGTCTGATGGCCCACAGCTGAGCTCAGAGAAAAAGTGAGTTTGGAGGAGAAGGCAGAGAGAGACAGGCAGGCCCAACATTTTGTCTTGGCTGGAGTCCAGGAGCAGCAGACCTATGTTAAGATAGCATTTTTGATGATGCCTTGATTTGGACATTTTCACAGCCTCAGAAATGTAAGCTTTAGCCCTAATAAATTCCAATAAAATCAAACCGGTTTCTGGTATTTTGAAATGGCAACACTTGGCAAACTCAAACAGCTGGGGATACAGGGTTGGAGAGGGGCCCTGTTCCCAAATGGCCGTGTGATGCTGCTGCTAAGGGAATTCACCTGTTAACTGTGGATCTCTTCAGACTAGGTGCGAATGAGTACTGAAAAGATGGAGCGGGGGGAAGGGCTCTTGGCCAGCAAAGCCTACAAGACAGGGAGTCAGGCAGGGGAGTCACATGGTTTGGGTACAAGTCTAAAGTAACAGATGACCCAATATTATGTACCTTCCTCAGACAGGGGTTGTCCAGGTGGGCAGGGTCTTGTAAAATCATGGGTGCTGGGGTCTGGTACAGCAGAGCAGTCAGGGTAAAGAGAGGCGGCTTTCTGCTCCTATTCCTTTTGCCGTTTGTTCCATCCCTTGGCCTCCACAGTTGACCCTCTGCAGAGGCTGCTCTTACTGTACCCATCCTGGATCTCAAGAACAGACTCAGGTCTCCTGCTTCCAGTTCTACCTTCATCTTCTCCAATCTTGGGGCAGCTAAAGAAAGTGCAATGGCAAGATGAAACCTGTTGTTGTCAGGAAGGAAATGTCAAAAATCACATTACAGCATTGGCTACAGCAATAACATCACCAGAATCAGCAACATTAGACCAGTGACCCAAGTCAATAGTACAGGAATCCAAGAAAGTCCTGGGACCTAGGGCAGACAAGAATAGAAGTGAGGTTGTGAGATAGTGCCATGTTTTCAGAAAACCTCAGAGGGTGCAGATGCCAGATATTTCTCAGAATAATTAAATATAAAATATTCAACACATTTTGAACTGAGTTGAAAATGATCCAGACATCGTCAATCCCAGAAGAGAATGGAGGGGTTGAATGGGAAGTAACGGATGAACACCTTAAGAAGTTGGAATGTAACACGTGTTCACTGTAGTTCGCCCAAGCCAGAGAGGGAGTGTCCTGTTTGGGAACAAACTCACAGAGCCCCAATGAAAACCATCATCATAGGTTCTTGATCTGCAAAGGAGAAAAGGGAGAAAGCCCTGCTCAACACTCACAGTCTCATTAGTGATGTGAGTCACTCTAGCGTGTCTTCACTGGGGAGAAAGCAGAAGTAAGACCGTCTTCCACTTTGGTGCTTACAGCCCTCTAACCAGACACGTGTAGAGAGGAATGTGGCCTTCACATGTTCGCATCCATGCTCCTCATACTCCATGCTCACTCAGTGTGGGAGGCGTATACCTGTCCAGGCAGCTGGGGAGAGGGTCGAGGGGAGTGTGTACCTTTCCATTATAGGGGACTCTATTAGCAAAAGGTGAAGGTTCCCCTCACCCCAGTAATGTTGCAGATACAAATCAATATATTCAAACCAACCACTTTGTTTGATTTCATTGTGTACTGTTTTTGTAATTTCATTTCAATTATATCGAAATGATTTGTGCAAAGAATATAAAATTTATTTATGTCTCTTATGGCACACAGTCAAATTCCTTCTCTAGGCTCAACCCCCATTCCTCCTTCTTCAGAATTATCTGCATTGACAGATTCTTTTGGGTACACATTTCTGTTTGTAAATACATGCATTCTCTAGTTTCATACATCCCACACCCTATCACATATGAGAAATATATTGGAGTACAGGTTAAGAATATAAATAAAATTTCTAACTTCTTAAAATACTTGTGATTAGAAGTATATTGTCTAATTATGAAAGGATCGTTTCTGATTTAAAATTACAAGGAAAATTGGAGTTAAGTAGAAAGAAGGCCACTGTACTTCAGTGGCTGTTAAATTGATCCACATCAGAATTAGGTGAAGAAACTAAAAATAAATAAATAAATAAATTGTTGGGGTGCCTTATAAGAAAATGCTAAAAAAAAATGGGAAACATTCTTTTTAAAATGGTAATTTTTTAAATGCTTACACAGAATGTAATGGATTGAAGCACCAGTGAAAACAACCAGAATAATTTGAAATAAGTGGAAAGTCCATCTTTATATAAATTAAGAGAAATCTCGGTTTCTGATGCATCAATTAGTGGTAACAAATTGAACACAGATGAGTGTGGAAGAAGATGTGGGCGTAGCAGATCTCAGAACAAACTGCAAGAGCACTTTTCCAAGAGGAGAAAGACATCCTGAATTGCACAGTCACAGCCGCTTCCTTAAAACATTGGCAACAAGTTTCACAGACTGGAGGTGGAGATAATTTGGAGATTCACATTCATTCCATTCACAGGGTTTCTCTCCAGTATGAATGTTGTAATGTTTAATGAGATACTGCCTCTGGCTGAAGGCTATTCCACATTCCTTACATATATATGGTTTCCCTCCATTATGAATTTTCTCATGGTCATTGAGATTTGATTTACTACTGAAGGCTTTCCTACATTCCTTACATATATAGGGTTTCTCTCCAGTTTGTCTGCTCTGGTGTGTAATGAGGCTTGATTCCTGAATTAAAGCTTTCCCACATCCATCACATTCGTAGGGTTTCTCTCCAGTATGTATTCTCAGATGGTTAATGAGGTTTTCCTTCTGATTGAAGGTTTTTCCACATTGATTGCATATATAGGGTTTTTCTTCAGAATGAATGCTCTGATATCTAATGAACTGTTGCTTTTGGCAGAAGGCTTTTCCGCATTCTTTGCATTAATTTTGATCCTGCCGTCTATCCATATTTTCATGTTTTGTGAGATATGATTTTTACCTAAAGGCTTTTTCACATGCCTTACATGCATAAGGTTTCTTTGCAGTAGGAAATCTCTTGTATCTCAGATTTGACATTTGAATTAAAGCTGACCCCACATATATATGATTTCTCTTCAATTAGAATTTTCTGATGAATAACAAGGTTTCCTGTCAGGTTGAAAGTTTTCCCACAAGTATTACATTTCTATGCTTGTTCCCCTGTATGATTTTTATAATGAAGTGTTAAAAATAACTGTAAAGAACAGACTACATTCAGGACACTCATAGGGTTTCTCTCTAGTTTGAATTTTCTATATTCCATGAGGTGTTGTTTCAGATGGAAGTTTTCACATGTTCATTACAATACTAACTAATGTATGAATATTTCATGCTCAATGAGATTTAATGCCTGGCTGAAGGATTTCCAATATTCCTTTTATACACAGGGTTTTACTCCTGTATGTTTCTTTGATGTGACTCCAGCATTCCCAAATTCATGAAATCCCAAATGGTTTCTTTGAAGGATTAATTCTCAGGTATCTCTTGAGGTTGAATTTCCAAGAAAACTTCACACTCATTACACTTAAAAGAGAGGACTATCATGTGGTGCAAACTGGTAAAATTCATTGCTTTCATTCTTTTCTCCTTACATAGAATCCCTCATGCTTAAGTAAGCATGATGCAAATTCCTTTGAAGTGAAGTTACATTCATAGAAGTGTTATATTGAGGAACAATGCTTGCAGTCAGGGAAAATATTTTCCCAACTTTCTTACATTCTCTGCCTTCATCTTAAGTCTGTAGTGTTGTGGAAGTGGATATAGCTTCACTCACAAGCCTTTTGTAATGTGGTTGTCTATGCTTCTTAATGTCCTATGCTTCTTCATATTGTGTGGGGTGTAGCAAAAGAGTGTTTAGAGGGAAATTTATAGCATTGAATGTTTTCATTAGAAGATAGGAAAGATCCAATATCAATCAACTAAGCAACCAATTTGGGAACTGCAACAATATCTCCTATTTATTTGATCTATCTTTCGTGGCTCTTCTTGCTTCAAATGAGCATCCCATCTAGTGTGGTGACTTCATAACGAGGAAATGGGGAAGTGATACAGCACTTGATTTATCATGGGGACAAAACCCAGGACATAAAGCAACCCTGGAAACTTCAGGCTTCTAAAGGGTAAGAAAGGTGCACCTTCCAAAGTTGCATGAGTAAGGTGACCCCAGAACATAGGCCAACATGGCAACCCAGGATATCCTGAACACTTTGTTTTGGACTGATTATTTTTGTTCAATTATTATTCTTCTATTTATTTGGAGAGATGTACTATTTAATATTCTTTGATATTTACCAGGGAATTTATATCTGTTTTGCTTGCCTTTCCAAATCTGCACTTATTATTTATTATTGACTGACCAAATCACATATTTTAAAACATTTTATATCCTGTATTAGTCAGCCAAAGGTGTCCTTATGTAAAATACCAGAAATCTCTGGGTCTTTTTAAAGGGTATTTATTTGCAGTAGAAGCTTACTGTTACCAGGCCATAAAGCATATGTTTCTGCCTTCCCCAAAGTCTGTTACCCCATTTTGGAGCAAGACAGCTGCCAAAACTTGCCAGGTTTCAGGCTTCTTGGGTTCCTCTCTTCCCAAGGCTGCATTTCTCTCTGGGCTCAGCTCCTCTGTTTCCTCCACAAGGTCAGCTGTAGACTATGAAGCTCTCTAAGCTTTGCCTCTCACCACAAGGCCATCTTTGAACGGTCAGGTGAATGGCTTTTCTCTTTTCCCTGGGGCCTCCTGTCCTTGTGCATCAGAACTCCAACATCATAACTACTCCTGTTCTGTACTTTTCCATGTCTTTTTATGTTTGAGAACCCACCCTCCAAATGCGGGGCTCAACACCCTACTGACTGTGGTGCAGTCTATGCCCTTATCATAACTTAATCATGTCCAGATTAACAGACCAGTTTACAAGCATAATCCAATATCTGTTTTTGGAATTCATAATGATATAAAACTTCAATATATCCATTTACCCATCTTATGCTACGTAATATTTTATGGTATATTTTAACACTTAATTTATGCCCTAGGCCACGGATATAATTATTACTTTATCCATTAAATAGTCAGTTAGATATATGTATTTAATTAACAGATATTGTTCTTCAATCCATCCTGAACCTTGAACATTCTGAGATTATTTTCTTTTTGCCTGAAAATATTCTTTTAAGTTTCTTTTAAAGTGTGCTACTGCGAGCAAACTAATTAGTTTATTTTTGTTGTTGTTGATCTGTTTATTTTTTTTATATTTTTGAAACTTTATTTGTACATTTAATAATTGAAAATATAAACAATTAAAAACTAAAAAGAAAGCACAGAGGAATAAATATGTACATTTCTCAATTAACAGTAATGGATGTATATAAATTTTTTCATTTTGGATCAATCAAGTTGGTACACAATATATTTGGTTCATAGTAATGCATTCATGCACTATTTGTCCTTTGGTGTCAGGCTTGCTTCCCTCAACACAATGTCCTCCAGGTCCATCCATGCTGCCAAATGTTTTATGACTTCATTTCTTCTTCAGCTGCATAATATTCCATCATGTGACTAGACCACAGTTTGTTTATCCATTCATCTGTTGATGGACACCTGGGTTGTTTCCAACTTTTGGCAATGGTGAATTATGAGTGTGCAGATGTCTGTTCATGTCACTGCTCTCAGTTCTTCTGGGTATACACCCAGTAGTGGTATTGAAGGTCATGTGGCAAGTCTATATTCAACTTCTTTGGGAACTGACAAACAGTCATCCATAGTGGGTGTATCATTCTGCATTCCCACCAACAGTGAAGAAGTGTTCCTATCTCTCCATATCCTCTCCAACACTTGTAGTTCCCTGTCCTTTCAATAGTGTCCATTATGATAGCTGTAAAATGATATCTCATTGTAGTTTTGATTTGTATTTCCCTAATCATGAGTGATATTGAGCATTTCTTCATGTGTTCTTTTGCCATTTGTATTTCTTCTTTGGAGAAATGTCTATTCAAGTCTTTTCCCCATTTTTTATTTGGATCATTTGTGTTTTTATTGTTGAGTTGTAACATCTCTTCATATATATCCTGGGAATTAAACCCTTATCAGATATGTGATTTCCAAATATTTTTCCCATTGAGTTGGCTGACTTTTCACCTTTCTGACAAAGTCCTGTGAGGTACAAAAGTGTTTAATTTTGAGAAGGACACTTTTTATCTATTTTTTCTTTTGTTGCACGTGCTTTTGGTTCTAAGGTCCAAGAAATCACCACCTGTTACAAGGTCTTGAAGATGTTTCCCTATATTTTCTTCTAGTAGTTTTATGGTCCTGGCACTTATATTTAAATCCTTGATCCATTTTGAGTTGATTCTTGTATAGGGGGTGAGATAGGGTTCCTCATTCATACTTTTGGTTATAGATATCCAGTCCTCCCAACAGCATTTGTTGAAAAGACTTTTTTCCCATTAGCGTGGGCTTGGTAGGTTTGTGAAAAACCAGTTGACTGTATAGGTAAGGGTATATTTCTGGATTCTCAATTCTATTCCACTGATCGATGTGTCTATCTTTATGTCGGTACCATCCTGTTTGGACCACTGTTACTTTGTAATATGTTTCAAGGTCAGGCAGTGATATTCCTCCCACTTTGCTCTTCTTTTTGAGATTGCTTTTGGCTATACGGGTGCTCTTAACCTTCCAGATGAATTTGGTAATTGCCTTCTCTAATTCTGTAAAGTAAGCTATTGGGGTTTTGATTGGTATTGCATGGAACCTGTAAATCAGTTTGGGCAAAATTGACATCTTCACGATATTTTTTCTTCCAATCCATGAACTCGGAATGTCTTTCCATTTGTGTACATCTTTTTTCATTTCTTTTAGCACTGTTTTGTAGTTTTCTGCATATAGGTCCTCTACTTCTTTGGTTAAATTAACTCCTAGGTATTTGAGTCTTTTTGATGCTATTGAAATGGATTTTTCCTCCTGATTTCCTCCTCAGGTTGTTCAGTAGTATTGTACAAAACATTACCGATTTTTGCATGTTGATCTTGTATCCTGCCACTTCGCTGAACTCATTTATTAGTTCAAGTAACTTTGTCGTGGATACTTCAGGATTTTCTAAGCACAGGATCATGTCATGCAAAAAGAGTGAGAGTTTTACTTCCTCTTTTCCTATTTGGACCCCTTTAATATTTTTTGTCTTTTCTAATGGCACTAGCTAGAATTTCTAGTACAATGTTGAATAACAATGTTGAGAGTGGGCATTCTTGTCCTGCTCCCGATCTTAGAGGGAAAGCTTTCAACCTTTCCCCATTGAGTATGATGTTGGCTGTGGATTTTTTATATATGCCATTTATCATATTGAGGAATTTTCCTTTTATTCCTATCTTTTGAGTATTTTTATCCAAAAAGAATGTTGGATTTTGTCGAATGAATTTCTACATCTATTGAGATGATCATTTGTTTTTTTTTCTTCAATTTGTTAATGTGGTATATTACATTGATTGATTTTCTTATGTCGAACCAACTTTGCATACCAGGAATAAAGCCCACTTGGTTGTGATATACAAGTCTTTTGATATGCTGTTGAATTCGATTTGCAAGTATTTTGTTGAGAATTTTGCATGTATGTTCATTAGAGAGATTGGTCTATAATTTTCTTTTCTTGTGGAATGTGTATTTTGCTTTGGTATTAGGGTGATATTGGCTTCATAAAACGTGTTGGGTAATTTTGTCTCATCTTCAATTTTTTGGAAATGCTTAAATAAGATTGGTGTTAATTCTTTTTGAAATGCTTGGTAGAATAAACCTGTGAAGCCATCTGGTCCCGGACTTTTCTTTGCTGGGAGATATTTGATGATGGATTCAATCTCCTTAATTGTGATTGGTTTGTTAAGTTCTTGTATATCTTGTAGCATCAGTGTAGGTAGTTATGTGTTTCTAGAAATTTGTCCACTTCATCTAGGTTTTCTGGTTTTTTTGCATACAGTTTCTCCTAATATCCTCATTTGATTCTTTTTATTTCTGTGAAGTCATTTGTAATTCCCCCCCCTTTCATTTCTGATTGTGTTTATTTGCATGTTCTCACTTTTTTTCTTTGGTGGTTTAGCGAGGGGGTTGTCAATTTTATTGACCTTCCCAAAGAACGAGCTTTTGCTTTTGTTGATTTTTCTCTACTGTTTTTCAGTTCTCAATTTCATTTATTTCTTTTCTAATCTTTATTATTTATTTCCTTCTGCTTGCTTTGGGATTGATTTGTTGTTCTTTTTCTAGATTCTCTAGTTGTTCAGTTAAACCTTTGAGTTTAGCTCATTCTTGTTTTTTAATATAGGCATTCCTTCACATCTTCTCCAACACTTAAAGTCTGCTGTTTTTTTTAATAATTGCCATTCTCATGGGTGTAAGTTGGTATCTCATTGTAGCTTTGATTTGCATTTCCCTGATAGCAAGCATGTCAAGCATTTTTTACGGGCTTTTTAGCCCATTGTATTTCTTCATTGGATGTTGGAAAAGATGCTGAGAGCCAGAGCAGAAAGTGTTAAGCATTTAAAAAGCATTTTTGCTGGCAGAGAGACATTAGTAAATGTCTCCAAGGACACTATACTGCAGACATCTGTTGGAGAATGCAGAGCAGAATGAACACACCACTAAAATATTATTATCTGAATTCCCAAGAAAGATTGCCTGGGAACACAGAAACATGCAGCGCCCTCACGTACCAAGCTGAGGAACTAATAAGGCCGCCCTATTTTGTTATCAGCTTTGTAGTATAAAAAGCAGCTGCAGCTTAAATAAACTTGCCTGCATTCCACATGGAGTGAGGTCCACTGATCCTAAACATTCTTTGGATCCTTCCTGGCACGGTTTACCTCCAAGCTGAATTACAACAGATGGCGCCGAATGTGGGGCATGATTACTCTTTTCTCTGGATCAGTGCTGTGGAAACAAGGACTACTGGATCAGACGGTCCTGGCATTCTGTTGGTGAGTCTAATAATCTTGATCATCATGGTAATGGGTAATCAGTCTACTCAGTTAGAGGAATATTCCCAAGTTTTGAAGACCCTCTTAAAGAATACAAGGGTACCTGTGATTACCCTAGGGTTACTAAAACTCTTTTCTCTTGTACAGAAACATTGTTATGTATGGTCTTTGTATAGTCTTATTTCTGTTGCTCTTGAACCATTACAGTCAGATGAAAATGAAGATATTAAAATGGATACTGCTATTGCTAACACTCTAGCAGAACAAGCTAATGATGATATTAATTTAAAAACATATGAAAAATTAGTCAAAATGCAAAAACAGATAAACCCATATCTAATAAAAAGAAAAAGGGAGTTTATGAAACTTTTCCAATGTTCGTTAAGCTGTTACCTCCAAAAGATGATTTATTGTCTTTTGAAGGAGGGTTTGTACTTCCTAAGGTATGTACTGGTCCATTTTTTACAACATTTGATGAACCTCCAACAGTTTCTGTTTTTGTGCCAGCACCATGCTCTTAAATTGTGAAAAGTATAGCACAGGGAAGTAGAGAAACAAATTCAGAGGTTATGCAATTATTTTTTTATTTTTCCAGTAACAGTAACACAAATTCCAGTCGATGCTAACAATCCCCAAGGGGGTGGACAATATGAACATGCTCCTATTCCTTTTAAAACTATCAAAGAATTAAAACAAACATGCACTCAATATGGTGTAAAATCTCCTTATACTCAGGAATTGGTGCAAGGAATGGCACAAGCAAACAGTGTAATTCACTGGGACTGGGATTTGTAAGCTTAAGCCGTCCTTAATTCAGCAGAATTTTTACAATTTAAAATTTGGTGGGCTGATGAAACTAATATTCTTGTATGATGAAATCAGCAGCAAGATCCTCCAGTGCCTATTACTGCCGAACAAATATTAAGAACAGGTCAATGGGCTGGAATTTCTCACCAAGATCAATATGATGATATTGCCATTGTACAAGTACGTTTGTGCTGCCTAGCTGCCTGGCAATGCATCTCCACCCCTGGACAGGCTATACAATTATTTTTAAAAACTTTTCAAGGAAATACTGAACCCTATACTGAATTTGTAGCAAGGATGTCAGATCTAGTCAACAAGACTGTAACTCAATCTGATCTTAGAGAAATGCTTATTCTAATGTTGGCTTTTGATAATGTTAACAATGAATGTAAAAAGGCTTTATGTCCGATAAATGCAAATGGAAGAACTTTACAGGATTATATAAAAATATGCCAAAACATGGGCCTAATACTTATAACAAGAACCTTCTTGCAGCTTCTCTAAAGGGATGTAGTCCTATGATTAAGAATCTAAATTGCTTTAAATGAGGGAATCCAGGTGATATGAAAAAAAAAATTGCCAAGCCAAAACTAGTGTAAGAGCTCCATTAGTCATCAAAAATAAATCAATACCAAGTCAAGGGTGTTCAAAATGCCATAAAGGGTTACACTGGGCCAAGGAATGCCATTCTAAATATCATAAAATGGTAGGATCATTAATAAGTCAGGAAACTTCCAAGTGGGCCTTCCTCAAGTCCCCCAGACAAACAATGTGAGCACATTTCCCAGGCTTGCTCCAATTTACCTAGTCAGCAACAGAGTAGTTCACTCTAGCCTGTTACAGAACTTAAGGCAATTACCAAAAGCAGTACAGCTGTCGATCCTTCCTCAGCTGAAACTAAGCTGATTACTCCTTCACTGAGTATACCCAAAATTAAGAACAGGAATTAAAAGGCCTATCACAGAAATCTGAACTTTGAGCCTAAGTGTACCCCTAAAGAGTAGTAATCCAAAATATATATGTTAAATATCTGTATAAACTGACAAATTAGAGCATAACTGTATTTCTGCTGTTTAAGTTGTCCTAGATGTTTGCTGATTATGAACAAAAGTGTTTCAAAGAACAGGCTTGTATATTACAAATAACACAGATTCCAGAAAAAATCTTAAAAATAGTAAAATCAAAGATGTGAAATGATGGAGTGCTTAAAGACAGCCATACCAGAGGAGTGAAAATTATGGGTCAAATTAGTAAGCTTTATGTTTCTGTTAGTGTGTCATAATTCTTTCTGTATTTGTCTTTTTGTTCAGTGTCAGTGTGTATTTTGATACCTCTGGATGGTAATATTAAATTCATAAATGAAGATTATTATAAGAGCTCTATTCAAATGACAAAAAATTAAATAAGCCCTTATATTAATAAATATGGATATTAGTTGAAAATAATAAAAATAGTTATACTCAAATTAAATCATTATTCTAACAAGTTTGTTTAATGTTGATGGAAATTATATGTTGTCAGAAGTTTGCTTGGAAGTACTTTCCAAAAATCATTGTGGTAACAAGTATGGAAGGTATATAGAATATGCTTTTATTATTAAAGGAAAGAAAGTAATTTTTTCCTAAGGTAAAATAACTAGTTATTAAAGCAAAGTAAAATGTGGGACAAACCCTGTATAAATATAAAAGTGCTTGTGAAAAAGGAATTTTTGTGGTCAAAGCTAAGTAAAATTTAAGCAGCCTATCTATAAAAATTTAAAAGCTGTAATGTCAAACAATGTAATAATATAAAGTTAAAGTTTTATTCCTTCTCAAAGTTTCTCAAGTCAGTAGACTGTTTTAGTAAAAAGATTTTCTACTCAATAATCAGAATGTAATAATTTCTGTTTAATCAAAATAGCTCCTTGTACTTTAACCTTATCATTTCCATGGATAAACTGGTCATATCACTTTTTAAAAGAACACAATGTTCGAACCTCCTTTCTCAAGGGCAAATCCTGAAAGATAGCTTTTATTTCAAACTGTCACAAATAACTTGGATTTTACCTAAAAAAAGTAAAATACTAAATATAGTTAAGTTCATGTGTTATCAGTTGAAGTATTTAAAACTGTTGTATAAATAAAAGAAATTTTCTAATTTTATAAAAATTAAAGTTTATGAATAAAAGTTCATATGAATACTTTAAAAGTGTATAAAATTCTTGAAAATATAATAATACTTCAATATACTAGTAAATAATATATAATGTTGTTAATCATAATTTTTAGTTATAACTATAAGAAGAAAGCAGCCATTAAAGGCTGCCCGGGTATTCCATAAAAGTAAATTAGAGTAAAATAAAATAACACCACTGCAGCATGCAGTGTTCCCAAATATTGCTATTTTGTTGCAAAAATTAATATCCAGTTATGTCCCTATCACTTTCTTTTAAAACTTGCTAAAGCTTTCTAAAATATTTTCTTAAAGAAGTCAAGGTGGCCACATTTCCCTTCCTGTAAAATAGCCAACAATAAATAAAGTTTATATTCAACACTGTAAGCAACTGCCCCAATTCTAATTATAATGGTAACAACAAAACCAATGCAAGTATTAAAATGACCAGTTAATGCATTACCTCACAGACCAAATAGGAAATACTAATTTGTTTTAACCTATGTTTCAAACTACAAAATAAAAGAACAATTGAGGTCATTATACTCATGCTACTAAGAATATTAAATGCTTAAGAAATAAAAGTTTATTCATTGGATGTCTGTTGTATAATCTACTGTAGTTATGAATTATGTATAATATACTGAAATACTAATCAAAACTTTAATACAGTACATTGCATATATAAATAATTTAATAAATTGTTTGTTACACATAAAGGTATTTTATTAAGTATATATATGTCTTTTGTTTTGAACAGTCATGAAACTAAATATCTTTTTTGAAAACAGGTTTAGTAAGTATTTTTCAAGCCTAAAAGTAAAGCATCATGCAGAAAACTTTCTTAATCAACAAACCAACGCCTTGCTAGTTAACACTTTTCACACTTCAGGAAAAATATTGGAAGTTAAAATAGTAAACACATCAAGGATGTTTTATAACAATTTTGAAAAAACTGCATTTCAACAGGTGATCTATTACTCCCTGGGGGAGCTGGCCACTCTCCCAGGGATTGATGCATGAACCTTAAAATGTTCTGCTGAGGGAGTGTTGTGTTCCTTCCTGAGGAGGCTGGCCCCTTCCTCAATAATTACCAAAATACTCACAAGTTGGCATCTATAGTATTAAATTCATTAATCCTAAACACTGTCAAACAAAACTCTAGTATCAGTTGCTACTTTAACACTTCCAAACTAAAAGCTAAATATTGTAATTATATATATAGAAACTGTTCTATTTATCTGTCATAATGTACCTTTGTTCAATATTGACTTAATCTTTTATTTAGTTATGTTATTTGTATCTCATCCTAATTGTCAATATCAGGTTATTAAAATAAATATATATTAACATTTATCTTGTATCTATTCAGGACTCTAGCCAAAAATACCCCAAGTATATCAGTGTATCCCCTCATTGAGTAAGCCTGTGAATGTATGTATACTTATCACCAAAAATTAACAGTTAAAACTCTATTTATAAATGCCTCAAAAATAAAAAACGGTGACATGGTGAGGTGCAAGAACAATTATATCAAGCATTATTTACAATAGATTTTTTAAGCCAAAGGTCAGAATCATAGACCTCAGCAGCAAAGCATTTCTGGCAAAAATCAAGCAATAATACAGAAACAAATATTGGACAACAAGTTTATCGAAAGCTTAAAAATAATAAACAATGGGATAAGGCGGAAGTTAGGTTAGGATGTAGGGTCAAGGTTTTGCTCTTATCATTACAGATAAAGGAGATCAGCTTTGGGTCCTGTTCAGACATCTGAAACCTAATCATAAACAAGCCGTAGAAGCTGACACAAAAAGGAGAAATGGAGGTAACTTCTAAAAGTCAGAATGTCACTCTAACTCAGTTAGTCCTTGCTATGTTTACCTTGACAACCACAGCAGTAAGTACTGCACTTTCACATAATTATACATATTGAGCTTATATTACTACTTCACCTCTTTTAGAATTGTTGACTTGTGGGGACAAATACTACCCTGTTTATATTAATCAGTCTTTTCAATTTCCTGGGCCAGTTGATTCTATCCTTCCTCTAAAACCTGATGAAGAAGGGAAATTTATTGAAAATTTAACCTTGCCTTTTCTTCAATGACCTAACTGCATAGGATCCATGGATCCATGTATACAGCCCCCAAATCATAGTACAAAGTGACAAATTGCATACATACCATGTTTCATGGGAGGTTGTGGTCTTTAATAATTCCTATAGAATTGTAAATTATTTGCCCTTTATTGGGATACCAAAACCTAATATAAACACAACCATATGTTGAAAAATTAGTAATTCAACAACGACAAACTATTGAAAGCTATCCTTATTTTTAAGAATTTTGGGGACATCATAAGTATAAATACGTCACTAAATTGGACTCATCAGGGAAGATTTATCCCACAACTATGGGACACTAAACTTAAAAAAACTAAAAATTATTTGTGGAAATTATTTCTGGGAAATAGCCAATTTTTTAATGGCAAGGCAGTGAAACTAATATTACCAGTTAAAAAAAGAAAATCCACTTAATTTCTTAAAGTATGTGTAGGGATCCCATTGTTTTTATAGAAGGAACAGTGAGCATTAATTAAACATGGTTTTTCTGCAGCAATTGCTCCATTTACACTTGTGTATCAGAACATGTTTTACAGAAGAGTTCTACTGCAGTTCATATAGGATGATGGCATCATGGAATATGGCTTCCAGTTCACATGTATCGCTTCTGGCAGTCTTCCCCTAAGAGTCAAATGCTTTGGCACTTTATAAATCATTATTTCAAAATAACCAAACATTTAATTGGACTAATTATAGCTGCTGTATTAAGACTTACAGGTATTATTACAGCTGCTGCTGTGCAAGTAAGTGCCATACCTGAGAATGTCCAAACACAACAATATGTTAAAAATTGGCATCATAATGCTAGTGAGTTATGGCATAGTCAGGCATATATAGATGAGAAATTAATAATAGGCTTAATGACTTAGAGATGGCTGTTACACAAATGGGAGATCAAATATATAATCTAAATTTAAAACAAGGTTTGAAGTGTGATTGGAATAAAAGTGTTTTTTATATCACTCCTCTGTCATACAATGATTCCCACTATGAATGGTAAAAAATTAAACATCATTAAATAGGTCATCACACAAATTTATCTATAGAAATTACAGAATTGCAAAAAGGGATTTTGAGCATGTCTCTGAATCAACTTACTAAGCTTCAAGGTAGTGAATTTTGGCAATCAGTGATGGATCAATTCTATAAAATAAAAACCTTACATTGGGGGAAATCAACCTTTGAACTTGCTAACTTCAGTGTGGTGATCATTGGGGTTCTGCTACACTTAACTGTATTAGCATTTGTATTAGTCAGCCAAAGTGCTGCTAATGTGAAATACTAAAAATGGGTTGGTCTTTATAAAGGGTATTTATTTGGGTTAGAAGTCCACAGATACCAGGCCATAAAGCGTTAAGTTTCTTCTCTCACCACAGCCCATTGCCACGTGTTAGAGCAAGACAGCTGCCGGCATTTGCCAGAGTTCAGGCTTCTGGGGTTCCTCTCTTCCCGGGGTTGCGTTTCTCTCGGGATTAGCTCCTGTTTCCTCAACAAGGTCAGCTGTAGACGATCAGGTGAACGGCTTGCTTCTTTTCTGGGGCCTTCTTTCCGACATCAAAACTGCTTCTCAAAAACCTGCTTCAACTTTCCTTTGCCTTGCCTTTTATACTCAATACCCCACCCACCACGGGGTGGGGCTCAGCACCCTAATCCTAACCTAATCATGCCCAGATTAAGAGATCAGTTTACAGGCATGATTCAATTATATTTTTGGAATTCATAATTACATCAAACTGCCACAGGAGTCATTGACAAACCCCTGCTGTCCTGCATTAATAGGGATATAAAGACGGGCAATGCCAATCACTTGATTCTGCTTAAAACCCTTAACTCTCAAGACCCCTGTCCAGGGAGCTTGGCTGGTTGTCACTGACAGGTAAGACCTCCAGTGGAGGGCAAGCTAAGTCAGGCACAATCACCCAGAGCAAAAAATAAAAAAGGGTGAATTGTGGGAAAAGATGCTGAGGGTCAGAGCATAAAGGGTTAAGAATTTATAAAGCATGCTTGCTGGCAGAGAAACATTAGTAAATGTCTCCAAGGACACTGCATACTGCAGACATTAGTGGGAGGAGGCAGAGTGGAATGAATACACCACTAAGATGTTAATGTCTGATTTCCCAAGAAAGATTATCTGGGAACACAGAAACAGACAGCGCTCTCACGTACCAAGCTGAGGAACTAGTGAAGGATCCGGTACTTTTGTTATCAGCTTTGAAGTATAAAAAGAAGCTTCAGCCTAAATAAACTTCCCTGCATTCCACATGGAGTGAGGTCCCTTGAACCCAAACTTTTTGTGGAACATTCCCATCACCATGTAACTCCACGTTGAATTACATTACTTGGAGAAGTATCTTTTCAGGTCACTTGCCCATTTTTAAATGGGTTGATTGTCTTTTTATTTTCAAGGTGCATGATTTCTTTATATATGCAGGATATTAGGCTCTTATCAGATATATGGTTGCCAAATATTTTCTCCCATTGGGTAAGCTGCCTTTTGATTTTTCTTAATAATATCTTTTGAAGTGCAGATGTTTTTAAGTTTGAGGAGATCCTATTTATCTATGTTTTCTCTTGCTACTCATGCTTTGGCTGTGATGTTCATGAAACAATTTCCTATTACAAATTCCTGAAGATTCTGTCCTACATTATCTTCCAAGGTCTTTTTGGTTTTGGCTCTTATATTTACATCTTTCATCCATCTTGAGTTGATTTTTGTATAAGGTGTGAGATGGTATTCTTCTCATTCTTTTGGATCTGCACATCCAGTTCTCCAAGCACCACTTGTTAAAGACATCATTATCTCCCAAATGAGTGGGTTGGTAAATATTGTCAAATATTAGATGACTGTATATGCAAGTATCTATATCAGAACTCTCAATTCGATTCCATTGTTCACTAGGTCTATTCTTGTGCCAATACCATGCAATTTTGATCACTGTAGCTTTGTAATATGTTTTAAAGTCTGGTATTGTGATACTTCCAACTTCACTTTTTTTTTTTTCAATATGTCTTTGGCAATTCGGGGCCTCTTACCTTTCCATATAAATTTTGTGGTTAGTTTTTCCATTTCCATAAAAAATGTAGTGTTGATTTTTATTGGGATTGCATTAAATCTGTAGAGTAGTTTGGGTAGGATAGACATCTTGCTGATGTTTAGTCTTCCTATACATGAACAGGGAATATTTTTCCATTAATTTAAGTCTTCTTTGATTTCCTTTAACAGCGTTGTGTAATTTTCTGTATATAAACCCTTTACATCTTCAGTTAAATTTATTCTTAGATATTTGATTCTTTTAGTTGCTATTTTAAATGTAATTTTTTTCTTGATTTCCTCCTCTGATTGCTCATTATTGGTGTACAGAAATGCTACTGGTTTTTGAGCATTGATCTTCTTGCCTGCTACATTGCTGAACTACTTTATATGTTGTAGAAGCTTTGTTGTAGCTTTCTCTGGGCTTTGTATGTATAGGATCATGTCATCTGCAAATAATGAAATTTTTACTACTTCTTTTCAAATCTGGTTGCCTTTTACATCCTTTTCTTGCCTCAGTGCTCAAGCAAGTACTTCTAAGGCAATGTTAAATAAGAGTAGCGATAGTGGGCATCTTTGTCTTGTTCCTGATCTCAGAGGGAAGGCTTTTAGGAATTAAGCATTGAAGATGATGTTAGCTTTGGGTTTTTCATATATACCCTTTATCATATTCAAAAAATTTCCTTCTATTGCTATTTTTTGCAGTGTTTTTATCAGGACAGTGTGCTAGATTTCTTTGAAGGCTTTTTCTGCATCTATAGAGATGATCATGTAATTTTTTTTCTTTCAGTTTGTTTATTGGTGTATTACATTGATTGATTTTCTTATATTGAAACATGCTTGCATACCCAGGATAAAACCCACTTGGTCATGGTGTATAATCTTTTTGATATGTTGTTGAATGTGATTAGCAAGTATTTTGTTGAGGATTTTAGCATCTAGGTTTATTAGAGAAATTGGTCTGTAATTTTCCTTTCTAGTGGTATCTTTGGTATTGGTATTACGGCAAGTTTGGCATCATAGAATGAATTAGGCAATGTTGATTCTCCTTCTATTTTTT
>JAKSZT010013004.1:871991-1124118 GCA_026826555.1 Tolypeutes matacus | reverse complement strand
GCACACCAGACATCCGATAACACAGTGATAAAGGGAAGGAAAAAAGGGAAAAAAGAAAAGAGAAAGGAAAAACATGAATATATATATATTTTAAAGGCATTTCCTTTACTTTTTTGCCCATTTTTTGAATGTCCCAATCCACTAATAATATTTTATTTTGTTTTGTTCTTTGTTTGATTATTTGTTTTTTTTTTCCTTCTCTCTCTTTTTTTTTCCCCTTAGTTTCCTTATGTTTGTCTCTTGCATGTAAGCTTATCACACTTGTTTCTTTTTCCTAGTAAGTGTATTTGATTATTTTATGGACTAAATGTTCATGGAGGATTTGGATCACAGTAGGGTTACAATGGGTACTGCGGGGGATTATTGGGGTGGGGTGTCTGGGGGGGGTTTCGTGGGGATTGGTTCATCCGAATATACATGAAAGATATACAAAATCATTCAAAGGATCTGGTGATGGGGCATGTTCATGATGGGTGGATAATCACACAATAAATGAGGGAATCTGAATTCATAGCCTGGAGAGTTCTGCCACAATCTCCAAGGGATCAGCAATATTCCTCTGAGTGTAGGGACAGTGCCTGTCAAAATACGATCAGCTGATTTTTTTTTTTTATTGATGACTACCCTTGTGAGTCTTTGCTCTTGTAAATGAGACTTAGCCTGCAGTTGTGGGGTGCCTAAGGGTTGCCAACTGAGAGCCTCCTTGTTGCTCAAATGTGGCCTCTCTCTAAGCCAAACTCAGCATATGATTGCATTACCTTCCCCCCAACGTGGGACATGACTCATGGGGATGAGCCTCCCTGGCAATGAGGGATTAATACCAAGTGCCAACTGGCAACTTTGTGCAGAGGCAGTATCGTAGCCAATGAGGTTTATCCGAGGCACGATTATTGCTAATTGAAAACTTTTCCCATGTGCCAACTGGCAAGACAACTGGAAAAAGACCTTGAATAAAAGGGGGAAATGGTAAAGACAAATGAGTTCAAGTGGCTAAGAGACTTCAAAGAGATTCGGGAGGTCATCCCAGAGGTAACTCTTACGCACACCTCAGTAGGAGCTCAGAGAACATCTCAGTGCCCATCACCCCACTCAGTGGGGTTTCTGAGAGCTCAGGAGACACCCTGTTCCTATATAAGGGGGGATAGCCCCAGAGACTGATGTTTTATCAGTTGGTTCTGTTTTGGAATCTGTGCTCCTGAGAGTGACAGAATTAGACTCAAATAAGTCCTCCCTGCAAATGGTTCACCAGTCCCTTCTATTCAAACCTACATGTGATGCTGGAGTTTTTTAGGTATACTTCCAGAAACTGGAGCCTCCCGCCTACCTATGTGCCAGGGGTGCATGAAATCTAGGTGGAGCAGCAACTCCTACCCTACAGCTCAATGGACTCATCCAAGTCACCTGGTGAGGAAACAACAATGGGCAATATCCAACCCAGGGAGTGGAGAGGGCCTGTATCTGCAGGCAGGATCATCCCACCCACCATATCCATGGGATATAAGCCCTCTCTCACTTGGAGTTGGAGTGGACATCACCATCCCAGTCGCCTCTGAATTGGGGGAAGAACTATGGACTAGAGTGTACTTGATGGTATTCTCTTGTTCACATATGGTGATTCTAGCAATGCAAGAAATTATAACAATGAGGTGGAGCCAGTGGCCACTTGACACTTTTGGGGTAGGGAGGGGATGAGCAGTTGAAATACAGGGGCTTCTTTGGGAGTTGTAGGTTGTCCTGAGTACTGTTGTGGCAACGGATGTAGGCCATTTTAAATCAGCACACACCACTAAGAACTGAGTGGGAGAGAGTGTGGTCTACAGTGTGAACTGTGGTCTATGGTTGGTGGCAAGGCTCCAGGATGTGTAAGTTCATTGAGTGTGGTGGGCCACACTGTGGGAGATGTTTGTGTGGGATGTGGTGGGAGGTGTGGGAGGTGGGCAACATTGGAATCCCAGTGGGTTCCGTGTAATATTTTGGGTAATCTAAGCACCTCTTAAAATATATGTATATATGTATATATATATATATATATAACATTTTTGTAAGCAAATACACATATATGCATATATATTTATATATCATTTTGGAAATGTTTGTATGTATTGTGAGAATTTTGATTTTTACCCATAATAAAAAAAAAAAAGAAAGTTGGGAAAATCTTTTCTGTGTCAGCAAGCATTGTTTCCTCAAAATAACACTTCTATCAATTAACTTAACTTGGAATGAATTTGCATCATGCTTGCCAGTTTGCCCCACATGGTAGTCCTCCCCTTTAAGTGTAATAAGTGTGAAGTTTTCTTGGAAATTTAGCCTCATGAGGTACCTGAGAATTAATCCTTCAGAGAAACCATTTGGAATTTCATGAATTTTGGAAAGCTAGAGTGACAAAAAAGAAACATGCAGGAGTATAACCCTGTGTATGTAAGGAATACTGGAAATCCTTTGGTCAGGCATTAAATCTAATTGAGCATGAAATATTCCTACAAAAGTTAGTATTGTAATGAACATGGGAATGCTTTTATCAGAAACAAAACCTCATAGAATATGGGAAAATTCAAACGAGAGATAAACCACATGAGTTTCCTGAATGTAGGCTGATATTTACTATCATTTTTTACTCCTCACATTAAAAGCCATACAGGGGAACAAAGATAGTAATGTCATACATGTGGAAAAGTTTTCAACCTGATGAAAACCTCTTTATTCATCACAAAATTCTTACTGAAGAGAAATCATATATATTTGGAAAAGCTTTAATTCGGATGTCAAATCTCAGATACAAGGGATTTCCTACTGCAAAGAAACCGTATGCTTGTAGGGCATGTGATAAGCCTTTAGGAATAAATCATATCTCACAGAACATGAAAAAACTCATATGGGAGAGAAACAAAATGAATGTAAATAATGCAGAAAAAGAATGCAGGCAAAAACAATCGTTCATTAAACATCAAAGCATTTATTCTGGAGAAAAACCCTATATATGCAATGAATGTGGAAAATAATTCAGCCAGAAGGAAAACCTTGTTCACCATCTGAGAATATATACTGGAGAGAAACCATATGAATGTGATCTATATAGGAAAGCTTTCCTTCAGAAATCAAGCCTCATTACCCACCAGAGAAAATAAATGGTTGAGAAACCCTATATATATATATGGAATGTAGGAAAGCCTTCAGTAGCAAATCAAATCTCACTGACCATGAGAAAATTCATAGTGGAGGAAAACACTATTTATGTAAGAAATGTAGGAAAGCCTTCAGCCAGACGCAGTATCTCATTAAACATTACAACATTCATACTGGAGAGCAAACATTTGAATGGAATGAAGATGAATCTCAAAAGAATCTACACTTCCAGTGTGTGCAAATTGTTGCCAATGTTTTAAGGAAGCGGCCGTGACTGTGCAACTCAGGATGTCTTTCTCCTTGAGAAAAAGTTCACTTGCAGTTTGTTCTGAGATCTGCTCCTCTCACAACTGCTTCCACACTCATGTGTGTTCAATTTGTTAACACTAATTCATGCATCAGGACTCGAGATTTCTCTTAGTTTATGTACGATGGGCTTTCCAATTATTTCAAATAATCCTGGTTGTTTTCACTGGTTCTTCAATCCATTACATACTGGGTAAGCATTTAAAAAATTACCATTTTAAAAATAATGCTGCCCATTATTGCAGCATTTTCTTTATTTTTTTTTCTTTTTATTATTGTGGCTAAAAATCAAAATTTTCACAATACATACTAATATTTGTTAAATTATATATCAATATATAAGCATATATGTGCATTAGCTAACATAAATGTTATTTCTTTACATATATATATATATATTAAAAGGTGCTTAGATTACCTAAATATTTCACAGAAAATACAGGGATTTCCATGTTTCCCACCTCCCACTCCTCCCACAACATCCCACACAAACATCCTTCATCAGTGCTGCACATCACCCACTATGGATATACACATCCTGGGCCTTGCCACCAAGCATAGACCAGATTTCACATCATAGATCACACTCTATACCACACAGTCCTGCATGGTATATGCTGATGTAAATTGGCCTACATCTGTCACTGCAATGCCACACAGGACAACTCCCAAGCCCCAAAAAACCCCTGCATTTCAAGTGTTCTTTGCCTCCCTCCCCAAAAGTGTCGAGGGGCCACCAGCTCCGCCTCACTGTTATAATTTCTTCCATTGCATGAATCACAATCTGTCTACAACAGATTACCATTAAGTCCACTCTACTCCCCAGCTCTTCCCCAATTCTGAAGGGAATGGGATGGTGATGTCCACTCCACCTCCAAGTGAGAGAGGGATAATATGCCATTGATACTGTGGATGGGATTCTCCTGCCTGCAGCTGCAGGCCCACTCCTTTCTCTTGGATGGTGGTATCCCGCATTGTGTCCTCGCTGGGTGACTTGGATGATTCCATTGAGCTGTAGGGTAGGAGTTGCTGCTCCAACTAGATTACACACACACCTGGCACATAGGTAGGCCACAGTCTCCAGTCTCTGGAAGAACACCTAAAAACTCCAGCATCACATATAGGTTTGAATAGAAGGGGCTGATGGACCATATGCAGGCAGGACTTATTTGAATCCAACTCTGTCACTCTCAGGAGCACAGATTCCAAAGTAGAGTCCAATAATAATGCATCAATCACTGTGGCTATCCCCACATATATAGGACCTGGGTGTCTCCAGACCCTCAGGAACCCTTCTGTGAGGGGTGATATCCACTTTGGTGTTCTATAAGATCCTACTGAGGTGTCTGTAAGCATTACATTTGGGATGACCTCCCAACTATCTTTGAACTCTCTTAGCCACATGAACTCATTTCTCTTTACCTTTTTCCACTTTATTCAAGGTCTTTTGCCAATCATGTAGCCACTTGTCACTTAGTATTGATCCCTCATTTCCAGGGAGATTCATCCACAGGAGGCATGTACCATGTTGGGGGAAGGTAATGCATTCATATCCTGCGTTTGTCTTAGAGAGGCTACATTTGAGCAACAAGGAGGTTCCCAGGTGGCAACACATAGGCACCCCATAACAGTAGGCTAAGATTCAATTACAAGAGTAAAGACTCATAAGGCTAGTCATCAACAACAAGCACCCATCAGTGGGCCATCCTCTTTAGCCAGACACTACTCCTGCACTCAGGGGACTGTTGCTGTTCCCATGGAGAATGTGGCAGAGCTCTCCAGCCTGGGATTTCAGATTCGCTCATTTATTTAGTGATTGTCTACAAACTCTTAACCTGACCAATCTCTAGGTCATTTGAACAATTTCACATATCTTTCATATATATTCAGATGTACTTACTCCCATGAATCCCCCATCCCAGACACCCCCCGCCAATGATCGTATGCAGCCCCCATTGTAACCCTTCTGTGATCTAAACCTTCTTTGAACACGAAGTCCATATAACAACCAAATACCATTAATAGGATAAAGAAATAATAATAAGCTTAAACGCAAGGGATAAATACAAGGAAACTAAGAAGAAAAAACACTAAACTAAAAATAAATATATTTAGTGGATTGGGATATTCAAAAAAATAGGAAAACAAAAACAAAAAATCCTTTAAAAAATTATCCTTTTATCACTGTATTATCGGATGTCTTGGGTACTGTGACACCTTCCACTTCTCATTCACCAGTGTTTCCCAAATTTTCATTTAATTTTCAAAGAAGTTTTAAGTCACAGCAAAGTCAAACACAGAATACTAGATACTCCCACATACCCAAATTCCCTCTCACTTCCCCAATCCATATTAAAACCTGTTTTAGAATTGGAGTTAGCATTGTTATAACTGTTGTTCAGATATTAAAATATAGCAACTAAACCTTGTCAATGGTTTACATTATAGTTTACAAATTAGATGGTACAGTTTTATAGTTTTCAATGATATTTGCCATGTCCTGTGTCCATTGCTGTAAGGTAATGAAAAACTTTTCCCATGACCACTAAATACCCTTTTGATCTTAACATTTCCTTCCTCCCCATCCCCCTGGGGCCTATGACACTCTGCTGTCTTGAGTCATGGAATGACAAGGTTCATAGTTACATGCCCTGGGTATTCCTACCTGCACTTCCTAATCTAAACATCTGTCAACCCTGTGCCACCAAAGCCAGTAATATCACTACCCATCTCTCCTATCCTTCAATATGCAACTATACTCTATCCCTTTACCATAGACTATGTCCATATGGGTGATGACTCACAGCCTAATCTTATCTTTCTCTCCATTGTTAACCTATCTTTCAGACAATGTTCCTCAGAGACTGCTCACTTTCCTCAGTTCAAATCAGTGAGGTCATATATTGTTCATCTTTCAATGCCTGGCTTGATTCACACAACATAAGGTCTTCAAGATTCATCCACGTTATTCTGTGTGTTAGCACTTTACTCCTCCTTACAGCTGAGTAATATTCCATTGTATGTATGTACCACGTTTTGCTTATCCATTCATTTGTTGATGGGCACTGGGGATGATGCCAAAGTTTGGCAATGATGAACAATGCCAGTATGAACATTGTTGTGCATATATCAGTTCGTGTCTTTGCTTTCAGTTCTTCTAGGTATTTACCCAGTAGTGGAATAGCTGGATCATATGAAAGATCCATTGTTATTTTCTGAGGAACCACCAAACAGTCCTCCACAGTGGCTGGACCATTCTACAATCCAATCAGCAGTTGATGAGGGTTCCTATTCCTAGACATCCTCTCCAACACTTAGAGTCTGCTGTTTTTTTAATAGCTGCCATTCTGATGGGTGTAAATGGTATCTCATTGCACTTTTGATTTGCATTTCCCTGATAACAAGCGATATCAAACATTCTTCATGTGCTTTTTAGCCCTTGGTATATCTTTCTTGGGGAAGTGTTTTTTCAGGTCACTTGCCCATTTTTTAAATGGGTTGTTTGTCTTTTTGTTTTCAAGGTGTAGGATTTCTTTATATATGCAGGATATTAGGTTCTTTTCAGATATATGTTGGCCAAATATTTTCTCCCATTGGGTAGGTGGCTTTTTTATTTTCTTAATAACGTCCTTTGAGGTGCAGAAATTTTATATTTTGAGGAGATCCCATTTATGTATTTTTTCACTTGCTGCTCATGCTTTGGCTGTGAAGTTCCTGAAATCATTTCCTATTACAAGGTACTGTAGATGTTTTCCTACATTATCTTCCAAGGTCTTTATGGTTTTGGCTTTTATATTTTGATCTTTGATCCATCTTGAGTTGATTTTTGTATAAGATATGAGATGGTATTTATGGCAGTTTGATGTAATTATGAATTCCAAAAATATAATTGAATCATGCTTGTAAACTGATCTGTTAATCTGAGCATGATTAGGTTAGGATTAGGGCATTGAGCTCCACCCCTTGGTTGGTGGGGAATTGAATATATAAGGCAAGGCAAAGGACAGTTAAAGCGGTCTTTTGAGAAGCAGTTTTGATGTTGGAAAGAAGGCCCCAGGAGAAGAGAAGCATTTGCCTAATCGTCTACAGCTGACCTTGTGGAGGAAACAGGAGCTAAGCCCGGAGAGAAACGCAGCCCCGGGAAGAGAGGAACCCCAGAAGTCTCAACCCTGGCAAATGCCAGCAGCTGTCTTGCTCTAACACGTGGCAATGGACTGTGGTGAGAGAAGAAACTTAATGCTTTATGGCCTGGTATCTGTGGACTTCTACCCCAAATAAATACCCTTTATAAAGACCAATCCATTTTTGGTATTTTACATTAGCACCCCTTTGGCTGACTAATACAGTATTCTTCTCTCATTCTTTTGGATATAGATATCCAGATCTCCAAGCCCCACTTGTTAAAGAGGCCATTCTCTCCCAACTGAGTGGGCTTGGTAGCCTTGTCGAATATCAGGTGACTGTATATGTGAGGATCTATATCAGAACTCTCAATTCGATTCCATTTTTCAGTAGGTCTATCCTTGTGCCAATACCATGCAGTTTTGATCACTGTAGCTGTGTAATATGTTTAGTCTGGTAATGCAATACCTCCAAATTCATTTTTCTTTTTCAATATGTCTTTGACAATTTCGGGCCTTTTACCTTCCAAATATATTTTGTGGTTAGTTTTTCCACTTCCTTGAAAAATATAGTGTTGATTCATATTGGGATTGCATTAAATCTGTAGAGTAGTTTGGGTAGGATAGACATCTTGATGATGTTTAGTCTTTCTATCCATGAACAGGGAATATTTTTCCATTTATTGAATTCTTCTTTAATTTCCTTTAACAGAGTTATGTAATTTTCTGTATATAAATCCTGTACATCTTTACTTAAATTTATTCCTAAGTATTTGATTATTTTAGTTAGTATCGTAAATGGCATTTTTTTTCTTGATTTCTTACTCTGATTGCTCGTTATTTGTGTACGGAAATGCTACTGATTTTTGGGCATTGATCTTATAGCCTGCAACATTACTGAACTACTTTATAAGTTCCAAAAGATTTGTTATAGCTTTCTCTGGTCTTTCTATGCATAGGATCATGTTGTCTGCAAATAATAAAATTTTTACCTCTTCTTTTCCAATCTGGATGCCTTTTATATTCTTTTCTGGACTCAGTGCTCGAGCAAGTACATCTAACACAATGTTAAATAAGAGTGGTGATAGTGGGCATCCTTGTCTTGTTCTGAATCTCAGAGGGAAGGCTTTTACGATTTCACCATTAAAGATGAGTTAGCATTGGGTTTTTCATATATACCCTTTATCATATTCAGAAAATTTACTTCTGTTCCTATATTTTGCAGTGTTTTTATCAGGAAAGAGTGCTGTATTTTTTTCGAATGCTTTTTCTGCATCTATAGAAATGATCATGTGGTTATTTTCTTTCAGTTTGTTTATTTGGTGTTTCATTGATTGATTTAATTATATTGAAACATCCTTGAATACCTGGGATGAAAACCAATTGGTCATGCTGTATAATCCTTTTGAGGTGTTGTTGAATGTAATTAGCAAGTATTTTGTTGAGGATTTTAGCATTGAATTTCATTAGAAAAATTTGTCTGAAATTTTCCTTTCAAGTGGTATATTTGTTTGGTTTTGGTATTAGGGTAATATTGGCATCGTAGAATGAGTTAGGTAATTTCCTTCTATTTCTATTCTTTGGAAGATGTTAAGTAGAGTTGCCATTAGCTCTTTCTGGAATGTTTGGTAGAATTCAGCTCTGAAGCCATCTGGTCCTGGGCTTTTCTTAGTTGGGAGGTTTTTGATGACTGAGTCTATCTCTTTAATGTAGTGGACTGTTGAGTTCATCAATTTCTTCTTTCATCAATGTAGGATATTTGTGAGTTTCTACAAACTTGTCCATTTCCTCTAAATTTTCACTCTTGTTGGCATATAATTTTTCAAAGTATCCTCTTATGATGCTCTTTATTTCCGTGGGGTCGTAGTGATATTCATTTGCTTGTTCCTTATTTTGTGTATTTGCATCTGTTCTCTATTTTTCTTTGTGAGCCTGGTTTAGGGTTTGTCAATTTTATTGATATTCTCAAAGTACCAGCTTTTGGTTTTGTTTATTTTATTCTAGTGGTTTCTTATTCTCTACTCCATTTAGTTCTGTTCTAATCTTTGTTATTTCCTTCTTTATACTTCCTTTAGGTTTAGTTTGTTGTTGTTTTTACAATTTCTCTAAGTGTGCAGATTGGTCTGCAATTTTAGCTCTTTCTTCTTTTTTAATATGTGTATTTATGGCTATGAACTTCCCTCTCAGGACAACTTTGGCTGCATCCCATAGGTTTTGATATGTTGTGCTGCCATTTTCATTAGTTTCAAGGTAGTTACTTATTTCTCTTGAGATTTCCTCCTTGGTCCACTGCCTGTCTAAGATTGTGTTGTTTAACTTCCATATCCTTGTGCCTAACCTGTTTCTCTGGCCCTTAGTGATTTCCAATTTATTGCCATTGTCATCAGAGAATTTACTTTGTATAATCTCAATCTTTCTGAATTCATTGAGAGTTTTTCTCTGGCCTAGCATATGGTCTATCTTGGCGTGTGATCCATGTGCACTCGAGTAGAATGTAAATCTTGAACTATTTGGGTATATCGTTCTGTATATCTCATTTAAGTCCCAGTCATCTAATGTATTGTTGAGAGTCTGTTTGTTGATTCTCTGCCAGATGTTCTGTCTAATGAAGATAATGGTGTAATAAAGTCCCCTACTATAATTGTAGAGGCATTTATTTCTCCACTTAGCTTTTCCAGAGTTTGCCTCATGAATTTTGAGACATGCCGATTAGGTGTGTAAATGATTATGATTGTTTTCTCTTCCTGAGGGATTACCCCATTTACTAATATATAGTGTCCATCTTTGTCTCTTATAGTAGGTTCGCATTTCAAGTCTATTTTGTCTGATATTAGAATACCTACTCCTGCCCTTTTATGGCTATTGTGCGCTTGTAAAATTTTTTTCCAACTATTTACTTTCAGTCTCCTTGAATCCCTAGGTCAAAGGTGGGTTTCTTGTAGGCAGCATATAGATGGATCATATTTCTTTATCCATTCTGCCAATCTGTGTCTCTTTAGTGGGGAATTTAAGTGTTATTACTCACAAAGAATTTCTTACTTCAGCCATATTTTCTTTGGATTAAAGTATGTCATATGTTGTTTTGTTTATGTTTTTGTCTTTTTAGCTGTTTTTTAGCTCTCCTAACTCTTGATTTTTCCTTTCAACTTGTAGAACTTCCTTTAGTATATATTGAAGTGTCAGTTTCTTATTAACATACTCTCTTAATTTCTGTTTATCTGTGAATATTTTGAACTCTCCATCATTTTTGAATATCAGTTTTGCTGGATACCGAATTCGTGGCTGGAAGTTTTTTTTCTTTTAGTACTTTAACTACGTCACACCACTGTCTTCTTTCCTCCATGGTTTCAGATGATAAATCAGTCCTTAATACTATTGTGCGGCCCTTACATGTGATGGTTCTCGTTTCCCTTGCTGCCTTGAGTATTTTCTCTTTTTCTTGAGCATTGGACATTTTGATGAGTAAATGCCTTGTATTTGGTCTGCTGGGATTTATACTGTTTGGGGTGTGCATTGCTTCCTGGATCTGCACATCCATCTCTCTCAATAGGGTCAGGGGATTTCAACCATTATTTCCTTCAATGCTCCTGCTTTTCCCTTTCCCTTCTCTTCTCCTTTTTCGATGCCCATAATGTGTATATTTGTGCGTTTTGTGTTGTCAGTTAATTGCCTGAGTCCCAGCTTGATCTTTAATATTTTTTTGTTTATCTATTCTACTATGTGTTTGATTTCAGCTGTATTATCTTCCACATCATTAATTCTTTCTTCTGCCTGCTCAAATCTGCTGTAATGTGAATCCAGCATCCTTTTGATTTCTTGGATTGTGCCATTGATCGCCATCATATCTGTTATCTTTGTTGGTATATTTCCAATTTCTTCACTATGTTATCCCAGTGTCTTCTTTATATTCTTAATGTCTTCTTTCACTTCATTAAATTGTTTCATGATATTTGTTTGGGAATCTTTGATTAGTTGTTGAATGTTCTGCATATATTCCTGGTTTTTACTTTGTTCATTGAAGTGGTCCTTGTCTTCCTGTTTCTCAGTGTGGTTTGTAATTTTTTTTTGCCCTCTAGTCACCATTTTATATTGCTGGGTTTATTCAGTTGATTAGCTTTTCTCTCTCTTCTCAAGTTTTATTTAGTTGGTGGATCTGTGTGTGTGTTAAGTTTTCTCCTTGAGACTTTTTCTTCTTTTTTTGTTTCCTTGTTCTTTTCTATGTTACCTTGAAGGCAAAAAATTAGTTCCAGAGGAATTGAAAGATGTGAGAAAGGAAGGAGGATAATAGGAATATTGATAAAAGTTAAAAAAGGGGCCAAATAGGACTTAGTGAAATGAATAGTTAACTTGTGTAGGCAGTGTACTGTAACCCCCCCTCCAAAAAAAGGTGGAGTACCTATAATGGGCTGGGGAACCAAATAGAGGAATGTACATATAATGATTTAGAAGGCCAGAATGATAAGGAAAGAGAGAAAGAGTAAAGAAAGGGATAAAAGGAAAAAGCTAATATTAATAAAATAACAAGAAAACAAATTAGATAAAATAGAAGTTGGTGCCCTTACTTTGTGGGTTAATGAAAAAGTATAGTGTCTAAGAACAACAACAGAAAGAAGGAGGCAGAGAGATGAAGGAAGGTAAGAGATAGCTTGGGATACAATATAAATATATAGAGAGAATGGGAAGTCACTGAAGAAGAAGAACAGCAAAGAAGAGGTAATCTAGGAGCACCTAATATTTAAAAAAATGAAGGAAAACAGAAAGGGGGGAGGAAAGAGGAAAGAAAAGCAAGAGACAACAAATAAACAGAGAAAAACCAAACAACCACACCAGAATCAGTCAAACAAATCTATGGATGAAGTGTTCCTTCTAGGGTCCTTGAGGATCCTCTCAGCCTGCTTGTGTTTTTCAATTCCCCTTCCAGGTTCTATCTGCAGGTGTTGAGCTAGATTTTCAGTATTAAACTAAAGTAAGAACAGGAATTCATTTTTTAAAGTGAATGTCTCCTTCTTTTTTTTTTTTTTTTTTTGGTGATATAAGGGACCAAAAAATGTTCTCTGGTAGATCACCCCCTTTACTGAGGGGACCCTAAATAGCCTCATGGAAACTAATCAAGCCCGTCCCAATTACTTCCCTCCCCATGGGAGTGAAGCTATGATGCTTGTCAGGGCAGAGCAACAAAATTGGCTGACTCCGCCCCCTCTTGGGACAGGCCTCACTGTCAAAGGGCTGCTGTGTACATCAGGTTTCCTCAGCAGATTCGCCTCTCCCTTAAGCCTGGTGCTGTTTCAAGAAGCTTATTTGACCCAAATGATATGCGGAGGTCCAGGCAGCCAAATCCATAGAAGTTAAACCCCTCGACACCTTCTGTCAGAGCCCTACCTCCCTCAGAGTATGGTGCCTCAAACCGGGAGCATGAGCCATTGTTTCAGGATTCATGGTTGAAACTAGCCATTTTCCCTGTGGGTGGGCTCAGCCATCTGTGTTAACCACCACAGGCAGTCTCAAAACTCAAGAATCTTCACTGATCACTCCACGCCGTCAATCTGCCTGCTGCTAGGTGACCCAAGTTTCTCACTCTGAGTGCCGACAGCACAGAACCTTGTGCAAGGCCCCGCCCACAATTGGCCATCCCCAGAGTGCTCTTCAGTGAGTATCCTCCTAAACCAGTGTTATATTGCCTCTCTCCTGTAGCATTTTCTTTTAAGGCACCCCAATCATTTATACTTTTTCCATTTTTTCACCTGATTCTGATGTGGATTCAAGTTTAACAGCCTGTGAATTTTCTACATAACTCCTATTTTCTTTATTATTTCAATTCAGAAATGATCCTTTCATGATTAGACGATATACCTCTAATTTCAAGTATTCTAAGAAGTTAGAAAATTTATATTTTTACGTGTACTCCAATATTTTTCTCATATACAATAAGATATGGGATAAATGAAACATGAGAATGCATGTATTTACAAACAGAAAAGTGTACCAAAAATAATCTGCCATTGCTGATAATTCTGAGGAAAGAGGAGTGGGGATTGAGGATAGAGAAGGAATTTGTCTGTTTACCATAACAGACATAAATTATTTTTATACTCTTTGCATGGACACTTTGGTTATAATTTAAAAGAAATTATGAAAATATTACACAATGAAATCATACAAAGTGGTTGATTAGAAGATATCAAATTGTATCTTCAACATTACTGGGGAGGTGCACTGCCCCTCATCCTTTGCTAATACAGTCACCCATAAAGGAAAACTTCTCTCTCCCCTGGGCACCCTCCTGTTCTGCCTGGACGGGTGGAGGCCACCCTCAGCAAGAGTGAGCATGGAGCATGAGGAGCATATATGTGTCTGTCTGAAGGCCACCCTACTCTCTACACATGTCCAGTTAGAGAGCTGTTAACGCCACAGGAGAAGACAAACTTACTGCTCCTTACTCCCCAGTGAAGACCGGGCAGAGTGACTCACATCACTAACTGAGGCTGTGAGTGCAGTGCAGGGCTTTCTTCCTGTCCTCCTTTGCAGACCCAGAACCTATGATGATGGTTTTCATTGGAGCTCTGAGAATTTGGTTCCAAAAAAGGACATTCTCTCTCTGGATTGGGGGAAGTGCAGGGAACATGAGTTGTTTATCAATTTCTTCCCATCAAACCCCTCCATTCTCTTCTGGGATTGAAGAAGTCTGCAACATTTCAACACTGTTGAAAATCTATTGAAAATTTAATATTTAATTAGTCTGATAAATATCTGGCATCAGCACCTTCTGACATTTTCTGCAAATATTGCCCTCTCTTATAACCTCACTTCTATTCTTGTCAGCCCTTGGTCCCAGAACTTTCTGGGATTTCTGTACTATTCATTAGGGTCACTGGCATAATGTTGCTCATTCTGGTGATGTTACTGCTGTAGCCAATGCAGTAATGTGAATTTTGACATTTCCTTCCTGTCATCAACAGTTTTTATCTTGGCATTGCTCTTTCTTACCTGCCCCAAGACTGGAGAATGTGAACAAAGAACTGGAAGCAGGAGACATGAGTCGGTGCCTGAAAACCAGGAGGGGTACAGTAAGAGCAGCCTCCTCAGAGGGTCAACACTGGAGGCCAAGGGAAGGAGAGAATGGCAAAAGGAGCAGAAACAGGTAGTTTCCTCTCTATGCCCTGATTCTCTGTGCACCACTCCCCAGGTCCCATGTTTTAATCTCACCCTGACACCTGGCCAAAACCTGCCTGAGGGAGGTACACCATACTGGGGAATCTGTGACTTTATACTAGTCCCCAAGCCATGTGACTCCCTGATTGACTCCCTGTCTTGCAGGACTTACTGACCAAGAGCACTGCCCCTCCGTCTTACCAGTAAAGAATCCTGCCTAGTGGGGAGAAACCCACAGTTTACAACTGAACTCACTGGCAGCAGCATCACACTGTTATTTGGGAACAGGGCAGCTCTCCAAAGCTGTATCCCTAACTCTTTGAATTTGCCAAGTGCTGCCAATGCAAAATACCAGAAATTGGTTGGCTTTTACTGGAATTTATTAGGGTTAAAGCTTACAGTTCTGAGGCTGTGAAAATGCCTAAATCATGTCATCATTTAAAATGCTGTCTTAACAAGAGTGAGCTGCTGGTCTCCTTCCAAGGCAAAATGTTGGGCCTGCCTGTCTCACTCTACCTTCTCCTCCAAATTCACTTTCTCACTGAGCTCAGCAGTGGGCCATCAGATTCAACTGATCGCACCTCTCCCTTCTCCTCTGGTCTGGATGTCTTCAGTTTCAAGATGCTCCATGACTCCACCCTCTGGCCTCTCCCTCTGCCTCTCAGGGTTTCTGTGTCTCTCCACAGTTGTAGAAGATCCTGGAGGCGTTTCTCCTATGGCAGGGTAAACATGACAACACTCTTTCTCTGTGTGTTCCATGTATGTAGGACTTCAGCACAAAGATTGGGGTCCATCCTGGTGCCTGAAATCTAATCAGAGAAACTGAAGAGAACTAAAACAATCTTACAAAGTCTGACTACTCAAAAGGACTCTTATCTGATTCTAACCAAGCTGTCCTTCATACAAAAGACTTAAACAAACAGCAATAGGTAATTAGGAACATACTGTTCCAGGGTCCACACAAGACTCAAACAAGGTTATTAACCCCAGGCACAGGGATCAGTAGGGATCTCCCAAGTCTAGGAGAAATGGGAACTCATGAAGCAGTGGCTGTACTTTGGTGTGGCCATAATTGGGCAAAATTGTTTGCTGATAACCATTGCATTGTTCCCTAGAATGACCCAAGAAGAACTCAATATACTGTGCTTTCTCAAACAAATCTTAGCTCCAAAATCAGGTGTGTAATTCAGAGAGTTGTGCCATTATTCCCATCCACAGAGCCAGAGTGCACAGATTTTGTCTGTTGTGTGGGGTGGCAAAAGCTGTCTGTAAAACTGAAAGCCCCTAATTTCTTCTCCAAAGAATTGATTACATTTACAACAGAAGGGAGAAATTTAACCCTAAAGGTGCTCTCAAAATCAGAGGAGATAGTCGAGGGCCTGAGATTTAATATATCTTAATCCTTCTGGAAGAAGTGAAATAAATACTTTTACAGATGATTAAAAACTCATAACGTTTGCTAGCATCAACTCACTTTATTTATTTATTTATTTTTAAATGAAATGACAGTTTTAAAACTAACAAAATACAAAAGTTTTAAAATTCTTAAAATAAAAAATATATAAAATCTTAAAAATTTGACATTATGTCCTTCATCACTGTAAGATCTGTTGTCTTGTATGTACAGTGGCATTTTCTTCCATTTTTCCCCAGTATCATTTTTTTTTTCATTTTGTCTTCCAAGAAGCTTGATTCACAGAGCTCGAGTCAACTCACTTTAAAAGAAATGTAAAAGAATATTCATGAGTCAGAAAGAAAATAATCTCAGAAGATTCAAGATTCAGGATGGATTGAAGAACAATATCTGTTAATTAAATTCATATATCTAAATGACTATTGAATGGATAAAGTAATAATGATATCTGTGGCCTAGGACATCAATAAAGTGCTAAAACACTCCATAATATAATGTATAGGATAAGATAGGTAAATGGATATGTAGCAGTTGGATATCGCTATGAATTCCAAAAATAGAGAGGAGGATGCTTGTAAAACTGTCTGTTATTCTGGGCATGATGAAGTAATGATAAGGGGGTTGATTGGGCCACAGTCAGTAGGGTGTTGAGCCCCGCCCATTGGTGGGTGGGGTCTCAAACATAAACAGACATGACAAAGGGCAGAATTCGAGTTGTTTCTGATATTGGAGTTCTGATGAGCAAGGACAGAAGGCCCCAGGGAAAAGATACAAGACATTCACCTGAGAGTTCACAGATGGCCTTGTGGAGAGAGGCAAAGCTTAAAGAACCTCATAGTCTATGGCTCACCTTGTGGAGGAAACAGAAGAGCTGAGCCTAGACAAAAAAGCAGCCCTGGGAATAAAGGAACCCAAGAAGTCTGAGCCCTGGCAAATGTCAGCAGCTGTCTTGCTCCAAGACAGGTTACAGGCTTTGGTGAAGGAAGAAATTTATGCTTCAGGGCCTGGTAACTGTAAGCTTCTACCCAAATATATACTCTTTACAAAGTCCAAGAGATTTCTGGTATTTTGCATCAGCACACATTTGCCTGACTAATAGAGGATATAAAATATTTTAAAATACATTTTTTGGCAAGTCAATAACAAATAATAAGTGCAGATTTGGAAAAGCAACCATAAGTGTTATAATTTTCCAGGAAAGCTTTAAAGAATATGATATACCACCATCTCATCCAAATAAATAGAAAAAAAAATGAACAAATTAGACAGTCCAAAACAAAGTGCTTAGGATTTCCTGTGTTGCCATTTTGGCCTTTGTTCTGGGGACACCTTACTCGTGCAATTTTGAAGCTGCACCTTTCTTATCCTTCAGAAGCATGAAGGTTCCATGGTTGATTTATGGGTTGTTGTCTTGTCCCCATCATAAATCAAGTACTGTATCACTTGCCCATTTCCTAGGTATGAAGTCACGAATCTGGATGTGATGCTCATTTGAAGCAAGAAGAGCAATGAAAAATAACACAAGTAAAAAGAAGATATTGTTGCACTTCCCAAATTGGACACCTAGATGATTGATATTGGATCGTTCCTCTTTTCTAATGAATGCATTCAATACTATAAATTTAGCTGTAGCACTGCTTTTGTTGCATCCCACAAACTATGAAGAAGCATAGGAAATTATGAAGCAGAAAGAATCACATAACCAAAGGCTTGTGAATGAAGCTATACCCATTTCCACAAAGTACAGAATTAAGATGAAGGCAGAGAATGTAAGAAAGATGGGAAAATATGTTCTCTGACTGCAAGCACTGTTTCCTCAAAATAACACTTTTATGAATGGAACTTCACTTATAACGTATTTACATCATGCTTAACTAACCATGAAGGAATCTATATAATAAAAAGGATGAAGACAATGAGTTTTGCCAATTGCCCACATGATAGTCCCCCCCATTAACTTTAATGAGTGTGAAATTTTCTTGGAAATTCAACCTCATGAGGTACTTGAGAATTAATCCTTCAGAGAATCCATTTGGGATTTCATGTATTTGGGAAAGCTAGAGTCACATCAAAGAAACATGCAGGATTAAAACCCTGTGTATGTAAGGAATATTGGAAATCCTCAGCCAGGCTTTAAATCTCATTGAGGATGAAATATTCATACATTAGTTAGTATTGTAATTAACATGGGAATGCTTCCATCTGAAACAAAACATCATGGAATACAAGAAAATCCAACCTAGAGAGAAACCATATGTGTGTGCTGAATGTAGTCTGCTCTTTACAGTCATTTTTTTACTCCTCATTTTACAAGCCCTACAGGGGAACAAGCATGAAATGTAATATATGTGGGAAGTTTTCAACCTGACAGAAAACCTCTTTATTCATCAGAAAATTCTTACTGAAGAGAAATAATATATATGTGGGAAAGCTTTAATTTAAATATCAAATCTCAGATACAAGAGATTTTCTACTGCAAAAAACCATATGCATGTAAGTCACGTGAAGAAGCCCTTAGGTAAAAATCATACCTTACTGAAAATGAAAAAACTCATAATGGACAGAAACGAAATGAATGTAAAAAATGCAGAAAAGCCTTCAGCTAAAATCATTAATTCATTAAAGATCAGAGCATTCATTCTGGTGAAAAACCCTATATATGCAATGAATGTGGAAGAACCTTCAACAGAGGGAAAACCTCATTTACCAGATGAGAATATATACCAGAGAGAAATTCTATGAATATGATGGATGTGGGAAAGCTTTCATTCAGAAATCAAGCCTCATTACACACCAGAGAAGACAAACTGGAGAGAAACCTTATATCTGTAAGGAATATAGGAAAGACTTCAGTAGCAAATCAAATCTCACTGACCATGAGAAAATTCACAGTGGAGGGAAACCCTGTGTATATAAGGAATGTGGAATATACTTCAGGCAAAGGCAGTGTCTCATTAAACATTTCAACATTCATAGTGGAGAGAAACCCTGTGAATGTAATGAATGTGGATCTCCAAAGAATCTCCACCTCCAGTCTAGGCAATTTGTTGCCAATCTCTTAAGGAAACGGCTGTGACTGTGCAATTCAGGATGTCTTTCTCCTCTTGGAAAAGGGCACTTACAGTTTGTTCTGAGATCTGTTCCTCCCACATCTTCCTCCACACTCATCTGTGTTCAATTTGTTACCACTAATTCATGCATCAGAACTCGAGATTTCTCTTAGTTTATGTAAAGATGGGCTTTCCACTTACTTCAAATTACCCTGGTTGTTTTAAATGGTTCTTCAAACCATTACATTCTGGGTAAACATTTTAAAAATTACCATTTTAAAAATAATGTTGCCCTTTATTGAAGTATTTTCTTATAAGGCACCACAGCCATTTATATTTTTTTTAGTTTCTTCAACTGATTCTGATATGGATTCAGGTGTAACAACCACTGAACCACAGTGGTCTTCTTTCTACTTAACTCCAATTTTCCTTATTATTTTAAATTAGAAATTAAGCTTTCATATTTAGACGATATACTTCTAATCTCATGTATTTTAAGAGGTTAGAAAATTCTTTTATATTCTTAAGTTGTATTCCAATATTTTTCTCATATGTGATAGGCTGTGGGATTCATGAAACTAGAGAATGCTTGTATTTACAAACAGAAATGTGTACCCAAAGAATCTGCCAATGCAGAGAGTTATGAAGAAGGAGGAATGGTGGTTGAGGCTATAGAAGGAATTTGGCTGTTTGCCATAACAGACAAATTATTTTTACACACTGCATGGATAATTTGTTTATAATTTAACAGAAATTATGAAAATAATGCACAATAAAATCAAACAAAGTGTTTGATTTGAAGATATTGATTTGTATCATCAATATTACTGGTGTGGGGGGCACTTCCCTTCACCCTTTGCAAATATAGTCACCCATAAAGGAAAAGTGCTAACTCCCCTCGGCCCCCTCCCCAGCTGCCTAGACTGGTGGAGGCCCCCCTCATCAGGAGTGAGCAACTAGCATGAGAAGCATGGACACGACCTTGTGAAGGCCACACTGCTCTCTACACGTGTCAGGTTAGAGGGCTGTTAGCTCCACAGGAGAAGACAGACTTCCTGCTGCTTACTCCCCAGTGAAGACCCGCTAGTGACTCACATCACTAACTGAGGCTGTGAGTGCTGATCAGGGCTTTCTCCCTGTCCTCTTTATGCCTCCAAAACCTATGATGATGGTTTTCATTTGGGCTATGAGAGTTTGGTTCCCAAAAAGGACATTCCCTCTCTGCCTTGGGGGAAGTACAGTGAACACGTATTACATTCCAGTTTCTTCAGTTGTACATGGTCTTCTTCCCCTCCAACCCCTTCATTCTCTTCTGGAATTGAAGAGGTCTGCATCATTTTCAACACTGTTAAAAATGTGTTGAAAATTTAATATTTAATTAACCTGAGAAACATCTGGCATCTTCACCCTCTGAGGTTTTCTGCAATAATTACACTATCTCACAACCTCACTTCTATTTTTGTCAGTCCTAGGTCTCAGGTCTTTCTCGGATTCCTGTAGTAATTATTAGGGTCACTGGCCTAATGTTGCTCATTTTGCTGATGTTATTGCTGTAGCTAGTGCTGTAATGTGAATTTGAAATTTCCTTCCTGACACCAAAATGTTTCATCTTCACAATTTTCTTTGTTTACCTGCCCCAAGATTGGAGAAGATGAATGTTGAACTGGAAGCAGTAGACCTGAGTTTGTGCCTGAGACACAGGAGGGGTACAGTAAGAGTAGCCTCCTCAGAGGGTCCACGCTGGAAGCCAAGGTTAGGAGGGAAGGGCAACAGAGCAGGACCAAGAAGTCTCCTCTCTGTGCCCTGAAACATCTGCTGCACCAGAGCTCAGGACCCATGCTTTTATCTGCCCCTGCCCACCTGGTCAATCCCTGCCTGAGGCAGGTACATCATACTTGGGCATCTATGACTTTAGACTAGTCCCCAAACCATGTGACTCCCCTGCCTGACTCCTTGTCTCATAGGCCTTGCTGGCCAAGAGCACTTCCACTCCATCTTAAGAGTAATCATTCACCCCGAGTCTGGAGCCACCCAGGAATCACAGCTGAATTCACTGGGCAGCACTATCACATTGCCATTTGGGAAGAGGTCAGCTCTGCAACCCTGTTCCCCTAACTGTTTGAGTTTGCCAAGCACTGCCAATGCAAAATACCAGAAATAGGTTGGCTTTTATTGGAATTTATTAGGGTTAAAGCTTAAAGTTCTGAGGCTGTGGAAATGTAAAATCAAGGCATCATCAAAAATGATTTCTTAATAAGGATCAGCTGCTGCTGGACTCCTGCCAAGGTAAAATGTTCAGTCGCCTGTCTCTCTCTGCCTTCTCATCGAAACTCAGTTTCTCCCCAAGCTCAGCAGTGGGCCATCAGAATCAATTGCTCACACCTCTCCGTTCTCATCTGGCCTGGATATATTCATCTTCAAGCTGCTCCATTACTCCTGCCTCTGACCTCTCCCTCAGCCTGTCAGGGTTTCTGTGTCTCTCCAAAGCTATAGTAGGTCCTTGAGCACTCTCCCACATGTCAGGGCAAACATGGCAGCACCCTTTCTCTGTGTGTTCCATGTATATAGGACTTTGGCACAATGATTGGTGTCCTCCTGGCCCCTGAAATCTAATCAGAGACCCATAACTAAACTAAAGAAATCTAACACAAATGACCTAATAGAAAGGACCCTTATCTGAACCTAACCAAAATGTCCTTCATACAAAAGGCTTACATGCACAGCAATGGGTAGTAGGAACATACATTTCCAGGGTCCACACAAGACTCAAATGAGTGCATTAACCCAGGACACACCGGGATCATGAGGGTACTTCTAAGTCTGGTAGTAATGGGATCTCATGAAGCAGTGGCAGCACTTTGGGTGTGGCAATCATTGTTCAAAATTTTGTGATGACCACCATTGCAATGGTCCCTAGAATGGTCCCAAGAAGAACTCAATATACTGTGCTTTCTCCACCAAATCTTAGCTCCAAAATCAGGTGTGTAATTCATAGAGGTGTGCCATTATTCTCATCCCCAAAGCCAGAGTGCACAGATTTTGCATGGGGCGTGGGGTTGCAGGAAGCAGACAGTAAAACTGAAAGCCCCTAATTTTTCTCTAAAGAACTGATTACATTTACAACAGAATGGAGAAATTCTAACCGAAGGCTGCTCTCAAATGCAGTGGAGATTATTGAGGGCCTGAGATTTAATTCATCTCAACCCTTCTGGAAGAAGTGAAATAAGTACTTTTACAGATGATTAAAAACTAATAAAGTTTTCTAGAAGCACCTCACTTTAAAAGAAATGTAAAAGAATATTCATCAGGCAGAAGGAAAATAATCTCAGATGATTCAAGATTCAGGATGGATTGAAGAACAATATCTGTTAATTAAATTTATATATATACATGACTATTGAATGGATAAAGTAATAATGGTATCTGTGGCCCAGTGTATGCTATGGACCTTGTTTGGTGGTAATAGTTTGATGATATTATCTCATAATATGTAACAAAAGTTCCACCATGTTGTGGTGTTTTGGTTAAATGGTGTTGTATGGGAATTCTACACATATACATGATTGTTTTGTAAGTTCACAACCTTTGTAATAAAAAATATATTTTTAAAAATAAAAAAAAAATACACCATAAAATAATACATACCATAAGATGGGTAAATGGATATGTGCAAGTTGGTTATCATTATGAATCCCTAAAATAGTTATTGGATGATGCTTGTAAACTGGTCTTTTAATCTGGGCATGATTAAGTTATGATAAGGGCATTGATTTTGCCACAGTCAGTAGGGCATTGAGCCCCACAGCTTGCTGAGTTGGGTCTCAAACATAAAAAGAAATGGCAAAGGAGAAAGCTGGAGTAGTTTCTGATGTTGGAGTTATGATGAGCAAGGACAGAAGGCCCTGGTGAAAACAGACAAGACATTCATCTGAGAGTTCACAGCAGGTGTTGAGGAGAGAGACAAAGCTTAGAGAGCCTCATAGTCTACAACTGACCTTGTGGAGGAAACAGAGGAGCAGAGCCCAGAGAAAAATGCAGCCCTGGAAAGCCAGGAACCCAAGAGGCCTGAACCCTGGCAAACATTCCAACTGCCTTGCTCCAAGTTGGGTTAAAACACTTTGGTGTAGGAAGAAACTTATGCTTTATGGCTTGGTAATGGTAAGCTTCTACCCCAAAGAAATACACTTTACAGAAACCAACAGATTTCTGGTATTTTGCAAGATCACCCCTTTGGTTGACTAATACATGATTTGTATTACAGAAGGGTTACAATGGGTACTGCAGGGGATTATTGGTGGGGGGTGTCTGGGAGGGGGGGTTCATGGGAATTAGTTCATCTGAATATACATGAAAGATATACAAAATCGTTCAAAAGATCAAAAGATGGGGCATGGTAACAATGGGTGGACAAAAACACAATAAATGAGGGAATCTGAACTCCTAGCCTGGAGAGCTCTGCCACAGTCTCCAAGGGAGCAGCAATAGTCCTCTGAGTGCAGAGGAGTGTCTGTCAAAAGAGGTTGACCCACTGATGTGTTCTTTTGACTGATGACTACCCTTGTGAGTCTTTGCTCTTGTAACTGAGACTTAGCCTGCAGTTGTGGGGTGCCTAAGGGTTGCCACCTAGGAACCTCCTTGTTGCTCAAATGTGGCCTCTCTCTAAGCCATAGTCAGCATATGATTGCATTACTTTCCCCCAACCTGGGACATGACTCCCGGGGATAAGACTCCCTGGCAATGAGGGATTAATACCAAGTGCCAAGTGGCAACACAACTGGAAAAAGACATTGAATTAAAGGGGAAAAGTTGAAGACAAATGAGTTCAAGTGGCTAAGAGACTTCAAAGAGAGTCGGAGTTTATCCCAGAGGTAACTCTTACGCACACTTCAGTAGGAGCTCATAGAACACCTAAGTGCCTATCACCCCACACGGAGGGGCTTCTGAGAGCTCTGGAGACACCCAGGTCCTATATAAGTGGGGATAGACCCAGAGAATGATGCCTTATCAATGGGCTATATTTTGGAGTCTGTGCTCCTGAGAGTGACAGAGTTGGACTCAAATAAGTCCTCCCTGCACATGGTTCATCAGTCCCTTCTATTCAAACCTATATGTGATGCTGAAGTTTTTAGGTATCATTCCAGAGACTGGTGCCTCTGGCCTACCTATGTGCATGGAATCTCGGTGGAGCTACAAATCCTACCCTACAGCTCAATGGACTCATCCAAGTCACCTGGTGAGGAGACAACGATGGGCAATGGCCATCCCAGGGAATGGAGAGGGCCTGCAATATCAGGCAGGATCATCCCACCCACCATATCCGTGAGATACAGGCCCTCTCTCAATTGGAGGTTGAGTGGACATCATCGCAGTCCCCTCAGGATTGGGGGAAGATCTATGGACCAGAGTGAACTTGATGGTATTCTGTTGTTCACATATGGTGATTCTAGCAATCGAAGAAAGTATAACAATGAGGTGGAGCCAGTGGCCACTTGATACTTTTGGGGCAGGGAGGGGACAAGCAGTTGAAATACAGAGGCTTCTTTGGGATTTGGAGTTTGTCCTGAGTACTGTTGTGGCAACGGATAGGCCATTTTAAATCAGCACACATGACTCAGAACTGTGTGGGAAAGAGTGTGGTCTATGGTGTGAACTGTGGTCTATGTTTGGTGGCAAGGCCCCAGGATGTGTAAGTCCATTGAGGGTGTTGGGGCACACTTGTGGGAGATGTTTGTGTGGGATGTGGTGGAAGGTGTGGGAGGTGAGCAACATGGGAATCCCATTGGGTTCCGTGTAATATTTTGGGTAATCTAAGCACCTCTTAAAATATATTTATATATATATATACATAAATAACATTTTTGTAAGCAAATGCACATATATGCATATATATTTATATATCATTTTGCAAATGTTGGTATGTATTGTGAAAATTTTGATTTTTACAAACAATATAAAAGAAAAAAGAAAAAAAAATAAAATACATTATTTCACAAGTAAATAACAAATAATAAGTGTAGATTTGGAAAGGCAAAGAAAAGGGTTATAATTTCCCTGATAAAATTTAAAGAATATTATATAATGCATCTCATCCAAATAAATAGAAAAAAAAATTGAACAAAAATGGTCAGTCCAAAACAAAGTGTTCAGTATTTGCTGTGTTACCATTTTGGCCTTTGTTCTGGGGCCACCTTACACGTACATTTTGGAAGCTGCACCCTTCTTATCCTTCAGAAGCTTGATGGTTCCAGGGTTGATTTATGGTGTGTTGTTTTGTCCCCATCATAAATCAAGTGCTGTATCACTTCACCATTTCCTACTTATGAAGTCACCAAACTGGATGTGATGCTCATTCGAAAAAAGAAGAGCCATGAATGATAGAACAAATAAAAAGGAGATATTGTTGCACTTCCCAAATTAGAGGACTGATACTGGATCTTTCCTTTTTTCTAATGAATGCATTCAATGCTATCAATTTCCCTGAAGCTCTGCTTTTGCTGCACCCCACAAAATATGAAGAAGCATAGGACATTAAAAAACAGAAAGTGTCACATCACCAAAGGCTTGTGAGTGAAGCTATATCCACTTCCACAACACTACAGACTTAAGATGAATGCAGAGAATGTAAGAAAGTTGGGAAAATATGCTCTCTAACTGCAAGCATTGTTTCCTCAAAATAACACTTCTATGAATGGAACTTCACTTAGAATGTGTTTGCATCATACTTACCTAAGCATGAAGGAATCTATGTAAGGAAAAAATAATGAAGAGAATGAGCTTTGCCAGTTTGCCCACATGGTAGTCCAACCCTTTAAGTGTAATGAGTGTGAAGTTTTCTTGGAAAATGAACCTCATAAGATACCTGAGAATTAATTCTTCAGAGAAAACATTTGCAATATCATGAATTTGGGAAATCTAGAGTCACATCAAATAAAGATGCAGTAGTAAAATTCTGCGTATGTAAAGATTATTGGAAATCCTGCAGGCAGGTAGTAAATCTCATTGAGCAGGAAATATTCATTTATGAGTTAATATTGTAATGAACTTAGGAATGCTTCCATCTGAATGAGAATCTCATGGAATATGAGAAAATTCAAACTAGAAAGAAACTATATGAGTATCCTGAATGTAGTCTTCTATTTACATTCATTTTTTTTCTCCTCATCTTAAAAACCATACAGGGGAACAAGCATAGAAATGTAATACATTTGGGAAATTTTCCATTTCTATCAGAAATCCTCTTCATTCATCAGAAAATTCTTACTGAAGATAAATGAAATATATTTGTGAAAGCTTTAATTGAAATATCAAATCTCAGATCCAAGATATTTCCTACTGTAAAGAAACCCTATCCATATATGCCATGTGAAAAAGCATTTAGGTATACAACATATCTCAGAGAACATGAAAAAACTCATAGTGGACAGAAATAAATTGAATGTAAAGAATTCAGAAAAGCCTTCAGCCAAAGGCAATAGTTTATTAAACATCAGAGCATTCATTCTGGAGAAAAACCCAATGTATGCAATGAATGTGGAAAAGCCTTCAACCAGAAGGGAAACCTCATTAACCATCAGAGAAGACACACTGGAGTGAAACCCTATGAATGTGATAGATGTGGGAAAGCTTTCATTTAGAAATCAAGCCTCTTTACACACCAGAGAAGACAAACTGGATAGAAACCCTATTTACATAAGGAATGTAGGAAAGCCTTCAGTAAGCAAATCAAATTTCAATGACCATGAGAAAATTCATAGTCGAGGGAATCCCTATATATGTAAGAAATGTGGAACAGCCTTCGACCAGAGGCAGTATCTCAGTAAACATTACAACATTCATAATGGGGAGAAACCCTGTGAATGTAATGAATGTGATTCTCCAAAGAATCTCCACCTCCTGTCTGTGCAACTTGTTGCCAGTCTTTTAAGGAAGCGGTTGTGACTGTGAAATTCGATATGTTTTTCTCCTCTTGGAAAACTCCACTTTCAGATTGCTTGAGAACTACTCCTCCCACATCTTCTTCCACACTCATCTGTATTAAATTTGTTACCACTGATTTATGCATCAGAACTCGAGGTTTCTCTTAGTTTATGTAAAGATGGGCTTTCCACTTATTTCAAATTATCCTGGTTATTTTCACTGGTTCTTCAATCCATTACATTCTGGGTAAGCTTTTTTATTTTATTTTATTTTATTTTATTTTATTTTATTTTATTTTATTTATTTATTTATTTTTTACCAATTTGTCTGTCTTTTATTATATTTCAGAAACAAAGAAACATCTTTTCAGTCGATTACTACTCTGGCTCCATAAATGGTGATTTAATTCCAAGTTTGCATTGCAGATTTGAGATATTTAATTCAGGATTATTTTTCTTTTTTTTTTTTTATTATGGGTAAAAATCAAAATTCTCACAATACATACAAACATTTGTAAAATGATATATAAATATATATGCATATATATGTATTTGCTTACAAAAATGTTATTTTTATATATATATATATACATATATATTAAGAGGTGCTTAGATTACCTAAAATATTACACGGAACCCACTGGGATTCCCATGTTGCCCACCTCCCACACCTCCCACCACATCCCACACAAACATCTCCCACAGTGTGGCCCACCAACCTCAATGAACTTACACATCCTGGAGCCTTGCCACCAACCATAGACCACAGTTCACACTGTAGACCACACTCTCTCCCACTCAGTTCTGAGTGGTGTGTGCTGATTTAAAATGGCCTACATCCATTGCCACAACAGTACTCAGGACAACCTCCAACTCCCAAAGAAGCCCCTGTATTTCAACTGCTCATCCCCTCCCTACCCAAAAACTGTCAGGTGGCCACTGGCTCCACCTCATTGTTATAATTTCTTGCATTGCAAGAATCACCATATGTGAGCAAGAGAATACCATCAAGTCCACTCTAGTCCATAGTTCTTCCCCCAATCCAGAGGCGACTGGGATGGTGATGTCCAATCCAACTCCAAGTGAGAGATGGCTTATATCCCATGGATATGGTGGGTGGGATGATCCTGCCTGCAGATGCAGGCCCTCTCCATTCCCTGGGATGGCCATTTCCCATCGTTTTAAAAATAATGCTTTCCATTCTTATAAGGTACCCCAACTATTTATATTTTTTTCAGTTTCTTCACCTGTTTCTGATGTGGATTCAAGTTTAACAGGCAGTGAACTACAGTGGCCTGATTTCTACTTAACTCCAATTTTCCTTAGTATTTTAAATCAGAAATGATCCTTTCATAATTAGATGATATACTTCTAATCTCAAGCATATTAAGAAGTTAGAAAAATTATTTATATTCTTAAGTTTTACTCCAATATTTTTCTCATATATGGTAGGGTGTGCTTTGGATGAAACTAGAGAATGCATGTATTTACAAACAGAAATGTGTACCCAGAAGAATCTACCCATTGAGATAATTTGAGGAAGGAGGGAGGAAAAGGGGTTGAGGCTAGAGAAGGAATTTGGCTGTTTGCCATAACAGACATAAAATTTTTATACTCTTACACGGATAATTTTTTTTTTAAGTTGTCTAACTTTTTACTTCTTTATAAGTAACATGTAGAGAAAATATAGATGGTTCAAAACAGGTGGAATTTATGCAATTTTAAAAGCATGTGAAAGGAATTATCATGGCAGGCACAATAGAGAATTGTAAACTACAACTGAAGTATCATAAAATGACTAACTAGAGAATTAAAGAATTGATTTGTAAGGTCAACCTATATTATTTTCTCCATTTTGTATATATTTGAAGTTTTACATGATTTCAAAGGAAAAAGTTACACGGATAATTTTGACCTAATTAAAAGAAATTATGCAAATAGTACACAATGACTCATACAAAGTGGTTGATTTGAAGATATTGATTTGTATCTGCTACATTACTGGGGAGGGGGCACTTCCCCTCACCCTTTTCAAATTCAGTCCCTCATAAAGGAAAAGTTCTCACACCCCATGGCCCCTCCCCAGCTGCCTGGAGAAGTGGAGGCCTCCCTCAGCAAGAGTAAGCATGGAGCTCCAGGAGCATGGAAGCTACGGGATGCAGACCACACTGTTCTCTACACGTGTTCAGTTAGAGGGCTTTTAGCACCACAGGAGAAGACAGACTTCCTGCTGTTTACTCCCCAGGGAAGGCCCGTTAGGGTGACTCACATCACTAAGTGAGGCTGTGAGTGCTGAGATATTTTCTCCCTGTCCTCCTTTGCGGATCCAGGACCTATGATGTTAGTTTCCAATGGGACTCAGAGAGATTGGTTCCCAAAGAGGACATTCCCTCTCTGTATTGGGGGAACTGCAGTGAACACGTGTTGCATTCCAGTTTCATCAGGTGTTCATCAGCTTCTTCCTATCCTACCCCTCCCTTCTCTTCTGGGATTGAAAAGGTCTGCATCATTTTCAACACTGTTAAAAATGTGTTGAAAATTTAATATTTAATTAGTCTGAGAATTATCTGGCATTTGCTCCCTCTTAGGTTTTCTGCAAACATGGCACTATCTCACAACTTCACTTCTATTCTTGTCAGCCTCAGTTCTGAGGGCTTTCTGGGATTCTCATACTATTTATTAGGGTCACTGGCTTAATGTTGCTCATTGTGATGATGATATTCCTGTAGCCATTGATTTAATGTGAATTTTGGCTGTTCCTTCCTGACAACAACAGGTTTATTCTTGGCATTGCTCTTTCTTTAGTGGCCCCAAGATTCGAGAAGGTGAATGTAGAACTGGAAGCAGGAGACCTTAGTCTGTGCCTGAGACGCAGGAGGGCTACAGTAAGGGGAGGCTCCTCAGAGGGTCAAGGTTGGAGACCAAGGGCAGGGAAAATGGAGCAGGAGCAGGAAGTCTCCTCTCTGTACCCTGACTCCCCTGCTGCAACATACCCCAGGATCTATGCTTTTATCTGCCTCTGCCCACCTGGACAACCCATGCCTGCGGCATCTCTGAATTTAGACTAGTCCCCAAACCATGTGACTCCCCTGCCACACACCCTATCTTGCAGGCCTTGCCGGCCAAGAGCACTTCCCACTCCATCTTACCAGTACTCATTCCAGCCTAGTGTGGAGAAACCGACAGTTTGCAGGTGAATTCACTGGGCTGCAGTATCACACTGCCATTTTGGAACAGGACAGTTCTCCAACCCTGTGTCCCACAGCTGTTTTAGTTTGTCAAGTGCTGCCTATTCAAAATACCGGAAATAGGTTGGCTTTTGTTGGAATTTATTACACTTAAAGCTTACAGTTCTGAGGCTGTAAAAATGTCCAAATCAAGTCGTCACCAACAATGCTGTTTTAACAAGAATCAGCTGCTCCAGGACTCCTGCCAAGGCAGAATGTTGGGCCTGCCTGCCTCTCTCTGCCTTCTCCTCGAAACTCACTTTCTTCCTGTGCTCAGCAGTGGGCTGTTAGAAACAATTGCTCACAACTCTCCCTTCTCCTCTGTCTTGGATGTCTTCAGTTTCAAGCTTCTCCATGACACCGCCCTCTGGCCTCTCCCTGAGCCAGTCAGGGTTTCTGTGTCTCTCCACAGCTATAGGAGATCCTGGAGCTCTCTCCCTCATGTCAGGGCACTTACTCTGTGTGTTCCATGTATGTAGGACTTCAGCACAATGATTGCGGTCCATCCTGGTGCCTGAAATCTAATCAGAGACCCATAAAAAAACTAAAGCAATCTAACAAAAGTGACCTAATGAATAGGACCCTTATCTGAATCTAACCAAAATGTCCTACATACAAAAGGCTTATTCAAACAGAAATGGGGAGTAGGAGCATACATTTCCGGGGTGACACAAGACTCAAACAGATGCATTAACCCAGGGCACAGGTATCAGGATGGGTCTCCTAAGTCCGAAAAAATGGGAACTCATGAAGCAGTGGCTGCTCTTTGAGTGTGGCCATCATTGAGCAAAATGGTGCTGATCACCATTAAACAGGTCCCTAGATTGGTACCAAGAAGAATTCAATAAACTGTGCTTTCTCCACCAAACATTAGCTCCAAATCAGGTGTGTAACTCAGAGATTTTTGCCATTATTCCCATCCCAGAGCCAGAGCACACAGATTTTCCCTGGTGGTGAGGTGGCAGTAAGCAGGCTGTAAAATTGAAAGCCCCTAATTTCTTCTCCAAAGAACTGATTACATTTACACAGAATGGAGAAATTCAACCCCAAGGGTGCTCTCAAAGGCAGTGGAGATGATAGAGGGCCTGAGATTTAATTCATCTCAATGCTTCAGGAAGAAATGAAATTAACAGTTTTACAGATCAGTAAAAACTAGTAAAGTTTGCTAGCAGCAACTAACTTTAAAAGAAATGCAAAAGAATATTATTCAGACAGAATGAAAATAATCTAAGAAGGTTCAAGATTCAGGATGGATGGAAGAAAAATATCTGTTAGTGAAATACATATATCTGAATGACTATTCAATGGGTGAAGTAATAATGATATCCGTGGCAAAGGACATCAATAAAGTGTTAAAATACACCATAAAATAATATATAGCATAAGAGGGGTAAATGGATATGTAGCAGTTTGGTATCATTATGAATTCCAAAAACAGATATTGGATATGCTTGTAACCTGGTCTGTTAATTTGGGTATGATTAAATTATGATAGGGCATTTACTGGGCCACATTGGTAAAGCATTGAGCCCAGCCCCTTGGAGGGTGGATTCTCAAACATAAAAAGACATGGTGAAGGACAGAGCTTGAATAGATTTTGATATTGGAGTTCTGATGTGCAAGGACACACGGCCCCAGGGAAGAGAGAAAAGCCATTCACCAGACAGTTCACAGCTGGCCTTGTGGAGAGAGGCAAAGCTCAGAGAGCCTCATAGTCTACAGCTGACCATTGGAGGAAACAGAGGAGCTGAGCCCAGAGAGAAATGCATCCCTGGGAAGAGAGGATCCCAAGAAGCCAGGAAACTGGCAAATGTTGGCAACTGTCTTGCTCCAAGATGGAGTAACAGATTTTGATGAAGTAAGATAGTTATGCTTTATGGCCTGGTAATTGTAAGCTTCTACCCCAAATAAATACCCTTTATAAAGACCAAGTGATTTCTGGTATTTTGCATCCGCACCCCTTTGCCTGCCTAATACAGGATATAAAATATTTAAAAATACATTATTTGGCAAGTCAATAACAAATAATTAGTGCAGATTTGGAAAGCAAGCAAAAGTGTTATAATTTTCCCAGTAAATTTTAATGAATATTAAATCGTGCATCTCATCCAAATAAATAGAAGAAAAAAATTGAGCAAAAATAGTCAGTCCAAATCAAAGTGTTCAGATTTCCTGGGTTGCCATTTGACTTTTGTTCTGGGGAAAGCTTACTGCTACATTTTTGGAAGCTGCACCTTTCTTATTCTTCAGAAGCCTGAAGTTTCCAGGGTTGATTTATGAGGTGTTGTTTTGTCCCCATCATAAATCAAGGGTTGTATCACTTTCCCATTTCCTAGTTATGAAGTAACCAAACTGGATGTGTGGCTCATTTGAAGCAAGAAGAGCCATGAATGATTGAACAAATAAAAAGGAGATATTGTTGTTCCCCCCAAATTGGATACTTAGATGCTTGATATTGGATCGTTCCTCTTTGCTAATGAATGCATTCAATGATCTAATTTTCCCTCTTACCATTGATTTTGCTGTACCTCACAAACTATGAAGAGGCATAGGACATTAAGAAGCAGAAAGAATCACATAACAAAAGGCTTGTGAGTGAAGTTATATTAACTGCCACAACATTATAGTCTAAATTTGTAAGAAAGTTGGGAAAATATGTTCTCTGACCACAAGCATTTTTTCCTCAAAATAACACTTCAATCAATGTAACTTCACTTTGAAGGACTTTACATCATGCTTACCCAAGGATGAGGGAAACTATGAAGGGAAAAAAGAATAAAGACAATGAGTTGTGCCAGTTTGCCGCACAGGGTAGTCCACCCCTTTAAGTGTAAGAAGTATGAAGTTTTCTTGGAAATTCAATCTCAGGAGATACCTGAGGATAAATCTTTGGGAGAAACCATTTGGGATTTCATGAATTTGGGAAAGCTAGAGTCACATCAAAGAAACATGCCGGATTAAAACACTGTGTATATGAGGAATAATGGAAATCCATCAGCCAGGCATTAAATCTCATTGAGCATGAAATAAATATTCATACATTAGTTAGTATTGTATTGAATATGGGAATGCTTCCCTATGAGACAAAACCACATGGAATATGAGAAAATTCAAACTAGGGAGAAACCATATGAGTTTCCTGAACCTAGTCTGCTCTTTGCAGTCATTTTTTTAATCCTCATTTTAATATCCATACAGGGGAACAAGCATAGAAATGTAATACATGTGGAAAAATTCTCTATTCATAAGAAAATTCTTACTGAAGTGTCATCATATAAATTTGGGGAAGCTTAAATTCAAAGGTCTAATCTCAGAAACAAGAGATTTCCTACTGCAAAGAAACCCTACGCAAGTAAGGCATGTGAAAAAGCCTTCAGGTACAAATCATATTTCACAGAACATGAAAAAACTCATAGTGGACAGAAATAAATTGAAAGCAAAGTATGTCGAAAAGCCTTCAGCCTAAAGCAATAGTTCTTTAAACATCAGAGCATTTCATTCTGGAGAAGACCGCTGTATATGCGATGAATGTGGAAAAGCCTTCAACCAGAAGGAAAACCTCATTCACTATCTGAGAACACATACTGGGGAAAAACCCTATGAATATGACGGAAGTGGGAAAGCTTTCATTCAGAAATCAAGCCTCATTACCCACCAGAGGAGACAAACTGGAGAGAAACCCAATATATGTAAGTAATGTAGGAAAGCCTTCAGTAGCAAATCAAATCTCACTGACCATGAGAAAATTCATGGTGGAGGGAAGCCCTATATATGTAAGAATGTGCAATAGCCTTCAGCCAGAAGCATTATCTCATTAAAAATTATATCATTCATACTGGAGAGAGATCCTGCGAATGGAATGAATGTGAATCTCCAACGAATCTCCACCTCCAGGCTGTGCAACTTGTTGCCAATTTTTAAGGAAGTGGCAGTGACTGTGCAATTCAGCATATCTTTCCCCTCTTGGAAAAGTGAACTTGCAGTTTGTTCTAAGAGCTGCTCCTCCCACAACTTCTTTCACATTCATCTGTGTAAAATTTGATACCACTAATTTATGCATCAATACTCGAGATTTCTCTTAGGTTATGTAAAGATGGGCTTTCCACTTATTTCAGATTATTCTGGTTGTTTTCACTGGTTCTTCAATACATTACATTCTGGATAAGCATTTAAAAATTTCCCATTTTAGAAATAATGTTCCCCACTATTGTAGCACTTTCTTATAAAGCACCCCAAGCATTTATATTTTTTCTGTTTCTTTACCTGATTCTGATGTGGATTCAAATTTAATAGCCACTGAATTTGAGGTGTCTGCTTTCTACTTCACTGCAATTTTCCTTAGTATTTTAAATCAGAAATGATAATAATTAGATGATATACTTCTAATCTCAAGTATTTTATGAAGTTAGAAAATTTATTTATATTCTTAAGCTGAACTCCAATATTTTTTTTCATGTGTGATAGGGTTTGGGATGGAAGAAACCAGGAAGGTATGTGTTTCCAAACTGAAAGGTGTACCAAAATGAATCTACCAATGCCGGTAATTCTGAGGGAGGAGGAATGGTTGTTGAGGCTACAGAAGGAATTTGGGTGTTTGTCATAACAGAGATAAATTATTTCTATACTCTTTGCACGGAAAATTTGGGTATAATTTAAAAGAAATAATGGAACTAGTTTCCAATGAAATCATACAAATTGATTGATTTGAAGCTACTGATTTCTATCTTCAACATTACTCGGGAGGCACTTCCCCTCACCCTTTGGAAATACAGTCGACCATAAAGGAAATGTGCTCACTCCCCTCAGCCCCATGCCCAGCTGCGAGCTGGGTTGAGGACTCCCTCAGGAAGAGTGAGCACGGAGCACCTGGAGCATGGACGCAACTGTGTGAAGGCAGTTCTGCTCCCTACACGTGTCCAGGTAGAGGGCTCTTAGCACCACAGGAGAAGGCGGACTACCTGCTGCTTACTACCCATTGAAGTCCCGCTAGAGTGACACACATCATTAACTGTAACTGCGACTTCTGAGCAGGGCTTTCTCTCTGTCCTTCTTTGCTGATTCAGAACCTATGAAGATGGTTTTTATTGGGGCTCTGAGACTTTGGTTCCCAAACAGGACATTCCCTCTCCTGCTTGTGGGAACTGCAGTAAACACATGTTACATACAAGCTTCTTCAGTTTTTTATCATCTTCTTCCCATCCAACACCTCCATTCTCCTCTGGGATTGAAGAAGTCTGCAATATATTCAACTCTGTGAAAAATGCATTTAAAATTTAATATTTAATTATTCTGAGAAATATCTGGCATCTGCACCCTCTGAAGTTTTCTACAAATATGGCAATCACTCACAACCTCACTTCTATTCTTGGCAGCCCTAGGTTCAAGGACTTTCTGGGATTACCATACTGTTTATTAGGGTCACTGGACAAAAGTTGCTCATTCAGGTGATGTTTTTGCTGTAGTCAATGCTGTAATGTAAATTTTGACATTTCCTTGCAGACACCAACAGGTTTCATCTTGGCATTGCTCTTTGTTTTTCTGCCCAAAGTTTGGAGAAAGTTAATGTAGAACTGGAAGCAGGAGACCTGAGTCTGTGTCTGAGACCTAGGAGAGGTACAGTAAGAGCAGCCTCCTCAGAAGGCCCACACTGGGGGCCAAGGGAAGGAGGGAAGTGCAAAGGGAGCAGGAACAGGAAGTGTTCTCTCTGTGCCCTGAATCCTCTGCTGAACCAGGCCCCAGTTCCCATGCATTTATCTGCCCCTGTCTCCCAGGCCAACCCCTGCATGAAGCAGGTACATCATACTGGGGCATCTGTGACTTTGGACTAGTCCCCAGAGCATGAGACTCCCCTTCCTGACACCTTGTTTTGCAGGCCTTGCTGGTCAAGAGCACTTCCCGTCCCATGTTACCAGTACTCATTCTGACATAGTCTGGAGTCACCCACAGTTTACAAGTGAATTCACTGTGCAGCAGCATCTCACTGTCATTTGGGAACAGGGCAGCTCTCCAACCCTGTGTCCCTAGCTGTTTGAGGTTACCAAGTGCTGCCAATACAAAATATCATAAATTGGTTGGTTTTATTGGAATTTATTAGGGTTAAATCTTACAGTTCTGATGCTGTGAAAATGCCCAAATCAAGGCATCATCAAAAATGCTGTCTTAATAACGGTCAGCTGAAGCTGGACTCCTGTCAAGGCAAAATGTTGGGTCTGCCTATCTCTCTCTGCCTTCTCCTCCAAACTCACTTTTTCCCTGTGCTCAGCACTGGGCCATCAGACACAATTGCTCACACTTCTGATTTCCCCTCTGGCCTTGATGTCTTCTGCTTCAAGTTGCTCCATGACTTCAGCGTCTGGCCTCTCCATCAGCCTCTCAGGTTTTCTGTGTCTCTCCACAACTGTAGGAAATCATGGAGCCCTCTCCCACATGTAGGGTAAATATGTCAGCACTCTTTCTCTGTATGTTCCATGTATGTAGGACTTCAGCACAATGATTGCTTTCAATCCTGGTGCCTGAAATATAATCAGACACCCTTAACTAAACTAAAGCATTCTAATATAAAGTGACCTAATCAAAAGATCCCTTATACGAATCTAATGAAAATGTCCTACATACAAAGGCTTAAACACACAGCAATGGGTTAGTAAGAACACAATTTCCGTGGTCCACACAAGACTCAAATGAGGGCATGAACCCAGGGCATAGGGAACAGGAGGGGTCTCCTAAGTGTGGGAGCAATGGGAACTCATGAAGCAGTGGCTGTACTTTGGGTGTGGACATCATTGAGCAAAATGGGGTGCGGACAACCATTGCACTGGTACCTATAATGGTCCTAAGAGAACTCAATATACTGTTCTTTCTCCACTAAATAATAGCTCCAAAATCAGATGTGTAACCCAGAGAGGTGTGCTATTATTCCCATCCACAGAGCCAGAGCACACACAATTTCCTGGTGGGGGCAAGAAGCACGTGGTAAAATTGAAAGCCCCTAATTTCTTCTCCAAAGAAATGATTACATTTACAACAGAATGGAGAAGTTCAACCCTAGGGGTTCTCTCAAGAGCAGTGGAGATGATAGATGGCCTGAGATTTAATTCATCTCAATCCTTCAGGAAGAAGTTAAATAAATACTTTTAAAGATGTGTAAAAACTAATAAAATTTGCTAGCAGCAAATCACTTTAAAAGATATGTAAAAGGATATTCTTCAGGCAGAAAAAATGATTTCAAAAGGTTCAAGATTCAGGATGGATTGAAGAATCATATCTGTTAATTAAATTCATATATCTAAATGACTATTGAATGGATAAAGTAATAATCATATTCGTGGCCTAGGACATCAATAAAGTGTTAAAATACCCCATAAAATAATATATATCATAATATGGGTAAATGGATATGTAGCCATTTGATATCATTATGAATTCCAAAAATAGATACTGGAATATGCTTGTAAACTGGTCTGTTACTCTGGGCATGATTAAGTTATGATAAGCGCATTGACTGGGCCACAGTCAGTAGGGTGTTGAGCCCCACCCCTTGGTGGGTGTAGTCTTAAACATAAAAAGACATGGCAAAGGACAGAGTTGGAGTAGTTTTTGATGTTCAAGTTCTGAAGAACAAGGACTGAAGGCCCTGGGAAAAAGAGACCACCATTCACGTGACAGTTCACTGCTGGCCTTGTGGAGAGAGGCAAAGCTTAGAGAGATTCATAGTCTAGAGCTGACCTTGTGGAGGAAACAGAGGAGCTGAGTCTAGAGAGGAACACAGCCCTGGAGAGAGAGGAACCCAAGAATTCTGAACGTTGGCAAATGCTAGCAGCTGTCTTGCTCCCAGACGGGGTAACAGATTTTGGTGAAGCAAGAAACTTATGTTTTATGGGCTGGTAAGTGTAAGCTTCTACCCCAAAAATAAATACCCTTTATAAAGACCAACAGATTTCTGGTATTTTTCATCAGCACACCCTTGGCTCAGTAATAGAGGATATAAAATGTTTTAAAGTACATTATTTGGCAAGTAAATAACAAATAATAAATGTACATTTGGAAAGGCAAGGAAAAGAGTTATAATTTTCCCAGTAAATTTTAAAGAATATTAAATAGTGTATTTCATCCAAATAAATAGAAGGAAAAAAGTTAACAAAAATAGTCCAAAACAAAGTATTAAGGACTTCCTGGGTTGCAATTTGGGGCTTTGTTCGGGGGCCACCTTACTCATGCATTTTTCTTATCCTTCAAAAGCCTGAAGGTTCCAGGGTTGATTTATGGGGTGTTGTTTTCTCTCCATCATACATCAAATGCTCTATCACTTCTGAATTTCCTAGTTATGAAGTAACCAAACTGGATGTGATTCTCAATTGAAGCCAGAAGAGCCATGAATGATAGGACAAAGAAAAATGAGATATTTTTGTGCTTCATAAATTGGACGCTTAAATAATTGATATTGGATCTTTCCTCTTTTTTAATGAATGCATTCAATGCTATAAATTTCCCTCTAAGCACAGTTTTTGCTGCACCCCACAAACTATGAAGAAGCATAAGACATTAAGAAGCAGAAAGACCACGTAACATAAGGCTTGCGAGTGAAGCTATATCTACATACACAGGAGTACAGACTTAAGATGAAGGCAGAGTAGGTAAGAAAGGTGGGAAAAATTTTTCTCTGACTGCAAGCATTGTTTCCTCAAAATAACACTTCTATGAATGTAACTTCACTTTGAAGGAATTTGCTTCATGCTTACCTAAGCATGAGGGTATCTATGTAAAGAAAAAAGAATGAAAACAATGAGTTTGCCAGTTCGTCTCACCTGGTAGTCCTCCCCTTTAAGTGTAATGAGTGTGAAGTCTTCTTGGAAATTCAACCTCATGAGATACCAAAGAATGAATCATTCAGAGAATCCATTTGGGATTTCATGAATTTGGGAAAGCTAGAGTCACATCAAAAAAACATGCATGAGTAAAACCCTGTGCATGTAAGGAATATTGGAAATCGTTCAGCCAGGCATTAAATCTCATTGAGCATGAAACATTCATATTTATTAGTTATTATTATAATTTAAATGGGAATGCTTCCATCTGAAACAAAACCTCATGGAATGTGAGAAAATTGAAACTAGAGAGAAACCATATGAGTGTCCTGAATGTAGTCTACTCTTTACTGTCATTTTTTACTCCTCATTTTAAAAGCCATACAGGTGAAAATGTTTAGAAATGTAATACATGTGGGAAAGTTTTCAACATGACATAAAACCTCTTTATTCATCAGAAAATTCTTACTGAAGAGAAATCATATATATGTGGGAAAGATTTAATTCAAATGTCAAATCTCACATACAAGAGATTCCGTACTGCAAAGAATCCATATGCATGTAAGTCATTTGAAAAAGCCCTTATGTACAAATCATATCTCACAGAACATGAAAAAACTTATATTGGACAGACACTAAACAAATATAAAGAATGCAGAAAAGCCTTCAGCCAAAATCAATATTCATAAATCATCAGAGCATTCATTATGGATAAAAACCCTATCCATTCAATGAATGGGAAAATCTTCAATCAGAAGGGAAACCTCATTAACCATCTGAAAATACATTCTGGAGTCAAACCCTATGAATGTGATGGACGTGGGAAAGCTTTTATTCTCTGGTGCAAGAGCCATTATGTACCAGAGAAGACAAACTGGAGAGAAACACTGTGTATGTAAGGAATGTAGGAAAGCCTTCAGTAGCAAATCAAATCTTACTGACCATGAGAAAATTCATAGTGGAGGGAAATCCTATATATATAAGGAGTGTGGAATAGCCTTCAGCCAGAGGCATTATCTCTTTAAACATTACAACATTCATACTGCAGAGAAACCCTGTGAATATAATGAATGTGAATCTCCAAAGACTCTCCACCTCCAGTCTGTGCAACATGTTGCAAATCTTTTAAGGAAGCGGCTGTGACTGGGCAATTCAGGATGTCTTTCTCTTTTTGGAAATGTGCACTTGCATTTTGTTCTGAGATATGCTCCTCCAACATCTTCTTCCTCACTCATCTGTGTTCAATTTGTTACTGCTAATTTATGCATCAGAACTCAAGATTTCTCTTAGTTTATGTAAACTTATTTCAAATTATCCTGGTTGTTTCCAGTAGTTCTTCAGTCCATTACATTCTGTGTAAGCATTTTAAAAATTACCATTTTTAAAACAATGCTGCCCGTTATTGTGGTATTTTCTTATAAGTCACCCCAACCATTTATATATTTTTTCAGTTTCTTCACCTTATTCTGTTGTGGATTAAAGTTTAACAGCCAATGAGCTAAAGTGACCTCCTTTCTTTGTAAGTCCTATTTTCCTTAGTATTTTAAATCAGAAATGATCCTTTCATAATTAGTCAATATACTTCTAATCTCAAGTATTTTAAGAAGTTAGAAAATTTATTTGTATTATTAAGTTGTTCTCCAATCTTTTTCTCATCTGTGATAGGGTGTGAGATGGATGAAACTAGAGAATGCATGTATTTACAAATGGAAATGTGTACCCAAAACCATCTACCAAGGCAGATAATTCTGAGGTAGAAGGAATGGGGATTTAGGCTAAGAAGGAATTTTGTTGTTTGCTATAACAGACATAAATTGTTTTTATACTCTTTGCACACATAATTTGGTTACAATTTAAAATAAATTATGAAAATAGTACACAATTAAATCATATGAAGTGGTTGATTTGAAGATATCAATTTGTAACTGCAACATTACTGAGGAGGCACTTCCCCTCACCCTTTGCAAATACAATCGCCAATAAAGGAAAAGTGCTCACTCCACTTGGCCCCTCCCCTAGCTTCCTGAATGGGTGGAGGCCTCCCACAGCAAGAGTGAGCATGGAGCATGAGGAGCATGGACGCAACAGGGTGAACGCCACACTGTTCTCTACACGTGTCTGGTTAGAGGGCTGTTACCACCACAGGAGAAGACAGACATCCTACTGCTTACTTCACAATGAAGACCAGCTAGTGTGACTCACATCACTAACTGAGGCTGTGAGTGCAGAGCAGGACTTTATCCCTTTGCTCCTGTGCAGATCCAGAACTTATGATGATGGTTTTCATTGGGGCACTGAGAGTTTGGGTCCAAAAAACGACATTCCCCCTCTGGCTTGGAGGTACTACAGTGAACACGGGATATATTCAAGATTCTTCAGGTGTTCATCACCTTCTTCCCATCCAACCCCTCCATTCTCTTCTGGGATTGAAGAGATCTGCATCATTTTCAACTCTGTTAAAGGTATGTTGAAAATTTAATATTTAATTAGTCTGAGAAATATCTGGCATCTGCACACTCTGAGGTTTTCGGCAAACATAGCACAATCTCAGAGCCTCACTTCTATTCTTGTCAACTCTATGTCCCAGGAATTTCTGTGATTCCTGCACTATATATTAGGGTCACTAGCCTAATGTTGCTCATTCCGGCGAGGTTATTGCTGTAGCCAATGCTGTAATATGAATTTTGACATTTCCTTCCCGGCTCCAACAGGTTTCATCTTGGAATTACTCTTCCTTTAGCTGCCCCAAGATTGGAGAACATGAACATAGAACTGGAAGCAGGAGACCTGAGTCTGTGCCTGAGACCCAGGAGGGTTCAGTAAGAGCAGACTCCTCAGAGTGTCAAGGCTGGAGGCCAAGGGAAGGAGGGAAGGGTAAAAGGAGCAGGAGCAGGAAGTATTCTCTCTGAGCCCTGACTCCTCTTCTGCACCAGGCCCCAGTTCCCATGCTTTTATCTGCCACTGCCCACCTGGCCAACCCCTTCCTGTGGCAGGTACATCATACTGGGGCATCTATGACTTTAGACAAGTCCCCAAATCATGTGACTCCTCTGTCTTACCTTCTGTCTTGCAGGCCTTGCTGGCCAAGAGCAATTACCCCTCCATCTTATAGGTACTCATTCCCACCAATCTGGAGACACCCACAGTTTACAGGTGAATTCACAGGGCAGCAGCATCCCAGTGCTATTTGGGAACAGGTAAGCTCTCCAACACTGTGTCCATAGTTGTTAGAGTTTGCCAAGCATTGCCAATGCAAAACACCAGAAGTAGGATGGCTTTTATTGCAGTTTATGAGGGTTAAAGCTTACAGTTCTGATGCTGTGAAATGTTCAAATCAAGGCATCATCAAAAATGCTGTCTTAACAAGGGTCAGCTGCAGCTGGACTCCTGCCAAGGCAAAATGTTGGGCCTGCCTGTCTCTCTCTGCCTTCTCCTCAAACTCACTTTATCCCTGAACTCAGCACTGGGCCATCAGACACAATTGTTCACACATTTGCCTTCCCCTCTGGCCTAGATGTATCCAGCTTCAAGCTGCTACATGACTCCACACTCTGTCCTCTCCGTCAGACTATCAGGGTTTCTGTGTCTCTCCAAAGCTGTAGGAGTTGAACCCTCTCCCTCCAGACAGGGTAAATATGGCAGCAGTCTTTCTCTGTGTGTTCCATATATATAGGACTTCAGCACACCGATTGGGGTCCATCCTGGTGCCTGAAATCTAATCAGAGGCCTTATCTAAACTAAAGTAATCTAACAAAAAGTGAACAAATCAAAATATCTCTTATCTGAATCTCACCAAAATGTCCTCCATACAAAAGGATTACACATACAGCAATGGGTGAGTAGAAACATATTTTCCGGGGTCCACACAAGACTTAAATGAGGACATTAACCCAGGGCACAGGGATCAGAGAGTTCTCCTAAGTCCAGATGAAATGGGAACTCATGAAGCAGTGGCTGCATTTTGGGTGTGCCCATCATTGAGCAAAATAGGGTACTGACCACCATTGAAATGGTTCCTAGAATGGTCCCAAGAAGAACTCAATATACTGTACTTTCTCCATTGAATCTTAGCTCCAAAATCAGGTGTGCAACTCAGAGAAGTCTGGCGTTATTCCCATCCCCAAAGCCAGAGTGCACAGATTTCACTGGGGGGTGGGTGGGCAGGAATCAGGCTGTAAAACTGAAATCTCTTAATTTCTTCTTCACAGAACTGATTACATTTCCAACAGTATGGAGAAATTCAACCTCAAGGGTGCTCTCAAAAGCAGTGTAGATCGTCCAGGGCCTGAGATTTAATTCATCTCAATCCTTCAGAAAGAATTTAAATAAATACTTTTACAGATGATTAAAAACTAATAAGTTTTTTTAGCAGCAACTCACTTTAAAAGAAATGTAAAAGAATATTCTTCAGGCAGAAAAAAAATAATTTCACAAAGTTCAAGTTTCAGGATGGATGGAAGAACAATACCTGTTAAATAAATTCATATATCTAAATCACTATAGAATGGATAAAGTAATAATGATATCCATGGCCTAGGACATCAATAAAGTGTAAAAATACACCATAAAATAATATATAGCATAAGCTGGGTAAATGGATATGTAGCAGTTGGATATCATTATGAATTCCAAAAATAGATATTGGATTATGCTTGTAAACTGGTCTGTTAATCTGGGCATGGTTAAGTTATAATAAGAGTGTTGACTGGGCCAGATTCGGTGGGGCATCAAGTCCCTCCCATTGCTGAGTGGGGCCTCATACATAGAAAGACATAGCAGAGGACAGAGTGGGAATAGTTTTTGATGTTGGATTTCTGACAAGCAAGTACAGAAGGCCCTGAAGAAAAGAGACAAGCCATTCACCTGACAGTTCACAGCTGGACATGTGGAGAGAGGCAAGGTTTAAAGAGCCTCATAGTCTACAGCTGACCTTTTAGAGGAAACAGAGGAGCTGAGCCCAGAGAGAAATGCAGCCCTGGGAAGAGTGGAATCCAGGAAGCTTGAAGCCTGCCAAATGTTGGCAGCTGTCTTGCTCCAAGACGGGATAACAGACCTTGGTGAAGGTAGAAACTTATCCTTTATGACCTGGTAACTGTAAGCTTCTAACCCAAATAAATACCATTTATAAAGTCCAATAGATTTCAGGTATTTTGCATCAGCACACCTTTGGCAAAATAATACAGGATATAAACTGTTTTAAAATAGTTTATTTGGCAAGTCAATAACAAATAATATGTGGAGATTTGGAAAGGTGAACAAAAGTATTATAATTTCCCTGAAAACTTTAAAGAATATTAAATAGCGCATCTCATCCAAATAAATAGACGAAAAAAAATTGAACAAAAATAGTCAGGCCAAACCAAAGTGTTTAGGATTTTCCCGGTTGCCATTTGGCCTTTGTTCTGGGGCCGCGTTACTCGTGCAACTTTGGAAGCTGCACCTTTCTTATCATTCAGAAGCCTGAAGGTTCCAGGTTGACTTATTGGGTGTTGTTTTGTCCCCATCATAAATCAAGTGCTGTATCACTTGCCCATTTCCTAGTTATGAAGTCACCAAAATGGATGTGATGCTCATTAGAAGCAAGAAGAACCATGAATGATAGAACAAATAAAAAGGGGATTTTGTTCCACTTCCCGAATTCGGACGCTTAGATGATTGATATTGGAACTTTCCTCTTTTCTAATGAATGCATTCAATGCTATAAATTTCCCTCTGAGCATTGCTTTTGCTGGATCCCACAAACTATGGAGAAGCATATGACATTAATAAGCAGAAAAAAAAAAAAAACACATAACAAGAGGCTGTGAGTGAAGCTATGGCTTCTTCCACAAGAGTACAGCCTTAAGATGAAGGCATAGAATGTAAGGAAGTTGGGAAAGCATTTTCTCTGACCACAAGCATTGTTTCCTCAAAATAACACTTCTATGAATGTAACTTCACTTTGAAGGAATTTGCACCATGCTTATCTAAGCATGAGGGAATCTATGTAAGGAAAAAAGAATGAAGACAATGAGTTTTACTAGTTTGTGCTACATGGTAGTCCTCCCCTTTAAGTGTAGTGAGTGTGAAGTTTCTTGGAAATTCAAACTCATGAGATACCTAAGAATTAACCCTTCAGAGAAACCATTTGGGATTTCATGAATTTGGGAAAGCTAGAGTCACATCAAAGAAACATGCAGTAGTAAAACTCTGTATATGAAAAGAATATTGGAAATTCTTCAGCCAGGCATTAAATCACATTGAGCATGAAATATTCATATAGTAGATAGTATTGTAATGAACATGGCAACGCTTCCATCTGAAATAAAATCTAATGGAATATGAGAAAATCCTAACTACAGAGAAACCATATGTTTGTCCTGAATGTAGTCTGCTCTTTATAGTCATTTTTTTTCTTCATTTTAGAAGCCATACAGGAGAACAAGCATAGAAATGTAATACATGTGGGAAAATTTTCAACTTGACAGAAAATGTCTTTATTCATCAGAAAAATCTTACTGAAGAGAAATCATATATATGTGGGAAAGCCTTAATTCAAATGGCAAATCTCAGATACAAGAGATTTTCTAGTGCAAAGAAATCCTATGCATGCATGTCACGTGAAAAATTTTTAGGTACTAATCATATCTCACATACATGAAAAAACTCATACTGGACAGAAACAAAATTAAAGTAAAGAATGCAAAAAAGCCTTCAGGCAAAAGAAACAGTTCATTAAACATCAGAGCATTCATTCTGGAGAAAAACCCTATATATACAATGAATGTGGAAAAGCCTTCAACCAAAAGGAATACCTCATTAACATTCTGAGAATACATACTGGAGAGAAATCCTATGAAAGTGATGGATGTGAGAAAGCTTTCATTCAGAAATCAAGCCTCATTATACACCAGAGAAGACAAACTGGACGGAAACCCTGTATATGTATGGAATTTAGGAAAGCCTTCAGTAGCAAATCAAATCTCCCTGACCATGAGAAAATTCATAAAGTAGGGAAATCCTATATATGTAAGGAATGTGGAATAGCCTTCAGCCAGAGGCAGTATCTCATTAAACATTACAACATTCATACTGGAGAGAAACCCTGTGATTGTAATGAATGTGAATCTCCAAAGTAAATCCACCTCCAGGCTGTGCAACTTCTTGCAAATCTTTGAAGGAAGCGGCTGTGACTGTACAATACACGATGTCTTTCTCCTCTTGGAAAAGTGCACTTGCAGTTTGTTCTTTAATCTGCTCCACCTGCATCTTCTTCCACACTCATCTGTGTTCAATTTCTTACCACTTATTCATGCATCAGAACTCGAGATTTCTCTAAGTAAATGTAATGATGGGTTTTCCACTTATTTCAAATTATCCTGGTTGTTTTCACTGGTTCTTCAATCTATTACATTCTGTGTAAGCATTTTAAAAATTACCATTTTAAAAATAATGCTGCCTATTATTGTAGCATTTTCTTATAAGGCACCACAACCATTTATATTTTTTCAGTTTCTTCATCTGATTCTGATGTAGATTCAAGTTTAACAGCCACTGAACCACAGTGACCTGCTTTCTACTTCACTCCAATTTTCATTATTTATTTTAAATCAGAAATGATCCTTTCATAATTAGGTGATATACTTCTGCTTTCAAGGATTTTAAGAAGTTAGAAAATTTATTTATATTCTTAAGTTGTACTTCAATATTTTTCTCAATTGTGATAGGGTGTGGGACGGATGAAACTAGAGAATGCATGTAGTTACAAACAGAAATGTGTACCCTAAAGAATCTGCCAATGCAGATAATTCTGAAGAAGGAGGAATGGGGGTTGAGGCTAGAGAAGGAAGTTCGCTGTTTGCCATAACAGACATAAATTACTTTTATACTCTTTGCACGGATAATTTGTTTATAATTTAAAAGAAATTATGAATATAGCACACAATGAAATCATACAAAGTTGTTGATTTGAAGATATTGTTTTTTATCTGCAGCATTACTGTGGGGACACTGCTCCTCACCCTTTACAAATACTGTCTCCCATAAAAGAAAAGTGCTCACTCCCCTCGGCCCCCTTCCCAGCTGCCAGGACATGTGGACGCCTGCCTCAGTAAGAGTGAGCACAGAGAAGAGGAGCATGGACGTGACCATATTAAGTTCACACTGCTCTCTACACGTGTCCAGTTAGAGGGCTGTTAGCAGCACAGGAGAAGACAGACTTCCCACTGCTTACTCCCCTGTGAAGGACTGCTAGAGTGAGTCACCTCCCTAACTGAGACTGTGAGTGCTAAGCAGGGCTGTCTCCCTGTCCTCCTTTGTGGATTCAGAACCTATGATGATGGTTTTCATTGGGGCCCTGAGAGTTTGGTTCCCAAACAGAACATTCCCTCTCTGCCTTGGGGGAACTGCAATGAACACGTGTTACATTCGAATTTCTTCAGTTTTTCATCAGCTTCTTCCCATCGAAACCCTCCATTCTCTTCTGGGATTGAAGAGGTCTGCATCATTTTCAACACTGTTAAACTGTGTTGAAAATTTAATATTTAATTAGTCTGAGAAATATCTGGCATCCACACCCTCTGAGTTTTTCGGCAAACATTACACCATCTCAAAACCTCACTTCGATTCTTGTCAGCCATATGTCCCAGGATTTTCTGGGATTCCCATACTATTTTTGAGAGTCACTGGCCTAATGTTGCTCATTATGGTGATGTTATTGATGTAGTCAATGCTGTAATGTGAATTTTGACATTTCCTTCCTGGCACCAACAGATTACATCTTGGCATTCATATTTCTTTAGCTGCCCCAAGATTGGAGAAGGTGAATGTAGAACTGGAAACAGGACACCTGAATCTGTGCCTGAGTCCCAGATATGGTACAGTAAGAACAGCTTCCTCAGAGGGTCAATGCTAGAGGCCAAGGGAAGGAGGAAATGGCAAAAGGAGCAGGAGCAGAAAGTCTCCTCTCTGTTCCCCGACTCCTCTGCTTCACCAGACCCCAGTTCCCATGCTTTTATCTGCCCCTAACCACCTCCCAACCCCTGCCTGAACCAGGACATGTTTGACTTTACACAACTCACCAAACAATGTGACACCCTTCCTGACTCCCTGTCTTGCTGGCCTTGCTGGACTACAGCACGTCACCCTCCATCTTACCGATACTCAATCCTGCTTAGTCTGTAGGCATCCACAGTTTACAGGTGAATTCACTGGACAGCAGGATAACACTACCTTTTGGAAATAGGGCAGCTCTCCAACCCTGTGTCCCTAGCTGTTTGAGTTTTCCAAATGCTGCGAATGCAAAATACCAGAAATAGTTTGGCTTTTATTGGAATTTATTAGGGTTAAAGCTTACAGTTCTGAGGCTGTGAAAATGTCCTAATCAAGGCATCATAAAAAATGCTGTCTTAACAAGGGTCACCTGCAGCTGGACTACTCATAAGGTAAAATGTTCAGCCTTCCTGTCTCTCTCTGCCTTCTTCTTCAAACTCAATTTGTCCCTGAGCTCAGCACTGGGACATCATACATAATTGCTCACTCCTCACCCTTATCCTCTGACTTGGATGTCTTCAGATTCAAGCTGCTCCCTGACTCCATGGAGCCTCTACTCTCCCTCAGCCTCTCAGGGTTTCTCTGTCTCTCCGCAGCTGTAGGAGATCCTGAGAACTCTCCCACATGGCAGGGTAAACATGACAGCACTCTTTCTCTGTGTGTTCCTTGTATGTAGGATGTCTGCCCAATGATTGTGGTCCATACTGGTCCCTGATATCTAATCAGAGGCCCTTAACTAAACTAAAGCATTCTAAAAAAAGTGACCTAATTGAAAGCTCCCTTATGTGAATCTAACCAAAATGTCCTACTTACAAAAGGCTTACACACACAGCAATGGGTAGGTAAGAACATACTTTTCAGGGGTTCACACAAGACCCAAACGAAGGAATTAAACCAGGGCAGAGGGATCAGGAGGGATCTCCTAAGTCTGGGAGAAATGGGAACTCATAAAGCAGTAGCTGTAGTTTGGGTGAGGCCATCATTGACCAAAATGGGGTGCTGACCACCGTTGCACTGCTCCTGAGAATGGTCCAAAGAAGAATTCAATATACTGTGCTTTCTACCCCAAATCTTAACTCCAAAATCAGGTGTGTAAACTCAGAGAGGTGTTCCAATTTTCCCATCCCCAGAGCCAGAGCACACAAATTTTGCCTGGGGAATGGGGGGGGGGGGCAGGAATCAGGCTGTAAAATTGAAAGCTCCTATTTTCTTCTCCAAAGATCTGATTAAATTTACAACACAATGGAGAAATTCAACCTTTATGGAGCTCTCAAATATAGTGGAGATCATAGGGGCCTGAGATTTAATTGATTTAAATCCTTCAGGAAGAATAGAAATAAATATTATTACAGATGAGTAAAAACTAATAAAGTTTGCTGCCAGCAACTCACCTTAAAAGAAATGTAAAAGAATATTCTTCATGCAGTAAGAAAAGAATCTCAGAAGTTTCAAGATTCAGGATGGACTGAAGAATAATATCTGCTAATTAATTTAATATATATGAATGACCATTGAATGGATAAAGTAATAATGGTGTCCGTGTCCTAGGATATCAATAAAGTGTTCAAGTGCACCATAAAATAATATATAGCATAAGATGGGAAAATGAATATGTAGCAGTTTGATATCATTATGAATTCCAAAAATAGTTATTGGATTATGCTTGTAAACTGGTCTGTTAATCTGGGCATGATTAAGTTAGGATAAGCGAGTTGACTGGACCAGAGTCAGTAGGGTGTTTATCCCCCTCCCTTGTTGGGTGGGCTCTCAGACATGAAAAGACAATGCAAAGGACAGAGTTGGAGTAGTTTTTGAGGTTGGAGTTCTGATGAGCAACAACAGAAGTCCCCGGGGTAAAGAGACAAGCAATTCACCTGACAGTTCACAGCTGGCCTTGTGAAGAGAGGCAAAGCTTAGAGAGCCTCATAGTCTACAGCTGACCTTGTGGAGTCAACAGAGGAGATGAGCCCAGAGAGAAACTCAGTCATGAGAAGTGAGGAACCGAAGAAGCCTGAACCCTGGCAAATGTTGGCAGCTGTCCTGCTCCAAGATGGAGTAAGAGAATTTGGTGAAGGAAGAAACTTATGCTGTATGGCCTGGTAACTGTAAGCTTCTACCCCAAATAAATACCCTTTATAAAGACCTACAGATTTATGGTATTTTGCATCAGCACCCCTTTGGCTGACTAATACAGGATATAAAATATTTTTAAATATTTTATTTGGCAAGTCAATAACAAATAATAAGTAAAGATTTGGCAAGGCACATAAAAGCGTTATAATTTCCTTGGTAAACTTATAAAATATAAAATAGTGCATCTCATCGAAATAAATAGAATAAAAAACATTGAGCAAAACAGTCAGTCCAAGCAGTGTTCAGGACTTCCTGTGTTGCCATTTTGGCCTTTGTTTGGTGCCACCTTACTCGTGCATCTTTGGAAGCTGTACATTCTTTATCCTTCAGAAGACTGAAGGAACCACGATTGATTTATGGGGTTTGTTTTGTTCCCATCATAAATCAAGTGCTGTATCACTGGCCCATTTCCAAGTTATGAAGTCACCAAAGTGGATGTGATGCTCATTTGAATCAAGTATAGCCATGAATTATAGAATTTTTTAAAAAGTAGATATTGTTGAACTTCCAAATTTGGATGCTTAGATGACTGATATTAGATCTTTCCTCTTTTCTAATGAATGCATTCAATGCTATAAATTTCTCTCTAAGCATAGCTTTTGCTTTATTCAACAAACTATGAAGAAGCATAGGACATTAGAGAAGAAGAAAGAACCATATAACAAAAGGCTTGGAGTGAAGCTATATCCACTTCCACAACAATACAGTCTTAAGATGAAGGCCGAGAATGTAAGAAATTTGGGAAAATATATTATCTGACTGCAAGCGTTGCTTCTTCAAAATAACACTTCTATGAATGTAACTTCACTTTGAAGGAATTTTCATCATGCTTACCTAAGAATGAGGGAATCTATGTAAGGAAAAATGAATGAAGAAAATGAGTTTTGCCAGTTTGCCACACATGGTAGTCACCCCCTTTAAGTGTAATGAGTGTGAAGTTTTCTAGGCAATACAACCTCGTGAGATACCTGAGAATTAATGTTTCAGAGAAACCATTTTGGATTTCATGAATTTTGGAAAGCTAGAGTCTGATCAAAGAAACATGCAGGAGTAAAATCCTGTGTATGTAAAGAATATTGGAAATCCTTTCAGCCATGCATTAAATCTCATTGAGCATGAAATATTCATACATTAGTTATTATTGTAATGAACATGGGAATGCTTCCATCTGAAACAAAACTTCATGGAATATGAGAAAATTCAAACTACAGAGAAACCATATGAATGTCCTGAATGTAGTCAGCTCTTACAGTTATTTTTTACTCTTCACTTTAAAAGCCAAAAAGGGTCAAGTGGCCACTGGCTCCACCTCATTGTTATAATTCCTTGCATTGCTAGAATTACCATATATGAACAAGAGAATACCATCAAGTCCACTCTAGTCCATAGTTCTTCCCCCAATCCTGAGGAGGGGATGAGCAGTTGAAATACAGGGGCTTCTTTGGAAGTTGGTGGTTGTCCTGAGTACCATTGTGGCAACGGATGTAGGCCATTTTAAATCATCACACACCACTAAGATCTAAGTGGGAGAGAGTGTGGTCTACAGTGTGAACTGTGGTCTATGGTTGGTGGCAAGACTCCAGGATGTGTAAGTTCATTGAGGGTGGTGGGCCACACTTGTGGGAGATGATTGTGTGGGATGTGGTGGGAGGTGTGGGAGGTGGGCAACATGGGAATCCCAGTGGATTCCGTGTAATGTTTTGGGTAATCTAAGCACCTCTTGAAATATATGTGTATATATATATATAAATAACATTTTTGTAAGCAAATACACATATATGCATATATATGTATATATCATTTTGCAAATGTTTGTATGTATTGTGAGAATTTTGATTTTTACCCATAATAAAAAAATAAAATAAAAAAAAGCCATAAAGGGGAACAATCATAGAAATGTCCTACATCTGGGAAAGTTTTCAACCTGAGAGAAACCCTCTTTATTCATTAGAAAAATCTTACTGAAGAGAAATCATATACATGTGGGAAGCTTCAATTCAAATGTCAAATATCATACACAAGAGATTTCCTGCTGCAGAGAAACCTTATGCAAGTAAGCCATGTAAAAATGCCTTTAGGTACAAATCATATCTCACAGAACATGTAAAAACTCATAGTGGAAGAAACAAAATGAACGTAAACAATACAAAAAAGCCTTCAGCCAACAGAAATATTTCCTTAAACATCAGAGCATTAATTCTGGAGAAAAACCCAAAATATGCAATAAATGGGGAAAGGCCTTCAACCAGGAGGCAAACCTCATTAACCATCTGAAAATACATACTGGAGAGAAAGCCTAGGAATGAGATGGACGTGGGAAAGCTTTCATTCAGAAATCAAGCCTCATTACACACCAGAGAAGACAAAGTGGAGGGAAACCCTATATATGTAAGGAATGTAGTAAAGCCTTCAGTAGCAAATCAAATCTCACTGACCATGAGAAAATTCATAGTGAGGGGAAATCCTATATATGTAAGGAATGTGGAATAGCCTTCAGCCAGAGGCAGTATCTCATTAAACATTACAACATTCATACTGGAGAGAAACCTGAATGTGAATTCCAAAGAATCTGCACCTCCACTCTTTGCAACTTGTTGCCAATCTTTTAAGTAAGCTGCTGTGACTGTGCAATTCAGGATGTATTTCTCCTCTAGGAAAAGTACACTTGCAGTTTGTCTGAGACATGCTCCTCACGCACCTTCTTCCACACACGTGTATTCAATTTGTTACCACTGATTCATGCATCAGAACTCGAGATTTCTATTAGTTTGTGTAAAGATGGGCTTTCCAGATATTTCAAATTATCCTGGTTGTTTTCACTGGTTCTTCAATCCATTACATTCTGGGTAAGCATTAAAAAAATTACATTTTAAAAATAATGCTGCCATTATTGTAACATTTTTTTTCTTTTTTTATTATGGGTAAAAATCAAAATTTTCACAATACATACTAATATTTGTAAAATTATATATAAATAAATACTCATATATGTGCATTAGTTTACATAAATGTTATTTCTATACATATATATATATATATATATTTAAAGGTGCTTAGATTGCCAAATATTACACAGAAATTACTGTGTTTCCCATGATCCCAACCTCCCACATCTCCCACAACATCCCACACAAACATCCTTCATCAGGGTGGCACATCACCTGCAATGGATATACACATCCTGGGGCCTTGCCACCAAGCATAGGCCACAGTTCACATTGTATACCACACTCTCTCTCACACAGTTCTGCATGGTAAATGCTGATGTAAAGTGGCCTACATCCGTCGCTACTCTTCCACTCAGGACAAGTCTCAAGTCCCTAAATCCCCCCTGTATTTCAACTTACCTTTGCCTTTCTTCCCCAAAAGTGTCCAGGGGGAACCGGCTCCAACTAAAAGTTATAATTTCTTCCATTGCTTGATTCACAATGAGTATACAACAGAATACTATTAAGTCCAATCTGTTCCATATCACTTCCCCCAATGCTGAGGGGAATGGGATGGTGATGTCCACTCCACCTCGAAGTGAGAGAGGGCTTATATCCCATGGATACAGTGGACGAGATTTTCCTGCCTGCAATTGCAGGCCCTCTCCATTCCCTAGGATGGCCGTTGCCCATCATTGTGTCCTCACCAGGTGACTTGGATGAGTCCATTGAGCTGTAGGGTAGGAGTTGCAGCTCCACCGAGATTCCACACACAATAGCACATAGGTAAGGCAGAGGCTCCAGTCTCTGGAAGTACCCCTAAAAACTCCAGCATCACATATAAGTTTGAATAGAAGGGACTGATGGACCATGTGTTGGCAGGACTTATTTGAGTCCAATTCTGTCACTTTCAGGATCACAGATTCCAAAGTAGAGCCCACTAACAAGACATCAATCTCTTTGGCTATCCCCAATTATATAGGATCTGTGTGTCTCCAGAACCCTCAGGAGACCCCCTGGGTGGGGTGTTATCCACTTTCATGTTCTATGATGTCCTACTGAGGTGTGCTTAAGCGTTACCTCTGGGATGACCTCCCTTATCTCTTTGAAGTCTCTTAGCGACATGAACACATTTCTCTTTACCTTTTCCCCCTTTATTCAAAGACTTTTTCCAATCGTGTTGCCAGTTGGCACTTGGTATTAATATCTTGTTGCCAGAGAGCTTCATTCCCATGAGTCATGTCCCACATTGGGGGAAAAGAAATGCATTCATATCCCAGGTATGGCTTAGAGAGGCCACATTTGTGCAACAAGGAGGCTCCCAGGTGGCAACCCTTAGGCACCCCTCAACAGTAGGCTAAGTTTCAATTACAAGATTAAAGACTCATAAGGCTAGTCATCAATAACAAGAACCCATCAGTGGACCATCCTCTTTTGCCAGACACTGCTCCTGCACTCAGGGGACTGTTTCTGCTCCCTTGGAGAATGTGGCAGAGCTCTCCAGGATGGAAATTCAGATTCCCTCATTTATTGAGTGATTGTCTGCCCACCGTGAGCATGCCCAATCTTTTGACCATTTAAAAAATTTCGTATAACTTCAATGTATATTCAGAGGAACTTACTCCCATGAATCCCCATCCCAGACAGCCCCCACCAATGATCCTCTACAGCCCCCATTGTAGCCCTTCTGTGATCTAAACCTTCCTTGAATATGGAGCCCATATAAAAACCGAATACAATTAAGAGGAAAAAAAATAATACTGATAAGCTTTAATGCATGGGACAAATACAAGGAAAATCAGAAGAAAAAAAGTAAACTAAAAATAAAATATAATTAGCAGATTGGAACTTTCAAAAAATGGGAAAAAATCCTTTTTTAAAACAATTATTCGTTTTTCTTTTTATCACTGTATTATCGGATGTCTAGTGTACTGTGACTCCTTCCCCCTCTCATTCCCCAGTGTCTTCCAAATCTTAATTTAATTTTCAAAGAAGTTTTAGGTCACAGCAAAGTCACACACTGAATACTAGAGACTGCCACATACCCCACCTCCCTCCCACTTCCCCACCCCTTATTAAGTCCTTTTTAAAAAATGGATGTTAGCATTGTTATAACTCTCATACAGATATTAAAATATAGCAACTAAATATTGTCAATGGTTTACAGAATAGTTTACAATTTAGATGGTACAGTTTAATAATTTTTTATGTTATTTAAAATGTCCTGTGTCCATTAATGTAAGGTAATGAAAAGCCCTTCCCATGACCACTAAATACCCCTTTTGATCTTAAGTATTCCTTCCTCCAAATCCCCCTGGGGCTTATGACACTCTCCTATCTTGACTCAAGGAATGACAAGATTCATAGTTACATACCCTGTGTATTCCAACCTGCCCTTCCTAATCTAAACACCTGTCAACATTGGCTACCAAAATCAGGAATGTCTGTACCAATCTGTCCTATCTTTCAATATGCAATTATACTCTATCCCTTTGCCAAAGATTATGTCCATATGGGTGATGACTCACAGCCTATTCTTCTCTTTCTCTATCTTGTTAACCTATATTTCAGACAATGGTTCTCAGAGACTACTCACTTTCCTCAATTCAAATCAGTAAGGTCATATACTGTTCATCCATCAATGCCTGGCTTGCTTCACTCAATATAAGGACTTCAAGTTTCATTAACGTTATTCTGTGTGTTAGCACTTTTTTCCTTCTTACAGTTGAGTAATATTCCATTGTATGTATGAACCAAGTTTTGCTTATCCAGTCATCTGTTAATGGGCACCAGGGCTGTTTCCAACTTTTGGAAATGGTGAACAATGCTGGTATAGAAATTGGTGTGCATATGTCTGTTCGTGCCTTTGCTTTCTGTTCTTCTGAGTATTTAACCAGCAATGGAATTGCTAGATCATATGGAAGATCTATTTTTAGTTCCCTGAGGAACTGCCAAACTGTTCTCCACAGTGGCTGGACCATTCCACAATCCCACCATCTGGGGTTGAGGGTTCCTATTCCTCCACATCCTCTTCAACACTTAGAGTCTGTTGTTTTTCTAATAGCTGCCATTCTGATGATGGTAAATCATATCTCAGTGTAGTTTTGAGTTGCATTTTCCTGATAACAAGCGATGTGGAACATTTTCACGTGCTTTTTAGCCCTTGGTATTTCTTCTTTGAACTGTCTTTCAGGTCACTTGCCCATTTTTAAAATGGGTTGTTTGTCTTTTTATTTTCAAGGTGTAGGATTTCTTTATATATGCAGGATATTAGGCTCTTATCAGATATATTGTTGCCAAATATTTTCTACCATTGGGTAGGCTGCCTTTTTATTTTCTTAATACCGTCCTTTGAGGTGCAGAAGTTTTTAATTTTGAGGAGATCCCATTTATATATTTTTTCTCTTGCAGCTCGTGCTTTGGCTATGAAGTTCATGAAGTTTGGCTATTACAAGGTCCTCTAGATGCTTTTCTTCATTATCTTCTAAGGTCTTTATGGTTTTGGCTCGTATATTTAGATCTTTGTTCCATATTGAGTTGATTTTTGTATAAGGTGTGAGATGGATTTCTTCTCTTATTATTTTTGATATGGATATCCAGTTCTCCAAGCACCACATGTTAAAGAGGTCATTCTCTCCCAATTGAGTGGCCTTGGTAATCTTGTGGAATATCAGATGCCTCTATATGTGAGGATCTGTATCATAACTCTCAATTCAGTTTCATTGGTCTATCCTTGTGCCAATCCCATGCAGTTTTGATCACTGTAGCTTTGTAATATGTTTTAAAGTCTGTTAATGTGATACCCACAACTTCATTTATCTTTTTCAATATGTCTTTTGCAATTTGGGGCCTCTTACCTTTCCAAATATATTTTGTATTAGTTTTTCCAGTTCCTTAAAAATTATAGTGTTGATTTTTATTGGGATTGCATTAAATCTGTAGAGTAGTTTGTGTAGGATAGACATCTTGATGATGTTTAGTCTTCCAATATATGAACAGGGAATATTTTTCCATTTCTTTAAGTCTTCTTTGATTTCCTTTACCAGTGTTGTGTAGTTTTCTGTATATACGTCCTTTACATCTTTAGTTAAATTTATTCCTAGGTATTTGATTCTTTTAGTTAGTATTTTAAATGGCATTTTTTTCTTGAGTTCCTCCTCCTATTGCTCATTATTCGTGTACAGAAATGCTACTGATTTTTGAGCATTGATCTTATAGCCTGCAACATTACTGAACTCCTTTATAAGTTCCAGAAGCTTTGTTGTAGCTTTCTCTAGGCTTTCTATGTATAGATAGATGACTTTTCTGTCCTTTTCTTGACTCAGTGCTAGAACAAGTACGTCTACGGCAATGTTAAATAAGAGTGGTGATTAGTGGGCATCCTTGTTTGTTCCCGATGTCATAGGGAAGGCTTTTATGATTTCACCATTGAAGATGAGTTAACTTTGGATTTTCATATATACCCTTTATCATATTCAGAAAATTTCCTTCTATTCCTATCTGTTGCAGTGTTTTTATCAGGAAAGTGTGCTGTATTTCATCAAATGCTTTTTCTGCATCTATAGAGAGTATGATGTGTTTTTTTTTCTTTAAGTTTGTTTATGTAGTGTATTACATTGATTGATTTTCTTATATTGAACCATCTTGGCATACCTAGGATGAAACCCACTTGGTCGTGGTGTATAATACTTTTAATATGTTTTTGACTGCAATTAGCAAGTATTTTGTGAGGATTTTAGCATCGAGGATCATTAGAGAAATTGATCTGTAATTTTCCTTTCTAGTAGTATCTTTCTTTGGTTTTGGTATTAGGGTAATTTTGGAATCATAGAGTGAGCTAGGCAATATTCCTTCTATTTCCATTCTTTGGACGACCTTAAGTAGAATGGCTGTTAGCTCTTTCTGGAATGTTTGGTAGAATTCACCTGTGAAGCCATCTGGTCCTGGGCCCATTTTATTTAGGAGTTTTTGATAATTGAGTCTACCTCTTTACCGTATTTGGACTGTTGAGTGCATCAATTTCTTCTTTCATCAATGTAGGATGTTAGTGAGTTTCTACAAACTTGTCCATTTCCTCTAAATTTTCATTCTTGTTGGCATATAATTTTTCAAAGTATCCTCTTATGATGCTCTATATTTACATGGAGTCATTAGTGATATCCTCTTGCTCGTTCCTTATTTTGTGTATTTGCAATTGTTCTCTATTTTTCTTTGTTAGTCTAGCTAAGGGTTTGTTGATTTTATTGATATTCTCAAAGAAACAGCTCATGGTTTTTTTTATATTTCCTAGTGCTTCCTTATCCTCAATTTCATATAGTTCAGCTCTAATCCTTGTTATTTCTTTCTTTCTACTTCTTTTAAGTTTTGTTTGTTGTTGTTTTTCCAATTCCTCCAAGCGTGCAGTAAGCTCTTCAATTTTAGCTCTTTCTTCTTTTTTTATGTATGTATTTATGGCTATGAACTTCCATCTCAGGACAGCTTTGGCTACATCCCATAGGTTTTTATAGGTTGTGTTGTCATTTTCATTACTTTCAAGGTAGTTACTGATTTCTTTTGAGATTTCCTCCTTGACCCACTGTTTGTCTAAGGGTGTGCTGTTTAACTTCCATATCGTTGTGCCTAACCTGTTTCTCTGGCCCTTAGTGATTTCCAATTTAATGCGATTGTCATCACAGTAATTACTCTGCATAATCTCAATTTTTCTGAATTCATTTAGAGTATCTCTGTGGCATAGCATGTGGTCTATCGTGGAGTATGATCAACGTGCAGTTGAGAAGAATGTAAATCCTGATGTATTGGGGTATATTGTTCTGTATATTTCTATTAAGTCTAGGTCCTCTAATGTATTATTGAGAGTCTTTGAGTCCTTGTTGATTCTCTGTCTAGATGTTCTGTCTAATGATGATAATGGCCTATTAAAGTCCCCTGTTATAATTATAGTGGCTTTTATTTCTCCACTTAGCTTTTCAAGAGTTGGACTCATGAAATTTGAGGCAACTCAATTAGGTGTGTAAATGTTTCTGATTTTTCTCTCTTCTTGAGAGCTTACCCCTTTTACTAACATATGGTGTCCATCTTTGTCTCTTACAATAGTTTTGCATTTAAAGTCTATTCTGTCTGATATTAGAATAGCTACTCCTGCCCTTTAATGGCTATTGTTATCTTGTAAAATTGTTTTCCATCATTTCCTTTCAGCGTCCTTGAATCCCTGGGTCAAAGGTGGGTTTCTTGTAGAAAGAATATGATGGATCATATTTCTTTTTTTCTTTTATTATGGGTAAAAATCAAAATTCTCACAATACATACAAACATTTGCAAAAGGATTTGGATCATATTTCTTTATCCATTCTGCCCATCTGTTTCTCTTGAGTGGTGAATTTAACCCAATAACTTTCAGTGTTATTACTCACAATGAATTTCTTACTTCAGCCATATTTTCTTTGGATTAATGTATGTCATATTTTGTTTTGTTTCTTTCTTTATTTATTTTTTGGTTGTATTTAAACTCCCCTAACTCTTGATTTGTCCTTTCACCTTGTAGAACTTCCTTTTGTATTTCTTGAAGTGACAGTTTCTTATTGACATACTCTCTTAATTTCTGTTTATCTGTGAATATTTTGAAGTCTCCATCATTTTTGAATGTCAGTTTTGCTGGATACAAAATTCATGGCCAGAAGTTTTTTCTTTTAGTACTTTGTCTATGTCATACCACTGTCTTCTTTTCTCCATGGTATCAGATGAGAAATCAGCACTTAAACTTGTCGTGCACCCTTTGTATGTGATGGTTCTCTTTTCTCTTGCTGCCTTGTGTATTTTCTCTTTGTCTTGAGAATTGGATATTTGACAAATATATGTCTTAGAGTTGACCTGTTGGGATTTATACTGTTTGGGATGTGCTTTGCCTCCTGGTTCTACACATCCATCTCTCTCTATAGGGCTGGGAAGATTTCAGCCATTATTTCCTTCAACACTCTTTTTGTTCCCTTTTCCTTCTCTTCTCCTTCTGGGATGCCCATAATGCGTGTGTTTGTGGGTTTTGTGTTGTCAGTTAAATCCCTGTGTCCCTGTTGGATTTTTTATATGTTTTTTGCCTCTCTGTTCTACTATCTGTTTGATTTCAGCTGTACTGTCTTCCACATCACTAATTCTTCCTTCTGCTTGTTTAAATCTGTTGTTATATGAATCCAGCATCCTTTGGATTTCTTGAATTTTGCCATTGATCACCATCATATCTGTTATCTTTTTAGTATGTTTACAATTTCTTCGGTATGTTCTCCCAGTGTATTCTTTATATTCTTAATGTCTTCCTTCACTTCATTAATTTGTTTCATGATATTTGTTTGGGTATCTTTGATTAGTTGTTCAATGTTCTGCATATATTCCTGGTTTTAGTTTGTTCATTGGAGTGATCCATGTCTTCCTGTTTCTCAGTGTGGTTTGTAATTTTTTGTTGCCCTCTGGTCATCATTTTATCTTCCTGGGTTTATTCAGTTGATTAGCTTCTCCCACCCCTCTCAAGTTTTATTTAGTTGGTGGTTCTGTGTGTGTGTTTTCTCATTGATACCTTTTCTTCTTATATTGTTTCCTTGCTTCTTTCTATGTTAACTTGAAGGAAAAAATTAGTGCCAGAATGATTGAAAGATGTGAGAAAGGAAGAAGGATAATAGTAATATTGATAAAAGTTAGAAGAGGGGCCAAATAGGACTTAGTGAAATGAATGTTTAACTGGGTAGGCAGTGTACACTAATAGGAAATAAAAGTGGTGTGACTACAATGGGCTGGGGAGCCAAACAGAGGAATATATATATATAATGATTTAGAAGGCTAGAATGATGATGAGTGAGAGAAAGAGTAAAGAAAGGCTAAAAGGAAAAAGTTAATATTATGAAAATAAGAAGTAAACAAAATAGAATAGAAATTGGCACCCTTAATTTGTGGGCTAATGAAAAAGCATTGTGTCTAAGAGCCAAAACAGAAAGCAGAAGTCAGGGAGATGAAGGAAGGATTAGAGCTAGCTTGGGATACAATATCAATATAGACAAAGAATGGGAAATCACTGAAGAAGAAAAACATCCAAGAAGAGGTAGGGTAGCAGCACCTAATTTTTTAAAAAAATTAAGGAAAACAGAAAGGGGTGAGGAAAGAGGAAAGAAAAGCAAGAGACAACCAATAAACAGAGAAAAAACAAATAACCACACCAGCAAGCAGTCAAACAAAGCTAAGAGGAAGTGTTCATTCTCGGGTCCTTGCGGATCCTCTCAGCCTGCTTGTGTTTATCAATTTCCCTTCTGGGTTCTCTCTGAAGGTTTTGAGGCAGATTTTCAGTATTACACTAAATTAAGAACAGGAATTCATTGTTTTAAGTGATTGTCTTCTTCCTCTTTTTATTTGTTTTGCTATATAAGGGTCCCAAAATATGTCCTCTGCTTGATCACCCCCTTCACCGAAGGGACCATAAATAGGCTTGTGGAAACTAATCATGCACTTCCCACTTCTTGGTCTCTGTGGGGGAGTGTAGCTATGATGCTTGTCAGGGCAGAGCAATAAAATTGGTTGACTCTGGTCCCTCTAGGGCCAGACCTCAGTGTCAGTGGGTTGCTGGGTAATTCAGGTTTCCTCAGCATTTTCCCCTCTACCCTCAGCCTAGAACTGTTTTAAGCTGTCTTATCTGATCCCCGAAGCTATGAGGTGCCCAGGCAATCAAATCCACGAATTTAAACCCCTCTACACCTTCTGTCAGAGCACACCCTCCCTCACAGTATGCTGCCTCAAAGAGGGAGTGTGAGTCACTGTTGCAGGATTCATGGTTCAAACCATCCATTGTCCCTGTGGGTGGGGCTCAGCCATCTGTGTTAACAACCACAGGCAGCCTCAAAACTCAAGAATCTCTACCGATCACTCAACACTGTCAATCTGCCCACTGCTAGGTGACCCAATCTTCTCACTCCGTGTGCCCATATCCCAGACCTTTGGGTAGGTCCCCACCCACAATTGGCCATCCCCAGTGGGCTAGTCAGTGAGTATCCTCCTAAACAATTGCCATCTTGCCTTTCTCCTGTAACATTTTCTTTAAGGCACCTCAATCATATTATATTTTTTCAGTTTCCTCACCTGATTCCGATGTAGATTCAAGATTAACATCCACTGAACTACAGTGGCCTGCTTTCTACCTAACTCCAACTTTCCTCATTATTTTTAATCAGAAACGATCCTTTCATAATAAGATGATATACTTCTACTCTCAAGTATTTTAAGAATTTAGAGATTTATTTATATTTTTAAGTTGTACTCCAATACTTTTCTCATATGTGATAGGTTGTTGGATGGATGAAACTAGAGAATGCATGTATTTACAAACAGAAATGAGTACCCTAAAGAATCTGTCAATGCAGATAATTCTGAGGAAGGAGGAATGAGGGTTGAAGCCAGAGAAGGAATTTTACTGTTTGCCATATCAGACATAAATTATTTTTATAATATTTGCATGGATAATTTACTTTAAAGTTAAAAGAAATTATGAAAATTATACACAATGAAATCATATAGAGTGTTTGATTTGAAAATACAGCTTTATATCTGCAAAATTACTGGGGGGCACATCCCCTCACCCTTTGCAAAAACAGTTGCCCATAAAGGAAAACTGCTATCTCCCCTGGGTACCCTCCCATGCTGCCTGGATGGGTGGATGACCCCTCAGTAAGAGTGAGCTTGGACGCAACAATATGAAGGCAACCCTGCTCTCTACACATGTCTGGTTAGAGGGATGTTAGCACCACAAGAGAACGCAGACTTCCTGCTCCTTACTCCCCAGTGAAGACCAGCCAGAGTGACTCACATCACTAAATGAGGCTGTTAGTGCTGAGCAGGGCTTTCGCCCTATCCTCCTTTGTGGATCCAGAACCTATGATGATGGTTTTCACTGGGGTTCTGAGATTTTGGTTCCGAAAAACGACATTCCCTCTCTGGATTGGGGGAACTGCAGTGAACACGTGTTACATTCCAGCTTCTTCAATTGTTCATCAGCTTCTTCCCATTCAACCCCTCCGTTCTCTTCTGGGATTGAGGAAGTCTGCATCATTTCAACACTGTTAAAAGTCTGTTGAAAATTTAATATTTAATTAGTCTGAGAAATATCTGGTATTAGCAGCCTCTGAGGTTTTCGGCAAACATTGCTCTCTCTCATAACATCATTTCTATTCTTGTCAGCTCTAAGTCCCAGGACTTTCTGGGATTTCTGTACTATTCATTGAGTTCACTGGAATAATGGTGCTCATTCTGGTGATATTATACCTGTTGCCAATGCTGTAATGTGAATTTTTACATTTTCTTCCTGTCACCAACAGGTTTATTCTTGGCATTGCTCTTTATTTAACTGCCCCAAGATTGGAGAAGGGGAAAGTAGAGCTGGAAGGAGGAGACAAGAGTCTGTTCCTGAGCACAAGGAGGGGTACAGAAGAGCAGCCTCCTCAGAGGGTCAATGATGAAGGCCAAGGGAATGAGGAAATGGCCAAAGGAGAAGGATCAGGTAGTCTCCTCTCTGTGCCCAGACTCCTCTGTGCACCAGACCCCAGGTCCCTTTCTTTTATCTCACCCTGCATACCTGGCCAACACCTGACTGAGGCAGGTACATCATACTGGGGCATCTGTGACTTTATACTAGTCCCCAAACCTTGTGAATCCCTTGCATGACTCCTTGTCTTCCAGGTCATTCTGACCAAGAGCACTTCCCCCTCTGTCTTAACAGTACTCCTTTCTGCCTAGTCTGGAGACACCCACAGTTTACACATGAATTCACTGGGCAGCTGTATCACACTGCCGTTTGGGAACAGATCAGCTCTCCAAGCTTATATGCCTAGCTGTTTGTGTTTGCAAAGTGTTGCCAATGCAATATACCATAAATAGGTTGGCTTTTATTAGAATTTATTAAGGTTAAAGCTTAGAGTTCTGAGGCTGTGAAAATGTCCAAACCAAAGCCTTATCAAAAATGCTGTCTCCACAGGGGTCCATTGCTGCTGGACTCCTGCCAATGGAAAATGTTGTGCATGCCTGTCTTTCTCTGCCTTCTCCTCCAAACTCACATTCTCCTTGAGCTCAACAGTGGGCCATCAGACATAATTACTCACACCTTTCCCTTCTCTTCTGGCCTGGATATCTTCAGCTTCAAGCTACTCCATGACTCCAGCCTCTGACCTCTCCCTCAGCCAATCATGGTTTCTCTGTTTCTTCACAGCTGTAGGAGATCCTGGAGCCCTCTTCCACATGACAGGGTAAACATGGCAGCACTCTCTTGGTGTGCCGAATGTATGTAGCACTTCAGCAGAATGATTGGGGTTCATCCTGGTGCCTGAAAACTAATTAGAGGCCCTTGACTACACTAGGGGAATCTAACAAAAATGGCCTAATCAAAACCTCACTTATCTGAATCTAACCAAAATGTCCTACCTACAAAAGGCTTACATACAGAACAATTGGTTAGTAAGAACATAGTTTTCCAGCATCCACACAAAACTCATTCGATGTCATTAACCCAGGGCACAAGGATCAGGAGGGGTCTCATAAGTCTGGATGAAATGGGAAATCATGAAGCAGCGGCTGTACTTTGGGTGAGGCCATCAATGATCAAAATGGAGTGCTGACCACCATTTCACTGGTTCCTAGTATGTTCCCAAGAAGAACTCAATATGCTGTGCTTTCTCCCCCAAATCTTAGCTATAAAATCAGGTGTGTAACTCAGAAAGGTGTGACAATATTCCCATTCCCAGAGCCAGCAGGTGCAGATTTTGTTTGTTTGGTGGGGGTGGGGGCAGGAAGCAGGCTGTAAAACTGAAAGACCCTAATTTCTTCTCCATAGTACTGATTGCTTTTACAACAAATGGAGAAATTTGACCCTAAGTGTTCTCTCAAAAGCAGTGGAGATCGTGGAGGGCCTGAGATTTAATTCATCTCAATCCTTCAGGAATAATTGAAATAAATATTTTACAGATGACTAAAAACTAATACCATTTACTAGCAGTATCCCACTTTAAAAGTAATGTAAAATAATATTCTTCAGGCAGAAAAAAATGGTCTTGGAAAGTCCAAGTTTCGGGATGGATTGAAGAATAATATCTATTAATAAAATTCATATATCTAAATGACTATTGAATGGATAAAGTAATAATGATATCCATGCCCTAGGACATCAATTAAGTGCTAAAATACACCATAAAATAATATATAGCATAAGATGTGTAAATGGATATGGAGCAGTTTGATATCATTATGAATTCCAAAAATAGATATTTGATTATGTTTGTAAACTTGTCTGTTAATCTGGGGATGATTAAGTTATGATAACGGCATTGACTGAGCCACAGTCAGTAGAGTGTTTTGCCCCTCTCCTAGGTGATTGGGGTCTCAAACATAAAAAGACATGGCAAAGCAAAACATGGCAGAGTTGGAGTAGTTTTTGATGTTCGAGTTCTGATGTGCAAGGACAGAAGGCTCTGGGGAAAGAGACAAGCCATTCACCTGACAGTTCACAGCTGGCCTTGTGGAGAGAGGCAATTCTTGGAGAGCCTCATAGTCTACACTTGACCTTGTGTAGGACACAGAAGAGCTGAGCCCAGAGAGAAATGCAGCCCTGGGAAGAAAGAACCCAGAAGGCTGAACCCTGGCAAAGGTTGCCAAATGTCTTGCCCCAAGACCGGCTAACAGACTTTGGTGAAGGAAGAAAGTTATGCTTTATGTCCTGGTAACTGTGAGGTTCTACCTGAAATAAATACCCTTTATAAAGACCAAGAGAGCTCTGGTATTTTCCATCAACACCCTTTTGGCTGACAGGATATAAATTGTTTTAAAATACATTATTTGGCAAGTCAATAACAAATAATAAGTGCAGATTTGTAAAGCAAGCAAAAGTGTTATAATTTCCCCAGTAAACTTTAAAGAATATAAAATACTGCATCTCTTCCAAATAAATAGTAGAAAAAACACTGAATGAAAATAGTCTAAAACAAAGTGTTCATCATTAGTTGGGTTACATTTTGGCCTTTGTTCTCGGGCCAACTTACCTGTTCAACTTGGGAAGCTGCACCTTGTCCTTCAGAAGCCTGAAAGATTGGAAAAAATGAATGTAGAACCAGAAGCAGGAGACCTGAGTCTGTGCTTGAGACCCAGGAGGGGCAGAGTAACAGCAGCCTCCACAGAGGGTCAATGCTGGAGGCAAAGGGAAGGAAGGAAGGGCAAAAGAAGCAGGAACATTAAGTATCCTCTCTGTGCCCTACTACTCTACTGCCCACAACCCTAGGACCCTTTCTGTTATCTGCCCCTGCCCAACAGGCCAACCACTGCCTGAGGCAGGAACATCATATTGGGTCATCTGTTACTTAAAACTACTCCCCAAACCGTGTGACACCCCTGCCTGACTCCCTGTCTTTTGGGCCTTGCTTGCCAAGACAATTGCCCCTCCAACTTTCCAGTACTCATTCCAGCCTAGTCTGGAGATACACACAGTTTACGGGTGAATTCAGTGAGCAGCAGCATCACACTGCCATTTGTGAAGAGGGCACCTCTCCAACACTGTTTCCCGAAATGTTTAAGTTTGCCAAGCATTTCCATAGCAATATACGAGAAATAGGTTGGCTCTTATTGGAATTTATCATGGTTTAAGCTTACAGTTCTGAGGCTGTAAAAATGTCCAAATCAAGGCATCATCAAAAATGCTGTCTTAACATAGATCTGCTGTTCCTGGACTCCAGCCAAGACAAAATGTTGGGCCTGCCTGTCTCTCTTTGCCTTTTCCTCCAAACTCATTTTCTCCCTAAGCTCAGCAGTGGTCCATCAGCACAATTGCTCACAGAGCTCCCTTCTCCTCTTCCCTGGATATCCTCAGGTTCAAACTATTCCATGACTACATCCTCTGGCATCTCCCTCGGTCTCTCAGGGTTTCTGTGTCTCTCCACAACTCTAGGAGGTCCTGGAACCCTCTCCCATATGGCAGGGTAAACATGGCAGCACTTTTTTTTTTTAAAGATTTTATTTATTTATTCATTTATCCCTCCCTTGCTGCTTGTACTCGCTGGGTCAGCTAACCACGCCATGTGGGCGGGCTTACCTTCACCAGGAGGCCCCGGGAACCGAACCCAGGGCCTCCCATATAGTAAACAGGAGCCCTACTGATTGAGCCACAGCTGCTTCCCGATGGCAGCACTTTTTCGATGTGTTTTCCATGTATGTAGGACTTCAGCAAAATGATTGTGGTTCATCCTGGTGCCTGAAATCTAATAAGAGGCCTTATCTAAAGAAAAGCAATCTAACAAAAGTGACCTAATCAAAAGGTCCCTTATCTGATTCTTATCAAAATATCCTACATACAAAAGCCTTACACACAGCAATGGGTTACTAATACACATTCCAGGGTACACATAAGATAGAAATGAGGGCATTTACCTGGGAACAGGGATCAGGAGGGGTCTCTTAAGTTTGGGAGAAATGGGAATTTATGATGCAGTGGCTGTATTTTGGGTGTGACAATCATTGAGCAAAATGGGGTGCTGACCACCATTGCACTGGCCCCTAGAATGGGCCCAAGAAGAATTCAGTATACTGTGCTTTCTCCACCAAATCTTAACTTGAAAATCAGGGGTGAAACTCAGAGAGGTGTGCTTTTATTCCCATCCCCAGAGTGAGAGCACACATATTTTGCCTGGGGGGGGGGGGGGAGTAGCAGGAAGCATGCTGTAAAACTGAAAGTCCCTAATTTCTTTTCCAAAGAACTGATTCCATTTACAACAGAATGAAGAAATTAAACCCCAAGTGTGCTCTGAAAAGCAGTGGAAATCATAGAGGGCCTGAGATATAATTAATCTCAATCCTTCAGAAAGATGTGAAATAAATACTTTTACAGTTGAGTACACACGATTAAACTTTGCTAGATGCAACTCACATTAAAAGAAATGTAAAAGAATATTCTTCAGGCCGAAAAAATAATCTCAGAAGTTTCAAGTTTCAGGATAAATGGAAGAACAATATCTGTTAATTAAATACATATATCTAAATAACTTTTGAATGGATAAAGTAATAATGATATTCATGACCTAGGAAATCAATAAAGTGTTAAAATACACCATAAAATAATATATAGCATAAGATATGTAAATGGATATGTAGCAGGTGGATATTGTTATGAATTCCAGAATTAGATATTGGATTATGCTTGTAAACTGGTCTGTTATTCTGAGTATGATTTTGTTATGATAAGGGCATTGACTGGGCCTCAGTCTGCAGGGGGTTTTGTCCCACCGTTTCGTGGCTGGGGTATCAAACATAAAAGACATGGCAAAGGACAGAGCTAGATTAGTTTTTCATGTTGGAGTTCTGATGAGCAAGGAGAGAAGGCCCCAGGGAAAAGAGACAAGCCATTCACCTGACAGTCCACAGCTGGACTTGTGGTGAGAGGCAAAGCTTAGAGATCCTCATAGTCTACACCTGACCTTCTGGAGGAAACAAAAGAGCTGAGCCCAGAGAGAAATGCAGCCCTGCAAAGAGAGGATCCCAAGAAGCCTGAATACTGGCAAATGTCAGCAGCTGTCTTGCTCCAAGACAGGGTAATAGATTTTGGGGAAGGAAGAAACTTATGCTTTATTTTCTGGTAGTGTAAGCTTCTACCCCAAATAAAGGCCGTTATAAAGACCCACAGATTTCTGGCATTTTGCATCAGCACCCCTTTGGCTGACTAATACAGGATATAAAATGTTTTAAATACATTATTTGGGAAGTCAATTACAAATAATATGTGAAGATTTGGAAAGGCAAGCAAAAGTGTTATAATTTCCCTGGGAAACTTTAAAGAATATTAAATAGTACATCTCATCCACATAAATAGAAGAAAAAGAAATTGAACAAAAATAGTCAGTTCAAAATAAAGAATTCAGTATTCTGATGTCTGCCATTTAGGCCTTTGTTCTGGGGCTAACTTACTCGTGCATTTTTAGAAGCTGCACCTTTCTTATCCTTCAGAAATCTGAAGGTTCCAGGGTTGATTTATGGGGTGCTGTTTGTCCCCATAATGAATCAAGTGCTGTATCACTTACCCATTTCCTAGTTATGAAATCACCAACCTGGATGTGATACTCATTTGAAGCAAGAAGAGACATTAATGATAGAACCAATAAAAAGAAGATATTTTTCTGCCTCCCAAATTGGACAATTAGACGACTGATATTTGGATCTTTCCTCTTTTCTAATGAGTGCATTCAAAGCTATAAATTTCCCTCTAAGCACTGCTTTTTCTGCACTCCACAAACTATGAAGAAGCATAGAATATTAAAAAGCAGAAAGAACCACATGTCAAAAGGCTTGTGAGTGAAGCTATATCCTCTTCCAGAACAGTACAGACTTAAGATGAAGGCAGAAAATGTAAGAAATTAGGGAAATATGTTCTCTGACTGCAAGCATTGTTTACTCAAAATAAAACTTATGTGAATGCAACTTAACTTTGAAGGAATATTCATCATGCTTACCTAAACATGAGGGAATCTATGTAAGGTAAAAGAATGAAGACAATGTATTTTGCCAGTTTGACCCATATGGTGGTCCTGCCCTTTAAGAGTAATGAGTGTGAGGTTATCTTGGAAATTCAACCTCATGAGATACCAAGGATTGAATCCTTCAGAGAAACCATTCAGGATTTCATTAATTTGGGAAATCTAGAGTCACATGAAAGAAACATGCAGGAGTAAAACTTCGTGTATGTAAGAAATATTAGAAATCCTTCTTCCAGGCATTAAATCTCACTGAGCATGAAATAGTCATACATTAGTTAGTATTGTAATGAACATGGGAATGTTTCCATCTGAAACAAAACCTCATGGAATATGAGAAAATTCAAATTAGCGAGAAACCATATGTATCTTGAATGTAGTCTGCTCTTTACCGTCGTTTTTACTCCTCATTTTAAAAGCCATACAGGGGAACAAGCATAGAAATGTTATACAAGTGGGAAAATTTTCCACCTAACAGAAAATCTCTTTATTCATCAGAAAATTATTGCTGAAGAGAAATGAGATACATATGGGAAAGCTTTAATTCAAATGTCAAATCGCAGGTCTAAGTGGTTTCCCAGTGCAAAGAAACCCTATGCATGTAAGGCACGGGAAAAAGCCATTAGGTACAAATAATATCTCAGAGAACATGAAAAGCCCACATTGGACAGAAACAAAATAAATGTAAATAATGCAGAAAAGCCTTCTGCCAAAAGCAATTGGTCATGAATCATCATAATATTCATTCTGGAGAAAAACACTATATATGTAATCAATGTGGAAAAGCCTTCAACCAGAAGGAAAACCTCATAAACCATCCAAGAATACATACTAGAGAGAAAAACTCTGAATGTGATGTATGTGGGAAAGATTTCTTTCAGAAATCAAGCCTCATTACACACCAGAGAACACAAACTGTAGAGAAACCCTATATATGTAAGGAATGTAGGAAAGCCTTCAGTAGCAAATCTTATCTCACTGACCATGAGAAAATTCAAAGTGGAGCAAAACCCTATATATGTAAGGAATGTGGAATAGCCTTCAGCCAGAGGCAGTATCTCATTAAACATTACAACATTCATATTGGAGAGAAACCCTCTGAATGTAATGAATGTGAATCTCCAAAAAATCTCCACCTCCAGTCTGTGCAACTTGTTACCAATCTTTTAAGGAAGTGGCTGTGATTGTGCAATTCAGGATGTCTTTCTCCTCTTCAAAAAGTACACTTGCAGTTTGTTCTGAATTCTGCTACTCCCACATCTACTTCCACACTCATCTGTGTTCAATTTGTTACCAATAACTTATGCATCAGAACTTGATATTTCTCTTAGTTTATGTAAAGATGGGCTTTCCACTTATTCCAAATTATCCTGGTTGTTTTCATGGGTTCTTCAATCCATTGCAATCTTAGTAAGCATTTAAGAAATTATCATTTTAAAAAACTGCTGCCCACTATTTTAGCATTTTCTTATAAAGCATCCCAACCATTGATAATTTTCCAATTTCTTCACCTCATTCTGATGAGGATTCAAGTTTAACAGCCACTGAACTACACTGACCTGTTTTACTTAACTCCAATTTTTTTTGTTATTTTAAATCAGAAATGATCCTTTCATAATTAGATGATATCCTCCTAATCTCAAGTATTTTAAGAAGTTAGAAAACTTATTTATATTCTTAAGTTGTACTCCAATATTTTTCTCAAATGAGAGGGTGTGGGATTGATGAAACTAGAGAATGCATGTATTTTCCAACAGAAATGTGTACGCAAAAGAATCTGCCAATGCAGATAATTCTGAGGAAGTAAGAATGGGGATTGAGCATAGAGAAGGAATTTGACTGTTTGTCCTGACAGATATAAATTATTTTTTTTACTCTTTGCATCGATAATTTGGTTATAATTTAAAAGAAATTATGAAAATAGTACCCACTGAAATTATACATAGCATTTCATTTCAAGATGTTGATTTTTTTTTTGAGAGTTTAATATTTTGTTTATTGTATGGCTCTCCACCTACTGATATAACAAACTACAACAAGATGAACACTTACATATTCCATGGAAGTCTGCCCCAGGTGTATCCTATCCTGTATGCACCACCCCCCACCATTAATCCTCCCCTGCTATATTTGCCAAAAGTAAATTCCCAACATTGTAATTTCAACCACAGTGAATTGTATCTGCAATAATACTGTGGGGCGGGGAGCACTTTCCTTCACCCTTTGCAAATGCAGTCACCCATAAAGGAAAAGTGCTCAATCACCTTGGCCCCCTCCCCAGCTGCCTGGAAGGTTGGAGGCTCCCTCAGCAGGAGTGAGCATGCACCACAATGAGCATGTGTGTGACTGTGTGAAGGCGACACTGCTCTCTACACGTGTCCACTTAGAGGGCTGTTAGCACCACAGGGAAGACGGACTTCCTACGGCTTACGCCACAGTGAAGACCTGCTAGAGTGACTCACATCACTAACTGAGGCTGTGAGTTCTGAGCAGGGCTTTCTCCTGAAACTCCTTTGTGCATCCACAACCTATGATGATGGTTTTCATTGGGGCTCTAAGAGTTTGGTTCCCAAACAGAACACTCCTTCTCTGGCTTGGGGAACAGTAGTGAACACTTGTTACATTCTTACTTCTTCAGCTGTTCATCAGCTTCATCCTATCCAAACCCTCCGTTCTCTTCTGGGATTGAAGAGATTTGCATCATTTTAAACTCTGTTCAAAATGTGTTGAAAATTTTATATTTAATTAGTCTGAGAAATTTCTAACATCTGCACCCTCTGAGGTTTTCTACAAACATGTACTATCTCACAACCTTACTTCTATTCTTGTCTGCCCTAGGTCCCAGGGCTTTCTGGGATTATGTTACCATTTATTAGGGTAACTGGCCTAATCTTGCTCATTCTGGTGTACAGTAAAAGCAGCATCCTAAAAGGGTCAATGCTTGAGGCCAAGGGAAGGAGGGAAAGGCAAAAGGAGCAGGAGCAGGAAGTATCCTGTCTGTGCCCTGACTCCTCTGCTGCACCAGATCCCAGGACCCATGCTTTTATCTGCCCCTGCACACCTAGCCAATCACTATATGAGGCAGGTGCATCATACTGAGGCATCTGTGACTTTAGATTACTCCTCAAACCATGTGTCTCCCCTGCCTGTCTCCCAGTATTGTAGGACTTGCTGGCCAAGACCACTTCCTCCTCCATCTTACCAGCACTCATTCCAGCCTAGTCTGGAGACACCCACAGTTTACACGTGAATTCACTGGGCAGCAGCATCACACTGCCATTTGGGAACAGGGGATCTCTCCAACACTGTGTCCCTAACTGTTTCAGTTTGCCAAGTGCTGCCAAAGCAAAATACCAGAAATATGTTAGCTTTTATTGGAATTTTTGGGGGTTAAAGCTTACATTTCTGAGGCTGTCAAAATGTCCAAATCAGGGCATCATAAAAAATGCTGTCTTAGCAAGGGTCAGCTGCTACTGGTCCTTTGCCAAGACAAAATGTTGGCCTGCATGTCTCACTCTGCTTTCTTTTATGAACTCACTTTCTCTCTGAGCTCAGCAGTGGCCATCAGACACAATTGCTCACACTTCTCCCTTCTCTTCTGGACTCGATGTCTTCAGGTTCAAGCTGCTCCATGACTCTAGCCTCTGGCCTCTCCCTCAGCAACTCAGGGATTTGGTGTCTCTCCACAGCTGTAGGAGATCATGGAGTCCTCTCCCACATGGCAGGGTAAACAGGGCAGAAATCTTTCTCTTTGTGTTCCCTGTATGTAAGACTTCAACAAAATCATTGGGGTACTTCCTGGTGCCTGAAATCTAATCAGAGGCCCTTAACTAAACTAAAGCTATCTAACAAAAAATGACTTAATCTAAAGGTCCCTTATCTGAATCTAACCAATATGTGCTACATACAAAAGGCTTGCACACACAGCAATGGGTCAGTAAGAACATACATTTCAGGGGTCCACACAAGACACAAATGAGGGCATTCACCCTAGGTACAGGGATCAGTAGGGGCCTCCTAAGTCTGGGAGAAATGGGAACTCATGAAGCAGTGGCTGTATTTTGGGTGTGGCCATCATTGATCAAAATGGGGTGCTGACCACCATTACACTAGACCCTTGAAGGGTCCCAAGAACTCAATATACTGTGCTTTCTCCACCAAATATTAGGTCCAAAATCAGGTGTGTAACTTGAGAAGTGTGCCAGAGTGAACAGATTTTGCCTGTGTGGTGTTGGGGCAGGAAGCAGGCTGTAAAACTGAAAGCACCGAATTTCTTCTCTAAAGAACTGATTATATTTACAACCGAATGGAGAAATTGAACCCTAAGGATGCTCTCAAAAGCAGTGGAGATCATTGAGGGCCTGAGATTTAATTCATCTCAATCGTTCAGGAAGAATTTAAATACATACTTTTAGAGATGAGTAAAATCTAATAAAGTCGCAACTCCCAGAAAGATGGCAGACTAGTAAGACACAGGAATCCCTTCTCCAGAAAAACAGCTGGAGAACAGGGTAACACCACACTGAAATAGATGTTCTAGGGTTTATGACAGCAGGTGAAGTCTGCACACCATCCAGAGGAGAGGGGGACAAATCAGGGAAATCACAATGACAGAACAAGAACTGTAAGCTGGACCCAGCAGTGACTTCTGCCGGCACCCTCCCCCACACTCTTTAGAATTCTCGGGCCTCTGGGCCTGTGACTTCACAGAAAGGGGACTCCAGATATCTACCCCGCCCAGAAAGGGGAGAAAGAGGGACACAGCCTTAGGCTGACTCAGTTTCTGACCCAAAAATTGGGCTGCAGAGCCCCATGGACCCTTCCACACAGTGGTTTGACCTAGGAGCCTAGGAAGGAAAGGAGAAAAACGATCCTCACAAACTCCCCCTCTTCTAGCCTGGACTAATTGTTGAGGATGCCACAGGGGGAGAGAGAGATCCTGGGGCTGACCCTGCTTTTGGCTTGCATGTTTGGCCTGCTCTGTCCTGAGAGCCCTTCCAGGCTGGGTGGGGCTGTGCCATTGTTTGCCTTGGAGCCTGCAAGGGGCTAAAGATATACAAACCTCCCAATCTTCTCTGCTACTAACAGGGAATGATTGTTGAGGATTCAGAGGGGACGGTAAATATTTCCTAGCTGGGAAAAGGGAGGCAGCTACCAGAGAAGACTGGAGAACTGTCTCATAAAGTTTGAATTGCAAGGATATTGGCCCCCAGACAGGAAGTGCTACTACATTTATCTAGTCTGTGTCACAACAAATACACTCCAACCAGGCATTGAATTGAGAGCTGCCAAAGAGCGCCATCTCCTGGCAGACCAAGGAAATGCACATAAGAAAATAAGTAGGAGAAGATCTTCCTGGCCTCTATAGCCTCTCTGCCCAAGGCCCTAGAAAATAAACCAACAACCAATTACTGGGCCCAGTACCCAGTTTTGAGCAAACAGCAGGACAATCCTAACAATCAAGGTTGAGCCAAAAATCAAAGAGCTGTGGTAACTCACAGCTTCCTGCCACTGAATCCCTATTAAAGAGAAAGAGATAGAGCATCTCAGTAAAATACAACCTAACCAGATGCCTAAACCCCAGCAAAAATTTAAGAGTCATACTAAGAAAGTAGAAGACATGGATCAAGAAAGTCCCAGAAGAGCTGCATAATTTGAGAGAACAAATCAGTGAGATGAGTGCAAATTTCCAAAATCAAATTAATGAGATGAAAGACAATATACTTAGAGATAAATGACATCAAGAAGTCATGGAGTGAATGCAAAGAAGAATTTGAAATCCTGAACAGAAAAGTAATGGAGTTCATGGGAATGAAAGACACAATAGGTGAAGTCAAAAACACATTTGAGACATACAACAGCAGACTAAAAATGATAGAAGAAAGAATAAGTGATTCTGAAGACAGAGCAGCTAAAATTGAAGAGAGAAAAGAATGAAGAAATTCAGCAGGGGATCAGAGAGTTGAATGACAACACAAAACACAACAACATATGTGTCATGGGAGTTCCAGAAGGGGAAGAGAAAGGAAAGGAAAAGAGGCAGAAAGAGTATTGGAGGAAATAATAGCTGAAAGTTTCCCAACTCTTACAAAAGAAATTAACTTACATGTCCAAGAAGCACACCATAACCCAATGAGAATAAATCCAAATAGACCTATACCAACACACATACTATTCAGATGGTCAAATGTAAAAGATAAAGAGAAAATTCTCAGAGGAGCAAGACAGAAGCAAACAATCAGGTACAAAGGAAGTCCAGGAAGACTTAGTGCAGATTTCTCTTCAGAAACCATGGAGGCGAGAAGACAGTGGTATGATACAATTAGGAAACTGAAAGGCAAAAACGGCCAGCTGAAAATTCTTTATCCATCAAAACTGTCCTTAAAATATGAAGGCGAGCATAAAATATTCACAAACAAACAGAAACTAATAGATTTTGCAAAAAAGAATCCAAATTTGCAGTAAATATTAAAGGAAGCCTTAGAACATGAAAGAAAAAGACAGGAGAGAGAGGCTTGGAGGAGAGTACAGAAGAAAGAAAAGCAGAAAGGCTATCAAAAGAGTAAAAAGAGAGACAAAAACAAGATGGCGTATGAAAACCAAAAAATACAATGGATGAAATAAGTAGTGCATTTTCAGTAATATCACTGAATGTGAATGGATTAAATTCCCCAATCAAAAGATACAGGCTGACAGAATGGATTAAAAAACATGAGCCATCCATATGCTGTTTACAAGAAACTCACCTCAGACCCAGGGTTACACACCGGCTGAAACTACAAGGTTGGAAAAAGATACTCCATGTAAGAGTAAACAGAAAAGAGCAGGCATAGCTATACTAATATCAGACAAAACAGATTTTAAATGCAAAAATGTGATAAGAGATATGGAAGGCCATTATATATTAATAAAAGGGATGATCCTCGAGGAAGATATAACAGTCATAAATATCTATGCACCTAACCAGGGTGCCCCGAAATATATTCACCAAACTCTGGCAAAACTGAAGGGAAACATTTCTACAATAATCGTAGGAGACTTCAACACCCCTCTCACATCATTAGATAGAACAACTAGACTGAAGATCAACAAAGAAACAGAGAACTTGAACAATATGATAAACAAATCAGACCTAACAGACATATACAGAACACTGCATCCAAATTGAGTGGGTTATACATTCTTCTCAAGTGCCCATGGATCACTCTCCAGGAAGATCACATGTGAGGTCACAATTCAGCTCTCAATAAATATAAAAAGATTGAAATTTTACAAAGCACCTTCTCAGATCATAATGGAATGAAACTAGAAATCAAAAAGTAATTTGCAAATGTGTGGAGATGGAACAACACGCTACTAAATATTCGGGGAGTCAAAGAAGAAATTGAAAGTGAAATCAATAAATATATTTAGACAAATGAAAATGAGAATAAAACGTATGGGGGACACAGCAAAGGCAGACTTGAGAGGGAAATTTATAGCCCTAAATGCCTATATTAAAAAACAAGAAAGAGCTAAACTCAAAGATTTAACTGGACAACTAGAGAAACTAGAAAAAGAACAGCAGACCAATGCCAAAGCAAGAAGAAGGAAAGAAATAATAAAGATTAGACTGATATAAATGAAATTGAGAACAATAGAGAAAATGAACAAAACCAAATGCTCATTCTTTGGGAAGATCAATAAAATTGACAAACCCCTTGCTAGACTAACAAAGAAAAAAAGAGAGAAGATGCAAATAAACACAATCAGAAATGAAAGGGGAGAAATTACAAATTATCTCACAGAAATAAAAAGAATCAGAAGAGGATATTATGAGAAATTATATGCCAACAAACTAGACAACCTAGATGAAATCGACAAATTTCTAGAAAGACATAACCAACCTGCACTGAAGCTACAAGAAATACAAGAACTTAACAACCAATCACAATTAAGGAGATTAAATCTGTCAACAAAAATCTCCCATCAAAAGAAAGTCCAGGTCATCAAAAGAAAGTCCAGGTCCAGATGGCTTTACAGGTGAATTCTACCAAGCATTTCAAAAAGAACTAACATCAATCCTGTTTATACTCTTCCAAAAAATTGAAGAGGAGAGAAAATTACCCAACACATTTTATGAAGCCAACAACACCCTAATACCAAAGCCAGAGAAAGATTCCACAAGAAAAGAACATTACCGAACAATCTTTCTAATGAACATAGACGCAAAAATTCTCAACAAAATACTTGCAAATCGAATCCAACAGCATATCATAAACCAAGCACATCAAACCAAGTGGGACTTATTCCTCCTATGCAAGGCTGGTTCCACATAAGAAAATCAATCAATGTAATACACCAAATTAACAAATTGAAAGGAAAAAAAATAAATGATCAGCTCAATAGATGCAAAAAATTCATTCGACAAAATCCAACATCCCTTTTGGATAAAAATACTTCAAAAGATAGGAATAAAAGGAAAATTCCTCAATATCATAAAAGGCATATATGAAAAATCCACAACCAACATCATACTCAATGGGGAAAGGTTGAAAGCATTCCCTCTAAGATTAGGAACATGACAAGGATGCTCACTGTCACCATTGTTATTCAACATTGTACTAGAAATTGTACCTAGGGCAATTGGACAAGACAAAAAAATTAAAGGCATCCAAATAAGAAAGGTGAAAGTAAAATTCTCACTGTTTGCAGATGACATTATCCTGTACTTAGAAAATCCTTAAGTATTCACAACAAAGCTACTTGAACTAATAAATGAGTTCAGCAAAGTGGCAGGATACAAGATCAACATGCAGAAATCAGTAATGTTTTTATACACTAGTACTGAACAACTTGACGAGGAAATCAGGAGGAAAATTCCATTTTCAATAGCAACAAAAAGACTCAAATACCTAGGAGTTAATTCAACCAAAGAAGTACAGGACATATATGCAGAAAACTACAAAACAATGCTGAAAGAAATGATAAAAGACCTAAATAAATGGAAAGACATTCCCTGTTCATGGATTGGAAGAATAAATATCGTGAAGATGTCAGTCTTGCCCAAACTGATTTACACATTCCATGCAATACCAATCAAATTCTCAACAGCTTACTTTACAGAATTAGAGAAGGCAATTATCAAATTCATCTGGAAGGGTAAGTGCAACTGAATTGCCAAAAGCATTCTATAAAAGAAGAGCAATGTGGGAGAAATTTCACTGCCTGACCTTGAAACATATTACAAAGCTACAGTGGTCAAAACAGCATGGTACTGGCATAAAGATAGACATTACGATCAGTAGAATAGAATTGAGAAACCAGAAATATACCCTCACCTATATAGTCAACTGGTTTTTCACAAACCTCCCAATCCCACATTAATTGGAAAAAAAACTGTCTCTTCAACAAATGGTGTTGGGAAAACTGGATATCTATATCCAAAAGAATGAAAGAGCACCCCTATCTCAACCCCTATACAAGAATCAACTCAAAATGAATCAAAGATCTAAATATAAAAGCCAGGATCATAAAACAACTAGGAGAAAATGTAAGAAAACTTATTCAAGACCTTGTAGTAGGTGGTGGTTCCTTGAACCTTACACCCAAAGCACAGGAAACAAAAGAAAAAATAGATAATGGGGACCTCCTCAAAATTAAACACTTTTGCACCTCATGGGACTTTGTCAGAAAGGTGAAAAGCAGCCAACTGAATGGGAAATAATATTTTCAAATCACATATCTGATAAGGGTTTAATATCCAGGATATATGAAGAGATGTTACAACTCAACAACAGAAAGACAAATGCCCCAATTAAAAAATGGGCAAAACACTTGAATAGATATTTCTCCAAAGATGAAATACAAATGGCAAAAAACCACATGAAGAAATGCTCAACAGCACCCATGATTAGGGAAATGCACATCAAAACTACAATTAGATATCATTTTATATCCATCAGAATGGCCACTATTAAAAGTACAGAGAATTACAAGAGTTGGAGAGGATGTGGAGAGTTAGAAACACTTCTTCACTGTTGGTGGGAATGCAGAATGATATACCCATTCTGGAGGACTGTTTGGAAGTTCCCAAAGAAGTTGAATATAGACTTGCCATGTGACCCTGCCATACCACTACTGGGTATATACCCAGAAAAATTGAGAGCAGTGACACGAAGAGACATCTGCACACTGATATTCATAGCAAAATTATTCACCATTGCCAAAATTTGGAAACAACCCAGGTGTCCATCAACAGATGAATGGATAAGCAAACTGTGGTCTATTCACACTATGGAATATTATGCAGCTGTAAGAAAAATGAAGGTGTAAAGCATATTGCAACATGGAAAAACCAGGAGGACGTTATTTTGGGTGAAGCAAGCCAGAAAGAAAAGGACAAATACTGTATGAATGCATTTCTGTGAACCAAATATATTGTGTAACATCTTGTTTGATCAAATATATATATATGTATCCATTACATTTACTTGAGAAATTTATATATTTATTCATCTGTGTTTCCTTTTTAGTTTTTAATGGTTTATATTTTCAATTATTAAATGTACAAGTAACGTTTCAAAAAAAATAAAAATAAATAAACACATCAACAACAAGAACAACAACCAAAAAAACCTAATATGTTTGCTAGCAGCAACTCACATTAAAAGAAAGGTAAAAGAATATTCTTCAGGCAGAAAGAAAATAATCTCAAGTTTCAAGTTTCAGGATGGATTGACGAACAATGTCTGCTAATTAAATTCATATATCTAAAAGACTATTGAATGGATAAATTAATAATGATATCTGTGGCCTTGGACATCAATAAAGTGTTAAAATACACCATAAATTAATATGTAGCCTAAGATGGGTAAATGGATATGTAGCAGTTTGATATAGTTATGAATTCCAAAAATAGATTTTGAATTATGCTTGTAAACTGGTTTGTTAATCTGGGCATGATTAAGTTATTATAAGTGCTTTGAGTGGGCCACAGTCAGTAGAGAGTTGAGCCCCGCCCCTTGGTGGATGGGGTCTCAAACATAAAAACACATGGCAAAGGACAGAACTGGAATAGTTTTGATGTTGGAGTTCTAATGAGCAAGGACAGAAGGCCCCGGGGAAAAGAGACAAGTCATTCACCTGACAGTACACAGAGGCAAAGCTTAGAGAACCTCATAGTCTACAGCTTATCTTGTGGAGGAAACAGAGAAGCTGAGTCTAGAGAGAAATGCAGCCCTAAAAAGAGAGGAAACCAAGAAGCCTTAACCCTTGCAAAAGTCGGCAGCTGTCTTGCTCCAAGATGGGGTTACTGATTTGGTGAAAGAAGAAAGTTATGCCTTATGGCCTGGTAACTGTAAGCTTCTACCCCAAATAAATACCCTTTATAAAGACCCAGAGATTTCTGGTATTTTGCATTAGCACACCTTTGGCTGTGTAATGCAGGATATAAAATGTTTTGAAATGTGTTCTTTGGCCAGTCAATAATAAATAATAAGTGCCGATTTGGAAAGGCAAGCAAAACTGATATAAATTCCCTAGTAAACTTTTTTTTTAAAGATTTTATTTATTTATTCATTCATTTATCCCCCCCTTGCTGCTTGTGCTCACTGGGTCAGCTAACCACGCCACGCGGGTGGGCTTGCCTTCACCAGGAGGCCCCAGGAACCAAACCCGGGGCCTCCCATATGGTAAACAGGAGCCCTACTGATTGAGCCACAGCCGTTTCCCCCTGGTAAACTTTAAAGAATATTAAATAGTGCATCTCATTCAAATAAAATTCAATAAAAATAGTAAGTCCTAAACAAAATATTCAGTATTTTATGGGCTGACATGTTAGCTTTGGTCTGTGGCCACCTTACTGATGCGTCTTTGGAAGCTTCACTTTTCTTCTTCTTCATAAGCCTGAAGTTTCCAGGGTTGATTTCTGTGCTGTTATTCTGTCTGCATGATAAATCAAGTGTTGTATCACTTCCCCATTTCCTAGTTATGAAGTTACCAAACTGGATGTGATGTTCCTTTGAAGCAAGAAGAACCATGAATGATAGAACAAATTAAAAGGAGATATTGTTGTTCTTCCCAAATTGGATGCTTAGATGATTGATATTGGATCTTTCCTCTTTTCTAATGAACACATTCAATGCTATAGATTTCACTCTCAGCACTCTTTTTTCTGCACCTCATAAACTATGAAGAAGCATAGGACATAAAGAAGCATAAAGAACAACATAACGAAATGCTTGTGAGTGAAGCTATATCCACTTCCACAAAGTACAGACTAAAGATAAAGGCAGATTATGTCAAAAAGTTGTGAAAGTAGTTTCTCTGCGTGCAAGAATTGTTTCCTCAATATAACACTTCTATGAATGTAACTACACTTTAAAGGAATTTGCATCATGCTTACCTAAGCATGTGTTAATCTAAGTAAGGAGAAAAGAATGAAGGCAATGAGTTTTACCAGTTTGCTCCACATGGTAGTCCTCCCCTTTAAGTGTAATGAGTGTGAAGTTTTCTTGAAAATTCAACCTCGTGAGATACCTGAGAAGTAATCCTTCAGAGAAACCTTTTGGGATTTCATGAATTTGGGAAAGCTAGAGTCACATCAAAGAAACATGCAGGAGTAAAACTCTGTGTATGAAAGGAATATTGGAAATTCTTCAGCCAGGTATTAAATCTCATTGAGCATGAACTATTCATACATTAGTTAGTATCATAATGAACATGGGAATGCTTCCATCTGAAATAAAACCTCATGGAAGATGAGAAAATTCAAGCTAGAGAGAAACCATATGAGTGTCCTGAATGTAGTCTGCTCTTTACAGTCATTTTTTAAACTTCATTTTAAAAGTCATACAGGGGAACAAGCATAGAAATGTAATACATGTGGGAAAATTTTCAACCCTGACAGAAAACCTCTTTATTCATCAGAAAATTCTTACTGAAGAGAAATCATATATAGTTGGGAAAGCATCAATTCAAATGTCAAATCTCAGATACAAGAGATTTCCAACTGCAAAGAAATCCTATGCAAACATGGCATGTGAAATGTCTTTAGGTACAAATCATATCTCCCAAAACATGAAAAAACATATAGTGGACAGAAACAGAATTAATGTGAAGAATGTGGAAAATCCTGCAGCCAAAAGCAACAGTTCATTAAACATCAGAGCATTCATTTCTGAGAAAAACCCTATATATGCAATGAATGTGGAAAAACATTCAACCAGAAGGTAAACCTCATTAACAATCTGAGCATATATACTGGAGAGAATACCTATGAATGTGATGGATGTGGGAAAGTTCTCATTCAGAAATCAAGCCTCATTACACACCAGAGAAGGCAAACTGGATAGAAACCTTATATAGGTAAGGAACGTAGGAAAGCCTTCAGTACCAAATCAAATCTCACTGACCATGAGAAAATTCATACAGGAGGGAAACCCTAACCATGTAAGGAATGTGGATTAGACTTCAGCCAGAGCCGTATCTCATTAAACATTACAACATTCATACTGGAGAGAAGCCCTGTAAATGTGATGAATGTGAATCTCCAAAGAATCTCCACTTCCAGTCTGTGCAACTTGTTGACAATCTTTTAAGGAAGTGGATGTGACTGTGCAATTCAGAATGTCTTTCTCCTCTTGGAAAAGTGCACTTGCAATTTGTTCAGAGATCTGCTCCTCCCACATCTTCTACCACACTCATCTGTGTTTAATTTTTCACCACTCATTTATGCATCAGCACTCAAGATTTCTCTTAATTTATATAAAGATGGGGTTTCCAATTATTTCAAATTATCCTGGTTATTTTCACACGTTCTTCAATCCATTACATTCTCGGTAAGCATTTAAAAAATTACCATTTAAAAAATAATGCTTCCCATTTTTGTAGCATTTTCTTATAAAGCACCTGAACTATTAATTTTTTTTTTTCAGTTTCTTCACCTGATTCTGATGTGGATTCAAGTTTAACAGCCACTGAACTACAGTGGCCTGCTTTCTACTTAACTCCAATTTTCCTTGAAATTTTAAATCAGAAATGATCCTTTCATAACTAGATGATATATTCCTAATCTAAAGAATATTAAGAAGAGGGAAAAAAAGAAATTTTATTTATATTCTTGACCTGTACTCCAATATTTTTCTCATAGGTGATAGGGTGTGGGATGGATGAACCTAGAGAATGTATGTATTTGCAAACAAACAATTGTACCCAAACAATCTGCCAATGCAGGTAATTCTGAGGAAGGAGGAATTGGGGTTGTGGCTTGAGAAGGAAATTGGCTGTGTGCCATAACAGACATGAAATATTTTTATATTCTTTGCATAGATAATTTGGTTATAATTTAAATGAAATTATGAAAATAGTACACAATGAAATCATACAAAGTGGTTGATTTGAACATATTGATTTGTATCTGCAAGATTACTGGGGTGGCACTTTCCCTCACTTTGTAAATACTGACACCCATAAAGGAAAATTGCTCACTCTCCTTTGCCCCCTCCCCAGCTGACTGAGTGGTTGGACGCCTCGCTCAGCAAGAGTGAGCACAGAGCACTAGGAGCATAGACACGACGATGTGAAGTCCACACTGTTCTCTACATGTGTCTGGTTAGAGGGCTGTTAGCACCACAGGAGAAGACTGACTTCCTGCTGCTTACTCCAAAGTGAAGACTGGCTAGAGTGACTCACATCAGTAACTAACACTGTGAGTGCTGAGCATGGCTTTCTCCCTGTCCTCCTTTGTGGATCAATAACCTATGACGATGGTTTTTCATTGGGGCTTTGAGAGTTTGGTTCCTGAACAGGACATTTCTGGCTTGGGGGACCTGCAGTGAATATGTGTTACAATCCTGCTTCTCCAGTTGTTCAACCGCTTCTTCCCATCGAACATCTCCGGTCTCTTCTGGGATTGAAAAGGTCTGTATCATTTTCAACACTGTTAAAAACGTGTTGAAAATTTAATATTTAATTATTCTGAGAAATATCTGGCATCAGCACCCTCTGAGGTTTTCTGCAAACTTTAAACCACCTCACATCCTCACTTCTATTCTTTTCAGCCATATGTCCAAGGACTTTCTAGGATTCCTGTACTATTTTTTAGGGTCACTGGCCTAATGTTGCTCATTCTGGTGATGTTATTTGTGTAGCCAATGCTTTAATGTGTATTTTGATATTTCCTTCCTGACACCAGTATGGTTCATCTTGGATTGCTCTTTCTTTAGCTGCCCCAAGATTGGAGGTGAATGTAGAACTGGAAACAGAATACCTGAGTCTGTGCTTGAGACCCAAAAGTGATACAGTAAGAACAGCCTCCTCCGAGGGTCAATGCTGGAGGCCAAGGGAAAGGCAAAAGGAGCAGGAGCAGGGAGTCTCCTCTCTGTGCCCTGACACCTCTGTTTTACCAGACCCCAGGCCCCATGCTTTTATCTGTCCCTGCCCACCTCCCAACCCCTGCCTGAGACAGGTACATCATAGTGGGGTATCTATGACTTTATACAAGTTTTGGGGGTAGAGACAAGGGGATATTCCTTGGGTACAGGTGAACCAGATGTCATTGGGGGCTTTCCAATAATAGAATTAATCAGTTTTTGGGTGGAGTGGGATTTAGAATACACTGTTGGATGGTATACTCAGCTCCAGGGTCTTGACCAACTACATATAGTCTGAGGCCCCATGTTTTGCCTCCACCCAGACATTATTGATATGGATGTGAATGGGGTTACCGGACTCTATGATTGGGTTCTGGGGCTGTTCTCCCGTGAAGAGGCTGATTGCAGTATCTCTGGAAGTCAATGGGGCTAAGGTTTCACAAGCCCATTGAGCACATTTGTACTGCCCTCGAGTATGGCATTCTGGGGTCCCCTCTGCAGGGCAGGTATAGTACTTGGCCTGGGTTAGTCCTCTTTCTAAATATTTGTCTCCACATCCATGACCTGCAAGAGGGCCATCTGGCTCTATGTCTAGGTTGTTCCAATTCTCCCCAAGGAGGGCACACAGGACAAAAGAGAGGGTGGGATTTTTCCCAGTAGTTTGAGTGACATTTAGAAACTTTCTGTCCCTTGTCCTTATAATACTACAATTATAGGAGGTTAATCAAAAACTATTGATGCACACACTAATGAACAAGAGGGGCAGCAAACTCATTTTCCAGGCTGTTGCCATATCCCTCCCACTTCCCCACCCTTAGACTTAAGTCGTTCAGTGAATCTTGATCTTTGAGGGGTCTTCTATTCTGGTGACTGTCCACTTTTCTGCCTCTGAGTCCACCGTACCAGAGCTGACAAGTTTTAGCTGGGATGTATGTGTCCAGTGTCTTTTCCCTGTGACTTTTACTCCATGGGTGTTGTGAGGATCATCACATATGTGCCGGTCCACCGTGGCTCGAGTGTTCTAGCTTGGAGCTTCCATACCCAGACTAGATTCCCGGGCTTTGTCTGAAGTAAAGGAGGGTTAGTACATGGATGAGGGGTATGGGCTTCTTCGAGCATTCAATTGCCCATTTTCCTAATCTGGTCCAGTTCCTTTAGGGAAGAGAAAAGATATTGGTTGTCATATTCAGATATTTTTTTCCAATCCCAACTTGCGGAACTGGGGCAGGGGTCTGACAAATAATATTTCATAGGGCACAATGCCCTGCACATAGGGTGTACATCTGGTCTTAAGGAGGGCAAAATGTAGGAGACTCACCAGTTTTTACCAGACTCCAGATCCAACTTTGTTAGGGTTTCTTTCAACATGCAGTTCATCCTTTCAACCTGTCCTGAACTTTGGGGCTGAAATGTACAGTGCGTTTTCCAATTTGTACCCAGGGCTTTAGCCAATTTTTGAGTCACCAGTGCTATGAAGGCTGGACCGTTATCTGACCCTATTATAAGAAGTAGCCTAATTCTTGGAATGATTTCTGCTATCAGCTTCTTATCTACTACCGTGGCTGTTTCATTTTTAGTTGGGTAGCATTCAACCCATCCCAAAAACGTATCTACCAGCACCAGGAGATACTTATAACCTTATTTTCCAAACTTTATTTCAGTAAAATCTATCTCCCAGTGCTCCCCTGGTCCAATCCCTTGGAGCCTAGTTCCCACTGGAGCTTGGGCACTCACATTTTGATTTATTCTGGCACAGACTTTGCATCTTGGTGTGATGCTTTTGCTGATTTTAGACAAACCTGGGAAATAAAAGTTTCTTTTTATTAGTTCTATTAATTTAGTGTCACCCATATGCGTGGTATCATGCAGCCTTTTGACTAATGGCCTTCCCACTGCTTTAGGTAGATATGTCCTGCCATCAGGCAGGACTAACCCACCTTCTGGGAAAATTTTAGCTTCTAGTCCTCCCCCTGCTTGACTTCTTCTGCATAGTAGCATAGTACCAGGAGTTCCTGGCTAGGGACTGTTGGGATCATTTGGAGAGGGGTGAGTGGTAGGAAGGCTACAGCTCACATGACTTTTTCTGCTAGTCAGTTGCCTTCAGCCTGCAGGGAGTTTCCCTTCTGGTGTCCCTTGCAATGAACAATGGCTACTTGATCAGGGAACCAAATGGTTTCTAATAATGCCAGGACTTCAGCACCATTTTTAATCTCTTCCTCCAGATGTTAGGAATCCTTGCTCTGGTACACTGCACCGTGTACATGGGCTGTATCAAAAGCATAGTGACTGTTCATGTAAATATTGACGGTTTGGCCTTTTGCCCATCTTAAAGCCTGAGTAAGGACTATTAATTTGGCCCATTTGGCAGAGATGCCATGGCTTAAAGATTGAGCCCAGATAGTTTTGAGTCTCTACTAGAGCTGCTCCCACATAACAGATTCCATCCTTAACAAAACTGCTGCCATCTATGTAGAGATTATGGGAAGCCTCATGCAAAGGCACATCGGTGAGGTCTGGGCATAGCGCCATCATGGTTTCCAGCAATTGTAAGCAGTTGTGGGCCACTGAGGGGGCACTAGAGTCAGGGAGCAGGGTGGCCAGATTTAATGCCTCCGTTTTTGTGAATACCACACAGTGTGGGTTCAACAATAACACTTTATATTGCGTGATTCTGGCATTAGATATCCAGCAGTCTGGGAGACTGTAGAGGAGGACTTCTACTGAATGTGGGGCGGTTACCACCAGATTTTGGCCAAAGGTTAAATTAGAGGCTTCCTTAACTAAAAGGGCAGTGGTCGTGATGTCTCTTAGAGAGCTGGACCATCTGGCAGCTACATAGTCCATTTTTTTGAGAGGTATGCTGCTGGTCGGTGCCAAGGTCCAATGGACTGTGTTAAGACTCCTTTGCTATCCCCATGACATTCATCAATGAAAATATGAAAAGGTTTGGACAAATCAGGTAACCCAAGGGTGGGGGCACTCACCAGAGCTGTCTTCAGGCATGTAAAAGCTTCCTGCTGCTTGTTGGTCTACAAAAAAGTCACTTCCTTTGCTCACTGTGGTGGCATAAAAGGGCTTAGCAATTTCTGCAAATCTGGGGATCCACAGTCTGCAATATCCCACCATGCCAAGAAATTCACGTATGTGTCATTTTGAGGTTGGCTCAGGGATGCCCATTACAGCTTGTATTCTGTCATGTGAAAGTCACCCCTCCCCTTTTTCTAAGATGTATCCAAGTTATGTTACAGTTTGGGAGCAGAGCTGAGACTTTTTGGCAGATACATGATATCACATTTATTCTAAGGCTTTGAGTAAGCTGAGAGTTGCCACTTTGCAAGAGTCTGAGTCCGATGCGGCTAGAAGGAAGTCATCTACATACTGAAGTAGGGTAACACCAGGATGCTACTCTCTGAAGGGATACAAAGCTCGCCTCAGAGCCTCTCTAAAGAAGGTGGGATTGTTTTTGAATCCTTGGGGAAGCCTGGCCCACGTCAGCTGCCCACATCCCCTGGGCCGAGGGTCTTCAAAGGCAAAAATATGCAGGGTAAGTGGTGCCACAGTTATTGAAAAGAATGCATCTTTTAAATCCAGGACAGTGTAGGTAGTATGTTTCAGAGGGTGCTGGCTTAGAAGTGTGTATGGGTTAGGGATGGCAGGGTGTATTGTTTCAACCATCTTATTTACTTCTCTAAGATCCTGTAACATCTGATAGTCTGTGTTCCCCAGCTTTTGCAAAGGAAGTAAGTGGGTGTTCCAGGGGACTGGCAAGGAACAAGAATAAGTGCATTGAGTAGATGGTCGATGTGTTTTTCTTTTCTAGTCCTGGCTTTGTGGCTGATTGCATACTTCCATTCCCAGATGGGGAGAGATGTGCTGAGTACTTTCACCACCATGGGGACCTGATGCTGAGCCAGCCTAGGGGGGTTGTCTCAGACCAGACTCCCGGAACCAGGTGCTGGAATTCTTGCAGCAACTGATTAGCTGCTTTTGGTGTCTCGAGGCCTGTTAGGAGATATACTTCAGACATAGGGCAAGTTACTAGGAGCATCTGGGCCTGAGTGCTGAACTTTAATTTCATCTCACCATCCCCGAAGGAGATGGTGGCTTTCAATTTTTGTAACAAGTCTCCTCCCATCAGGGGGTAGGGACAGTTGGGCATAACAAGGAAAGAGTGGGTGCCAGTCCCAGATCCAAGATTAATGGTCCCAGTGGTGGTCCAGGGATAAAAGTGTATCTTCCCAGTGGCCCCTTGAACTAGAGTATTTTCAGCTTTAAAGGGACCAGGGTGTAAATTTAGGGCAGAGTTTGTAGCCCCCGTATCAATCAGGAAGTTAACAGGGCTGCCCCTGGCTTTTACTTTCAGCATGGGCTCCCAGGGGTCTGGTAAACCCTGGCACCATCAATCTAGCAACTTCAGGGCTGGGCTGGGGTCTGCCTGGCATCAGGGACATTCATTTTTCCAGTGCCCTTTTCTTTGCAGTAAGCACACTGGTCTTTTTGCAGTCCTGGTCTACCTTGCATTGGCTTTCTCTGGTCCCCAAAGAAACCATGGGAGGAAGAGGCCCTAGCGCACTCTGATGCCATTGTGCTCAGCAGGACCTTTGCCACCTTCTTGATTTTTAGAGTATCACCATTCTCCCTATTGTTATACACTTTCTGTGCCACCTCCATCAGTTCAGATAATAGCTTCCATTCAAACCCCTCCAGCCTTTGCATTTTCTTTTGTATATCAGGAGCAGATTGCAATACAAATGCTATATTTATAACCGTATGATTTTCAGGTGCCTCAGTGTTTATAGGGGTGTGATTTCTATAGGATTCCATTAGATGCTTTAAAAAGGCAGAGGGTGACTCATTCGGACCTTGGGTGGTTTCAGTCACCTTAGATTCATTGGCTTTCTGGCAGCAGCTCGAAGGCCATGTAGGAGAGTCTCGTGAAACCATTTGAGAGTCTCCTTACCTTGATCCTGATTGTAATTCCAGTCTGGTTTGGTAGAGGGGAACACAGTTTCTATTTGGGTAAGTTCAGTAGTGGGTTGGCCTCCCTCTGGATATGATCTCTCTCTGAAGTGAATAGGACCTGTAACACTTGCTGGCAGTTATCCCAAGTGGGATTATGGGTGAAAAAGGTAATTTCTAGGAGAGAAATTGAGCCATGGGGTTTTTATGAGAATGGGGGATTTTGATTTTTCTAGTTATACAGGTCTGTAGATGAAAAGGGGGCATATACCATGAAGAGGAGACCTTCATCACACAGGACTGGACTGGCTTGGTGTGGGAGCAGTAAGCGGAATGAGTCAAGCAAGTTACAGGGATATGTAGAAGCCTGATACTGGGTGTCCCTTCACATATGGGGAGGGCTGGTTAGAGAGGTATCAGTGGATGTGGGGAGTGGAGGGTATAGGCTGTCTGTAGATGATTTGTTTAGAGGGAGACGAGGAGGGGTGGATGGGATGGGGCAAGATGGAGGGGGATGAGAGGTAGATTGGGGGTTGGGTAGGTGAAGGGGTGGTTCATCAGGGGCATCTTGCAGGACTGAAGGACTGGGGTTCTTAACGGGAGCTTTCAACGGAAGTTGGGGCTCTGGCTGGGCTGGACTCCTTTGTCCTGCAAGGCAAATTTTTAGTTTCTTGGGAGTGTCTGTAAGAAGATCTATCCACACATCAATGTAAGGAATCTGATTCGGTTGACCAGGTTTGCCATAGATGATCCTCCAGACATTGTAGACTTTTGGGAGGTCCGTCGTTCATTCAGATGGCCAGCCCAAACCAAAAGTGGGCCACTCCAATTTGCAGAGAGTTCATAGAGACCCCAAGTTGTCCTTGGCTGCATATCCAGCAACTGCCTTCTTGAATTCCTGAAAGTTCTTTAGAAAACAGGCAAGGGGTGTGGTAGGACAAGAGGAGGATTGACCCATAGTAACAATCAAAAGTAGCACAGAACATAAAGTGAGCAGAAACTTTACAGACAGACAGACAGCTACACACAGAGACACACAAACCTTGAGCCTATTCTGAGGTCCCGGGTGACGTCTAACCTGGTGGCCAGGCCATGGGAGTAGAGGCACATCTGGCAGCACAATGGCCTCCCCTGGATCCAGACTTACGAAAACAGAAAAGAACTGGTGGTTCCTTAGGTTGATTTAATAATCACCCATGTAGTTTCTGGCCAGATTGAGGACTTACCGGGGCTGAGGAACCTTCCTCAGAAGCCTACCCCTGAAGGCCTCAGTGTGGCCGGCTCTGGTCTGTCTCACTGGGGCCTTCAGAATGAAGTGGAACACTTCATATCAATAACAGCTCCCAGGAGAAAAATTTAATGGAACCGTTTTTATGGCTGTGGTGTGACCTTTATTAAGAGGCATGCCTAAAATCTGGAGGCTACAGCCTTTATAGACTTTATTCCCACATCCAACAAACTTTCCCATGCATGCCAAGAGACAGGATTGATAGGTTTAAACATATACATTTCTATATAGGTTTCTGGAAAAGCAAGCAAGCAGAGTTACAGGAGCAGATATTTGCTGTTAGGAACTCAGCAGGGTGCGGGAAAGTGATTGACCTTTTCCCAGGATGAGTGGCACCATTCCCCCATTAGTTCTGCCATTCCCCCATTAGGCCAGGATGGGTGTCTGGGTTTTTAACGACCACATATATTTTATAAGCTTAGGGTTCCTGCTGGGGAGAATTCATGTGGTCTTGTTTCCTTTTCAACTGCTCCCGAGAATGGTCCAAAGAAGAAATCAATATACTGTGCTTTCTCCCCCAAATCTTAACTCCAAAATCATGTGTGTAACTCAGAGAGGTGTTCCATTATTCCCATCCCCAGAGCCAGAGCGCACAGATTTGGCCTGGGGGGTGGGGGGGCAGGGAGCAGGCAGTAAAATGGAAAGCCCCTATTTTCTTCTCCGAAAAAACTGTTTACATTTAGAAGAGAATGGAGAAATTCATCCCTAAGGGAGCTCTCAAATGCAGTGGCATCATAGAGGCTTGAGATTTAATTCATTTCAATCCTTCAGGAAGAATTGAAATAAATATTTTTACAGATGAGCAAAAACTAATAAAATTTTTGGCAGCAACTCACTTTGAAAGAAATGTAAATGTATATTCTTCAGGCAGAAAGAAAATAATCTCAGGAGGTTCAAGATTCAGGATGGACTGAAGAATGATATCTGTTAATTAAATTAATATATATGAATGACCATTGAATGGGTAAAGTAATAATGATACCCAAGTCCTAGGACATCAATAAAGTGTTCAAAGGCACCATAAAATAATATATAGCATAAGATGGGGAAATGGATATGTAGCACTTTGATATCATTATGAATTCCAAAAATAGTTATTGGATTATACTTGTAAACTTGTCTGTTAATCTGAGCAAGATTAAGTTATGATAAGGGAGTTGAATGGTCCAGAGTCGGTAGTGATTTGAGCCCCATCCCTTGTTGGGTGGGTTCTCAAACATAAAAAGACAGGACAAATAACAGAGTTAGAGTAGTTTTTGAGGTTGGTGTTCTGATGAGAAGCAATGAAAGGCCCCGAGGTAAAGAAACAAGCAATTCACCTGACTGTTCACAGCTGGCCTTGTGGAGAGAGGCAAAGCTTAGAGAGCCCCAAAGTCTACAGCTGATCTTGTGGAGTAAACAGAGGAGATGAGCCCATAGAGAAACTCAGCCATGAGAAGAGGGAAACCGAAGAAGCCTGAACCCTGACCAATATTGGCAGTTGTCTTGCTCCAAAGCAGAGTAACAGACTTTGGTGAAGGACGAAATTTATGCTTTCTAGCCTGGTAACTGTAACCTTCTACCCCCAAAAAATATCCTTTAATATAGTCCAACAGATTTATGGTATTTTGCATCAGCACCCCTTTGGCTGAATAATACAGGATATAAAATGTTTAAAAATACATTTGGCAAATCAATAACAAATAATAAGTGCAGATTTCGTAAGGCAAGCAAAAGTGTTATATTTACCTCAGTAAACTTTAAAGAATATTAAATAGTGCATTTCATCTGAATAAATAGAAAAAAAAAGCCATACAGGGCAACAATCATAGAAATGTCATACATGAGGGAAAGTTTTCAACCTGACAGAAACCTTATTTATTCATCATAAAATTCTTCCTGAAGAGAAATCATGTATATGTGGGAAAGCTTTAATTTAAATGTCAAATTTCATATACAAGAGATTTCCTACGGCAAAGAAACCCTATAATTTTAAGGCATGTGAAAAAGTCTTAAGGTACAAATCATATCTCACAGAACATGTAAAAACTCATAGTTTACAGAAACAAAATGAATGTAAAGAATGCAGGAAACCCTTCAGCCAATAGACATATTTCCTTAAATATCAGAGCATTCATTCTGGAGAAAAACCCAATATATGCAATAAATGTGGAAAAGCCTTCATCCAGGAGGAAAACCTCATTAACTAACTGAGAATACATACAGGAGAAAAAGCCTAGAAATATGATGGACGTGGGAATGCTTTCATTCAGAAATCAAGCCTCATTACACACCAGAGAAGACAAACTGGAGAGAAACCATGTATATGTAAGGAATGTAGGAAAGCCTTCATTAGCAAATCAAGTCTCTCTGACCATGAGAAAATTCATAGTGGAGGGAAATCCTATATATGTAAGGAATGTGGAATAGCATTCAGCCAGAAGCAGTAACTCATTAAACATTACAACATTCATATTGGAAATAAAACCTGTGAATGTAATGAATGTGAATCTCCAAAGAATCTCCACTTCCAGTCTGTTCACCTTGTTGCCAATCTTTTAAGGCAGCAGCTGTGGCTGTGCAAATCAGGGTATCTTTCTCCTCTAGGAAAAGTGCACTTGCAGTTCTGAGATCTGCTCCTCCCACACCTTCTTCCACACTCATGTGTTCAATTTGTTACCACTGATTCATGCATCAGAACTCGAGATTTCTCTTATTTTATGTAAAGATGGGCATTCCAATTATTTCAAATTATCCTGGTTGTTTTCGCTCATTCTTCAATCCATTACATTCCGGGTAAGCATTTTAAAAATTATCATTTAAGAAACAATGCTGCCATTATTGCAGCATTTTCTTTCTTTTTTTTTTTTCTTCTTTTTTTTTTATTGTGGGTAATAATCAAATTTTTCACAATACATACTAATATTTATAAAATTATATATAAATATATATGCATATATGTGCATTAGCTTACATAAATGTTCTTTCTTTACATATATGTATGTTTTATAATGTGCTTAGATTACCTAAATATTACACAGAAATTACAGGGATTCCTATATTCCCCACCTCCCTTACATCCAACAACATCCCAAACAGACATCCTTCATCAGTGTGGCACATCACCCTCAATGGGTATAAACATCCTCGGACCTTGCTACCAACCATAGGCCACTGTTCACATCATAGACCACACTCTCTACCACACAGTTCTGCATGGTATGTGCTGAAGTAAAGTGGCCTAATTCTGCAAATGCAATGCTACTCAGGATAACCCCCAAGTTCAAAAAAAAACCCTGTATTACAAGTGCCCTTTGCCTCATTGCCCCAAATGTGTCCAGTGGCCACTGGTTCCACCTCACTGTTATAATTTGAATAACAATATGAATAACATATATCTACAACAGAATACCATTAAGTCCACTCTTGTCCATAAAACCTCACCAAACCTGAGGGAACTTGGATGGTAATGTCCACTCTAACTCCAAGTGAGAGAGGGCTTATATCACATGGATACAGTGGGTGGGATTAACCTGCCTACAGCTGCAGGCCCTCTCCATTCCCTGAGATGGCCATTGCCCATCGTTGTCTACTCACCAGGTGACTTGGATGAATCCATCGAGCTGTAGGATAGGAGTTGCAGCTCCACTGAGATTCCATGTAAACCTGGCACATAGGTAGACTCCAGTCTCTGGAAGTTCAACTAAAAACTCCAGCATCACATAGAGGTTTGAATAGAAGGGACTGATGGTCCATATGCTGGGAGGACTTATTTGACTCCAACTCTGTCACTCTCAGGAGCACATATTCCAAAATAGAGCCCACTAATAAGGCATCAATCTCTGTGGCTATCCCCACTTATGTAGGACCTGGGTGTCTTCAGAGCCCTTAGGAGCCCCTCTGTGTGGGGTGATATCCACTTTGGTGTTCTAAGAGATCCTACTGAGGTTTGCATAAGTGTTACCTCTGGGATGACCTCCCGACTCTCTTTGAAGTCTCTTAGCCACATGAACTCATTTCTCTTTAACTTTTCCCCCTTTATTCAAGGTCATTTTCCAATCATGTTGTCAGTTTGCACTTGGTATTAATCCCTCATTGCCAGGGAAGTGCATCCCCAGGAGACATATGCCAAGTTGGGGGAAGGTAATGCATTCCTATCCTTAGTTAGGCTTACAGAGGCCACATTTGAGCAACAAGGAGGCTTTCAGGTGGCCACCGTTAGGAACCCCATAACAGTAGGCTGAGATCCAATTACAAGAGCAAAGTCTCATAAGGCTAGTCATCAATAACAAGAACCCATCAGTGGGCCATCCTCTTTTGACAGACACTGCTCCTGCACTCAGGCGACTGTTGCTGCCCCCTTGGAGAATGTGGCCGATCTCTCCAGGCTGGGAAATCAGATTACCTCATATATTGAGTGATTGTCTACCCACTGTGCACCATCTCTTGATCATTTGAACAATTTCATATATCTTTCATGTATATTCAGATGAGCTTACTCGCATGAATCCCCCATCCCAGATACCCCCCAACAATGATCCTCTGCAGCCCCATTGTAACCCTTCTGTGATCTAAACCTTCCATGAACATGGATCCCAAATAATAACCAAATACAATAGGATAAACACAAAATAATGATAAGCTTAAATGCAAGGGATAAATACAAGGAAACTCAGAGGAAAAAAAATGAAATTAAAAATAAAATACAATTAGTGGATTGGGACATTCAAAAAAATGAAAAAAAATTTCTTTAAAAAAATTATTACTTTTTTCATTATCACTGTATTATCGGATGTCTGGTGTACCATGACACCTTCCCCCTCTCATTCCCCAGTGTCTTCCAAATTTTCATTTAATTTTCAAAGAAGTTGTAGGTCACAGCAAAATCACACACGGAATATTAGAGACTCCCACATACCCAAACTCCCTAACCCCTTCCCCACCCAATATTTAAACCTTTTTAAAAAATGGATGATAACATTGTTATAACTGTTATACAGATAGTAAAATATAGCAACTAAACATTGTCAATGGTTTACAACATAGATTACATTTTAGACAGTACAGTTTAATAATTTTTATGATATTTACCATGTTCTATGTCCATTACTATAAGGTAATGAAAAACCTTTCCCATGACCACTAAATACCCCGTTTGATCTTAACCTTTCATTCCCCCCCAACCGCTGGGTCATATGACACTCCTCTGTCTTGAGTCATGGAATGACAAGATTCATAGTTATATGCCCTGGGTATTCCAACCTGCTCTTCCTAATCTAATCACCTGTCAACCCTGTGGCACTAAACTCAGTAATATCACTACCCATCTGTCCTATCCTTCAGTATGAAACTATATTCTATCCCTTTAACATTGATTATGTCCATATCGGTGAGGGCACGCAGCCTACTCTTCTCTTTCTCGTCCTTGTTAACCTTTCGTTCAGACATTGGTTCTCAGAGACTGCTCACTTTCCTAAGCTCAAATCAGTGAGTACATATATTGTCCCTCCTTCAATGCCTGGCTTGCTTCACTCAACATAATGTCTTCAGGATACATCCACGTTATTCCATGTGTTAGCATTTTATTCCTTCTTACAGCTGATAATATTCCATTGTATGTATGTACCACGTTTTGCTTATCCATTCATCTGTTGATGGGCACCGGGGCTGATTCCAAATTTTGACAATGGTGAACAATGCCACTATGAACATTGGTGTGCATATTATCTCTTCGTGCCTTTGCATTCAGTTCTTCTGGGTATTTACCCAGCAGTGAAATTGCTGGATCATAGGGAAGAACTATTTTTAGATTTCTGAGGAACCACCAAACTGTCCTCCACAGTGGCTGGATCATTCCACAATCACACCAGCAGTGGATGAGGGTTCCTATTCCTCCACATCCTCTCCAACATTTAGAGTCTGCTGTTTTTTATATCTGCCACTCTATGGGTGTTAATGGTATCTCATTGCAGTTTTGATTTGCATTTCCCTGATAACAATTGATGTCGAGCATTTTTTCATGTGCTTTTTAGCCCTTGGTATTTCTTCCTTGGGGAAGTGTCTTTTCAGGTCACTTACCCATTTTTTAAATGGGGTTTTTGTCTTTTTATTTTCAAGATGTAGGATTTCATTATATATGCAGGATATTAGGCTTGTATCAGATATATGGTTGCCAAATATTTCCTCCCATTTGGAAGGCTGCATATCTATTTTCTTAATAACCTCCTTTGATGTGCAGAAGCTTTAATTTTGAGGAGATCCCATTTATCTATTTTTTTCTCTTGCTGCTCGTGCTTTGGCTCGGAAGTTCATGAATCCATTTCCTATTACAAGGTCCTGTAGATGCTTTCCTATATTATCTTCCAAGATCTTTATGGTTTTGCTCTTATATTTAGATCTTTGATCCATCTTTAGTTGATTTTTGTATAAGGTGTGAAATGGTATTCTTCTCTCATTCTTTTGGATATGGATATCCAGTTCTCTAAGCATCACTTGTTAAAGAGGCCATTCTCTCCCAACTGAGTGTGCTTGGTAGCCTTGTCGAGCATCAGATGACTGTATATGTGAGGATCTATATCAGAGCTATCAATTCAATTCCATTGGTCAGTAGGTATATCCTTGTGCCAATACCATGCACTTTTGATCACTGTAGCTTTGTAATATGTCTTAAAGTCTGGTAATGTGATACATCCAACATCATTTTTCTTTTTCAATATGTCTTCGGCAATTTGGGGCCTCTTACCTTTACAAATATATTTTGTGGTAGTTTTTCCAGCTCCTTGAAAAATATAGTGTTGATTTTTATTGGGATTGCATTAAATTTGTAGAGTTGTTTGGGTAGGATAGACATCTTGATGATGTTTATTCTTCCTATAGATAAACAGGGAATATTTTTCCATTTATTTAACTCTTCTTTGATTTCCTTTAACAGTGTTTTATAGTTTTCTGTATATAAGTCCTTTACATCATTAGTTAAATTTATTCCTAGTATTTGATTCTTTTAGTTAGTATTGTAAGTGACATTTTTTTCCTTGATTTCCTCCTCTGATTCCTCGTTATGTTGTACAGAAATGTTACTTTTTTGGGGGCATTGATCTTATAGCCTGCAGCTTTACTGGACTCCTTTATAATTTACGGAATCTTTGTTGTAGCTTTCTCTTGTCTTTGTATGTATAGGGTCATGTCTTCTGCAAATAATGAAATTTTTACTTCTTCTTTTCCAATCTGGATGCTTTATATATCCTTTTCTTGATGCAGTGCTTGACCAAGTATTTCTAAGACAATGTTAAATAAGAGTGGTGATAGTGGGCATCCTTGTCTTGTTCCCAATCTCAGAAGGAAGGCTTTTAGGATTTCACCATTGAAGATGAGTTAGCTTTGGGTTTTTCATATATAGACTTTATCATATTCAGAAAATTTCCTTCTATTCCTACCTGTTGCAGTGTTTTTATCAAGAAGGAATTCTGTATTTTGCCTAATGTTTTTCTGCATCTATAGATGTGATCATGTGGCTTTATTCTTTCACTTTGTTTGTGTGGTGTTTACATTAATTGATTTTCTTATATTGAACCATCCTTGCATACCTGGGATGAAACCCACTTGGTCATGGTGTAAAATCCTTTTGATATGTTATTGAATGCTATTAGCAAGTATTTTGTTGAGGATTTTAGCATCTAGTTTCATTAGAGAAATTGATCTCTAATTTTCATTTCTAGTGGTATCTTTGTTTTGTTTTGGTATTAGGGCAATGTTGGCATCGTAGAATGGGTTAGGCAATGTTCCTTCTATTTCTATTCTTTGGAAGAGCTTAAGTAGAATTGCCATTAGCTCTTTCTGGAATGGTTAGTAAAATTCATCTGTGAAGCCAGCTGGTCCTGGGCACTTCTTAGTTGGGAGGTTTTTGATGACTGAATCTATTTCTTTACCGTAGTTGGTTGAGTTCATCATTTTCTTCTTTCATCAATGTAAGCTGTTTATGAGTTTCTAGAAACTTGTCCATTTCCCCTAAATTATCATTCTTGTTGGCATATAATTTTTCAAAGTATCCTCTTATGATGCTCTTCATTTCTGGGGGTCAGTAGTGATATCTCCTTTCTCATTCCTTATTTTGTGTATTTGCATCTGTTCTCTCTTTTTCTTTGTTAGTCTGACTAAGGGTTTGTCAATTTTATTGATATTCTCGAAGAAACCACTTTTGGTTTTCTTTATTTTTTCTAGTGCTTTCTTATCCTCTATTTCATTTAGTTCTGCTCTAGTCTTTGTTATTTCCTTCTTTCTACTTCCTTTAGGTTTAGTTTGTTGTTGTTTATTCAATTCCTTCAAGTATGCAGTTAGGTCTTCAATTTTAGCTCTTTTTTATTTTTATTATATTGTTTTATGGCTATGAACTTCCATCTCAGGACAGCTTTGGCTGCATCCAGTAGGTTTTGATATGTTGTGTTGTCATTTTCATTAGTTTCTATGTAGTTACTGATTTCTTTTGAGATTTACGCATTGACCCGCTCCTTGTCTAAGATTGTGTTGTGTGACTTACATATCCTTCTGCCTAACCTGTTTTTCTAGGCTTTAGTGATTTCCAGTTTAATGCCATTGTCATCAGAGAAATTACTTTGTATAATCTCAATCTTTCTCAATTCATTGAGAGTTTTTCTGTGGCCTAGCATGTGGTCTATCTTGGAATATGATCCATGTGCACTTGAGAAGAATATAAATCCTGATGTATTTGGAGATATTGTTCTGTATATGTCTATTAAATCCAGGTTCTCTAATGTATTGTTGAGAATCTTTGTTTCTTTGTTGATTCTTTGTCCAGATGTTCTGTCTAATGATGATAATGGTGTATTAAAATCCCCTGCTATAATTGTAGAGGCATTTATTTCTCCACTTAGCTTTTCCATATTTTGCCTCATGAATTTTGGGGCACCCCGATTAGGTGTGTAAATGTTTATGAATGCTCTCTCTTCTTGGGAGACTACACCATTTACTAATATATAGTATCCATCTTTGTCTCTTACAATAGATCTGCATTTAAAGGCTATTTTGTCTGATATTAGAATAGCTACTCTTGCACTTTTATGTCTACTGTTATCTTGTATAACTGTTTTCCAGCCATTTACTTTCAGCCTCCTTGAATCCCTGGGTCGAAGGGGGATTTCTTGTAGACACCATATAGATGGATCATATTTCTTTATCCAATCTGCCAATCTGTATCTCTTGAGTGGTGAATTTAATCCATTAACATTCAGTGTTATTACTCACAACGAATTTCTTATTTGACCCATATTTTCTTTGGATTAATGTATTTCCTTTGTTGTCTTGTTTCTGTTTCTTTTTTTTTAAACTCTCATAACTCTTGATTTTTCCTTTCACCTTGTAGAACTTCCTTTAGTATTTCTGGAAGTGCCAGTTTCTTATTGACAAACTTTCTTAATTTCTGTTTATCTGTGAATATTTTGAACTCTCCCTCATTTTTGAAGGTCAATTTTGATGGATACAGAATTCGTGACTGGAAGTTTTTTTCTTTTAGTACTTTGAATATGTCATCCCATTGTCTTCTTTACTCCATAGTTTCAGATGAGAAATCAGTATTGGATCTTATTGTGCATCCCCTGTATGTGATGGTTCTCTTTTCTCTTGCTGCCTTGAATATTTTCTCTTTGTCTTGAACAGTGGACATTTTGACAAGTATATGTCTTAGAGTTAGTCTGTTGGGATTTATACTGTTTTGGGTGCACTTTGCTTCCTGGATCTGCACATCTATTTCTCTCAATAAGGTTGGGAAGTTTTCAGCCATTATTTCTTTGCCCATAATGCAAATGTTGCATGCTTTGTGTTGTCAGTTAAATCCCTGAGTCCCTGCTGGATTTTTAATATTTTTTTGTCTATCTGTTCTACTATCTGTTTGATTTCAGCTATAATGTCTTCCACATCACTAATTCTTTCTTTTCCGTGTTCAAATCTGCTGTTATGTGAATCCAGCATCCTTTTGATTTCTTGGATTACACCATTGATCACCATCATATGTGTTATCTTTTTGTGTATGTTTATAATTTCTTCAGTATGTTCTCCCAGTGTCTTCTTTATATCCTTAATCTTTTCCTTTGCTTCATTAGGTTGGTTCACGACATTTGTTTGGGAATTTGGATTCGTTGCTTGATGTTCTGAATATATTCCTGGTTTTTAGTTTTTTCATTGGAGTTATCCACGTCTTCCTGTTTCCCAGGGTGGTTTGTAAGTTTTCATTGCCCTCTAGTCATCATTTTATCTTGCTGGGTTTATTCAGTTGATTAGCTTCCCTCACTCCTCTCATGTTTTATTTAGTTGGTGGTTCTGTGTGTTTATTTTCTCATTGTTACTTTTTCTTCTTATTTTGTTTCCTTGCTTCTTTCTATGTTACCTTGAAGGCATAAAATTAGTTCCAGGGATGGAAAGATGTGAGAAAGGAAGAAGGATAATAGTAATATTGATAAAAGTTAGAAGAGGGGCCATATAGGACTTAGTGAAATGAGTATTTAACTTGTGTAGGCAGTGTACAGTAATAGGAAAAAAATTGGAGTACCTACAATGGACTAGGGAACCAAATAGAGGAATATATATATGTTGATTTAGAAGGATAGAATGATGAGGAGGGAGAGAAAGAGTAAAGAAAGTGCTAAAAGGAGAAAGCTAATATTAATAATATAAGAAAAAAAGAGAGATAGAATAGAAATTGTCACCCTTAAATTGTGGGCTAATGAAAAACTGTGGTGTCTCAGAACCACAACAGAAAACAGAAGGCAGAGAGATGAAGGAAGGGTAAGAGATAGCTTTGGATACAATATCAATATAGACAGAGAATGGTAAATCACTGAAGAAGAAGAACAGCAAAGAAGAGGTAATCTAGCAGCACCTAATTTTAAAAAAATGAAGGAAAACAGAAACGGGGTGAAAAGATGAAAGAAGAGTAAGAGACAATAAATAAAGAAAGAAAAACCAAACAGCCACACAAGCAATCAGTCAAATAAAGCTAAGGAGGAAGTATTACTTCTAGGATCTTTGCGAATCCTCTTAGCCTGCTTGTGTTTATTAATTTATCTTCTGGGTTCTCTCTGCAGGTTTTGAGGCAGATTTTCGGTATTAAACTAAATTAAGAACAGGAATATATTTTTTAAAGTGACTGTCTTCTTTTTTTTTTGGTGATATAAGGGACCCAAAAGATGCCCTCTGCTACGTCACCCCCCTTACCAAGGTGACCCTAAATAGGCTTGTGGAAACCAATCAAGCACTTCCCACTTCCTTGCCTCCCCAGGGGAGTGTAGCTATGATATTTGTCAGGGCAGAGCGAAAAAATTGGTTGACTCTGCCCCCTCTTGGGCCAGGCCTCAGTGTCAGTGGGCTGGTGGGCAATTCAGATTTCCTCAGCAGATTCACCACTCCCCTCAGCCTGGTGCTGATTCAAGCTGGGTTATATGATCCCCAAAGCTATGAGGGTGTCCAGGCAGCTAATCCACAGAAGTTAAACTTTCAACACCTTCTGTCAGAGCTCTCCTTCCCTCAGAGTATGCTGCCTCAAACAGAGTATGTGCAAACCAGCCATTGTCCCTGTGGGTGGGGCTCAGCCATCTGTGTTAACCAACACAGGCAGGCTCAAAATTCAAGAAACTTCACTGATCACTCCATGATATCAATCTGCCCACAGCTAGGTGACCCAAGGTTCATGCTCTGTGCACCCAGAGCACAGACCCATGGGCAGGACCACATCCACTATTGGCCATCCCCAGAGAGCTAGTCAGTGAGTATCTTCCTAAACCAATGCCACCTGGCTCTCTCCTGTAGCATTTTGTTATAAGGCACACCAACCACTTATATTTTTTCTGTTTCTTCACCTGATTCTGATGTGGATTCAAGTTTAATAGCCACTGAACTACAATCACCTGCTTTCTACTTAACTCCAATTTTCCTAATTATTTTAAATCAGAAATGTCCTTTCTTAATAAGATGATATACTTCTAATCTCAAGTATTTTAAGAAGTTAGAAAATTTATTTATATTTTTAAGTTGTGCTCCAATATTTTTCTCATATGTGATAGGGTGTGTAATGGATGAAACTAGAAAATGCATGTATTTACAAACAGAAATGTGTACCCAAAAGAATCTGCCAATCCAGATAATTCTGAGAAAGGAGGAATGGGGGTTGAGCCTAGAGAAGGAATTTTAGTGTTTGCCATCACAGATATAAATTATTTTTATTCTCTTTGAATGGATAATTTGGTTATAATTTAAAATAAATTATGAAAATTGTACACAATGATATCATACAAGGTGGTTGATTTGAAGATATTGATTTGTATCTGCAACATTACTGTGTGGAGCACTTCCCCTCAACCTTTGCAAATACAGTCACCCATAAAGTAATTCTGCTCTCCCTCTTGGGCACACACCCGCACTGCCTGGATGGGTGTAGGCCACCCTCAGCAAGAGTGAGCATGGAATAGGAGGAGCATGGATGTGAAAGTGTGAAGGCCACACTGCTCTCTACATGTGTCCTGTTTGAGGGCAGTTAGTGCCACAGGAGAAGATGGACTTCCTGCTGTTTGCTCCCCAGTGAAGAATGGCCAGAGTGACTCACGTCACAAAATGAGGCTGTGAGTGCTGAGCAGGGCTATCTCCCTGTCCACCTTGGCAGGTGCAGAATTCATGACGATGGTTTTCATTGGGGTTCTGAGAGTTTGGTTCCAAAAAAGGACACTCCCTCTCTTGATTTGGGGGAATGGCAGTGAACACATGTTACATTACAGCCTCTTCAGTTGTTCATCAGCTTCTTCCCATCCATTCCCTCCATTCTCCTCTGGGATTGAAGAAGTCTGCATCATTTCAAAACTGTTAAAAATATGTGGAAAATATAATATTAAATTAGTCTGAGAAATATCTGGTATTGGCACCCTCTGAGGTTTTCTGCAAACATTGCACTCTCTCATAACCTCACTTCTATACTTGTCAGGACTAGGTCCCAGAACTTTCTGGGATTTATATACTATTCATTAGGGTCACTGTCCTAATGATGCTCATTCTGGTGATATTATTGCTGTAGCCAATGCTGTAATGTGAGTTTTGACTTTTCCTTCCTGTCACCAACAGGTTTCATCTTGGCATTGTACTTTCTTTAGCTGCCCCAAAATTGGAGAAGGTGAATGTAGAACTGGAAACAGGAGACAAGAGAATCAGGAGGTGTACAGTAAAGGAAGCCTCCTCAGAGAGACAATGCTGGAAGCCAAGGGAAGGAGGAAAGGGCTAAATGAGTAGGAGCAGCTATTCTCCTCTCTGTGCTTTTATCTCACCATGCACACCTGGCCAACACCAGCCCGAGGTTGTACAACATTCTGGGGCATCTGTGACTTTATATTAGTCCCCAAATTTTGTGACTACCTGCCTGACTCCCTGTCTTGCAGACCTTGCTGACCAAGAGCACTTCCCCCTCCAACTTACCAGTACTCATTCCTGCCTAGTACGGAGACACATGCAGTTTATACATGAATTCACTGGGCAGCAATATCACATTGCCAATTGGGAACAGGTCAGCTCCTAAACCTATGTGCCTAGCTGATAGAATTTGCCAAGTGCTGTCAATGAAAAATACGAGAAATAGGTTGGCTTTTATTGGAATTTATTAGGGTTAAACTTACAGTTCTGAGGCTGTGAAAATGTCCAAACCAAGGCATCATCAAAAATGCTGTCTTCACAAGGGTGAGCTGTGTTGGACTCCTGCCAAGACAAAATGTTGGACATATCTGTCTCTCTCTGCCTTCTCCTCCAAACTCACTTTCTCCCTGACCTCAGCAGTGGGACATCAGACATAATTGCTCACACCTCCCCCCCTCTCCTCTTGCCTGGATATCTTCAGCTTCAAGCAGCTCCATGACTCCAACTGCTGGCCTCTCCCACAGCCACTCAGGTTTTCTGTGTCTCTCCACAGCTGTAGGACATCCTGAAGCCCTCGCCCACATGGCATGGTAAACATGGCAGCACTCTTTCTCGGTGTGTCCCATGTACGTAGGCCATCAGCACAATGATTGTGGTCCATCCTGGTGACTGAAATCTAATTAGAGGCCCTTGAGTAAACTACAGGAATCTAACAAAAATAATCTAATCGAAAGTACCCTTATTTGAATCTAACCAAAATGTCCTATATACAAAAGGCTTATAAACACAGCAATGGGTAAGTAAGAACATATTTCTCCAGGGTCCACACAAAACTCAAACAAAGACATTAACCCAAGGCACAGGAATCAGGCGGGGTTTCGTAAGTCTGGGAAAAATGGGAATTCAGGAAGCAGTGGCTGTACATTGGGTGTGGCCAACATTGAGCAAAATGGGGTGATGACCGCCATTGTACTGTTTCCTAGAATGGTCCCAAGAAGAACTCAATATACTGTGCTTTCTCCACCAAATCTTAGCTCCAAAAACAGGTGTGTAACCCAGAGAGTTGTGCCAATATTCCCATTCCCATAGCCAGAGTGCAAAGATTTTACCTGTTCAGTGTGGGGGGGGGGGGAGGAAGCAGGCTGTAAAACTGAAAGCTCCTAATTTCTTCTCCAAAGAACTGATTGTGTTTACAATAGAATGGAGAAATTTGACACTAAGGGTGCTCTCAAAAGCAGTGGAGGGCCTGAGATTTAATTCATCTCAATCTTTCAGGAAGAAATGAAATAAATATTTTACAGATGACAAAAAACTAATACCGTTTGCTAGCAGCAACTCACTTTAAAAGAAATGTAAAAGAATATTATTCAGGCAGAAATAAAATTATCACAGAAGTTTCAAGATTCAGGATGGATGTAAGAATCTGTTAATTAAATTCATATATATAAATGACTATTGACTGGATAAAGTAATAATGATATCTGTGGCCTAAGACATAAATAAAGTGTTAAAATACACCATAAAATAATATATAGCATAAGATGGGTAAATGGATATGTAGCAGATTGATATCATTATGAATTCCAAAAATAGATTTTGGGTTATGCTTTTAAACTGGTCTGTTAATCTGAGCATGATTAAGTTATGAAAAGGGAGTTGACTGGGCCAGAGTCGGTAGGGCTTTGATCCCCATCCCTTGGTGGATGGGTTCTCAGACATAAAAGACATGGCAAAGAAGAGAGTTGGAGCAGTTTTAACATTGGAAATTTGAGGAGGAAGGGCAGAAGGCCCGAGGGAAAAGAGACAAGCCATTCCCTGACAGTTCACAGCTGGCCTTGTGGAAAGAGTCAAAGCTTAGGTAGCCTAATAGTCTACAGCTGACTGTTTGGAGAAAACAGAGATGTTGACCCCAGAGATAAATGCAGCCCTTGGGAGAGAGGAACCCAAGAAGTCTGAATACTGGCTAATGTCAGCAGCTGTCTTGCTCCAAGATGGGGTAACAGACCTTGGGGAAGGAAGAAACTAATGCTTAATGGCCTGATAACTGTAAGCTTCTACCCCAAATAAATACCCTTTATAAAGTCCCAGAGACTTCTGGTATTTTACATTAGCACACCTTTGGCTGACTAATACAGGATATAAAAGGTTTTAAAATATATTATTTGGCCAGTCAATAATAAATAATAAGTTCAGATTTGGAAAGGCAAGCAAAAGTGTTTTAATTTCTCTGGTGAACTTTAAAGAATATTAAATAGTATATCTCATCCAAATAAATAGAAGAAAAATATTGAACAAAAATATCAGTCCAAAACAAATTATTCAGAATTTCCTGGGTTGCCATTTTGGCCTATATTCTGGGGCCACTTTACTCATGAATCTTTGGAATCTGTACCTTTCTTGTCCTTCAGAAACTTGAAGGTTCCAGGGTTGATTTTTGTGCTATTGGTTTGTCCCAATCATAAATCAAGTGCTGTGTCACTTCCCCATTTCCTAGTTATGAAGTCACCATACTGGATGTGATGCTCATTTGAAGGAAGAAGAGCCATGAATGATAGAACAAATGAAAAGGAGATATTGTTGCATTTCCCAAATTGAACGCTTAGATGAATGATATTGGATCTTTCCTCTTTTCTAATGAATGCATTTATGCTATAAATTACCCTCTAAGCACTTCTGCTGCACCCCATAAACTATGAAGAATTATAGGACATTAAGAAGCAGAAAGAACCATATATTAAAAGGCTTGTGAGTGAAGCTATATCCACTTCCACATCAGTACAGACTTAAGATGAAGGCAGAGAAGGTAAGAAAGTTAGGAAAATATTTTCTCTGACCACAAGCATTGTTTCTTCAAAATAACAGTTCTATGAATGTAACTTCACTTTGAGGAAATGTTGTAATTCAACAGGGAGGCAGATGGTGCCGAGAATGGTCCAAAGAAAGTTTGGGACCAGGGGACCTCACTCCATATGGAATGCAGGCAAGTTTATTTAGGCTGAAGCTGCTTTTTATATTACAAAGCTGATAACAAAATTAGGGCATCCTTCACTGGCTTCTCAGCTTGGTATGTGAGAGCACTACCCATTTCTGTGTTTCCAGACAATCTTTTCTGGGAATTCAGACCATAACATCTTAGTGTTTTGTTCATTCTGCTCTGCCTCCTTCCACTGATGTCTGCAGTATGCAGTGTACTTGGAGACATTTGCTAATGTTTCTCTGCCAGTGAGCATGCTTTTTAAGTGCTTAACCCTTTATGCACTGGCTCTCAGCATCTTTTCCAACAATTCCCCCCTTTTTTCTCTTTTCCAGGGTGACTGTGCCTGTCTTATATTGCCTTCCTCTGAAGGTCTTACCCATCACTTGCCACCCGCCAAGCTCCATGGACAGAGGTTTGAGATTCAAGGGTTTTAAGCAGAATCAAGTTATTGTCATGGCTGGCCTTTTCAGCCCTGTTAATGTGGGACAGCAAGACTTTGTGAATGCCTCCTAATACAGTTAAGTGTAACAGAGCACCAGTGATCACCACACCGAAGTTAGCATGTACAGAGTTTGATTTCCACCAATGTAAGGGGTTTATTTTATTTAATTGATCTGTCACTGATTGCCAAAATTTGCTGCCTAGAAGCATAGTAAGTTTATTCTGAGACATGTTGAAAATATTTTTTTGTGAATCTGTAATTTCAATAGATAAATTTGTGTGATGACCCATTGAATGATGTTTAATTATTTTCCATTCATAATGGGAATCATTGTATGGGAGAGGAGTGATACAAAATGCGAATTCATTCCAATCACACTTCAAACCTTGTTTTAAACTTAGATTATATACCGGATCTTCCATTTGCATAACAGGCATCTCTAAGATATTAAGCCTATTACTAATTTGCTCCTCTATATACGCCTGACTATGTTATAGCTCACTAGCAATATGATACCATTTTTCAACATATTGTTGTGTTTGGACATTCTCATGTAGGTCAGTTCCTGCCATAGCAGTGGCTGTAGTAATACTTATAAGCCCTAAAACAGCAGCTATAATTAATCCAATTGAACGTTTGCTTCTTTTCAAATAATGATTTAGAAAGCGCCAAAGGATTTGGCTCTCAGGGGAAGCCTGTCATCAGTGATTCATGAGAAATGAAAGCCATATTCCATGATGCCATCATCCTATGAGAACCACAGTAGAATTCTGCTGTAAAACAGATTCTGGTACAAAAGTGTAAAGGGAGCAATTGCTGCAGATAAAAACATGTTTGATTAATGCTCACTGTTCCTACTATAAAAAGAATGGGATCCCATACAAATAACTTAAGAAATTAAGTGGATTTTCTTTTTAACTGGTAATATTAGTTTTCCTACCTTGCCATTAAAAAATTGGGCTAGTTCCCAAAAATAATTTCCAAAAATAATTTTTAGTTTTGTTAAGTTTAGTGTCCCATACTTGTGGGATAAATCTTCCATGATGAGTCCAATTTGGTGACGTATTTTTATTATGACATTCCCAAATTTCTAAAAATAAAGATAGCTTTCATTCATTGATTTTGTTGAATTATTAATTTTTCAAATTATGGTTGTGTTTACATCAGGTTTCAGTATCCCTATAGTAGCCCAAATCTTTACAATTCTATAGGAATTATTAAAGAGCACAACCACAGATGAAACATGGCATGTATCCCATTTATCACTTTGTACTATGATTTGGGCACTATATACATGGATCGATGGATCCTATGCAGTTAGATCATTTAAGAAAAGACAAGGTTACAGTTTCAATACATTTCCCTTCCTCCTCAGGTTTTAGAGGAAGGCAAGGATCAATGGGCCCAGGAAAATGAAGAGACTGATTAATATAAACAGGATAGGATTTGTCCCCCCAAGTCAACAATTCTAAAAGAGGTAAATTAGAAATATAAGCCCAAGATATATAATTATGTGAAAGTGCACTACTTACTGCTGTGGTTTTCAAGGTAAGCATAGCAAGGAATAACTGTGTTAGAGTGACATTCTGCCTTTTCTGTATTTGTGTCAGCTTCTTTGGATTTTTTGTGTCTAGGTTTCAGACGTCTGGACAGGACCCAAATCTGGTCTCCTTTATCTGTAATGGTAAGAGCAAAACCTCAACCCTTTATCCTAACTTAAATTCAGCCTTATACCATTCATTATTATTTTTATGCTTTCAGTAAACTAGTTGTCCAATATTTGTTTCTGTATTTTTTGCCTTTTTTTTTGCAAGAAATGCTCTGCTGCTGGTGTATATGATTCTGACCTTTGACTTAAAAATTTTATTGTAAATAATGCCTGATATAATTGTACTCACACGTCACCATTTCCCCCTTTTTTGTTTTTGTAGCATTTATAGAGATTTAACTGTTAATTTTTTATGATAAGTATACATACATTCTCTGTCTTACTAAATCAGGGGATACACTGATGTACTTGGCTCATTTTAGGCTAGAGTCCTGGATAGATAAAAGATAAATGTTAATACATATTTAGTTTATTAAGCTTATATTGACAATTAGGGTGAGAAACAAATAACATAACTAATTATAAGATTAAGTCGATATTGAACAAAGTTACAGAATGACAGAAAAATAGAGGAGTCTTTTATATAGTTACCAATATTTAGCTTTTAGCTGGGAAGGGTTGAATTGTTGAAGAAGCAACTGATACTAGAGTTTTGTTTGCCTCTGTTTAGAATTAATGAATTTGATACTAAAGATGCCAACATGTGAGTATTTTGCTAATTCCTGAGGAAGGGGCCAGCCTCCTCAGGAAGGAAAACAACACTCCCTGGGCAGTACATTTTAAGGTTTATGCCCAAATCCCTTGGAGAGTGGCCAGCTCCCCCAGGGAGGAATAAAACACCCATTGAAATGCACTTTATTTTTTTTTAATTTGTTACAAAATATCCTTGATGTGCTTACTATTTTAATTTCCAATATTTTTCCTGAAATGTGAAAAGTGTTAACTAGGAAGGCATTGGTTTGTTGATTAACAAAATATTCTGCATGATGCTTTAGTTTTAGGCTTGAAGAAATCTTGCCAGACTTGTTTTTTAACACATTTAGTTTCAGGACTGTCAAAACTCAAAACAAGGTATTTACATATACATTTAATAAAACACATTTATGTGTAATATACAAATTATTAAATTACTTAATTATGCAATGTAGTGTATTAAAGTTTTGATTAATAATTATATTATATATAATTCATAAATTTAGTAGATTATGCAACAACAGAAATCCAATGAAGAGACTTTTATTTCTTAAGCACTTAAGATTCTTAATAGCTTAATTAGAATGACCTCAATTTCTTTATTTTGTATAGTTTGAGGCATAGGTAAAAACAAATTAGTATTTCATTTTTCAGCTTTGGGTAATACATTAATTTTTAATTTTAATACTTGCATTGGTTTTGTTGTTAACATTATAATTAGAATTGGGGCTGTTGCTTACAGTGTTGAATATAAACTTGATTTATGGTTGGCTATTTTGCAGGAAGGGGAATGTGGGCTGGCTTGACTTTTTAAAGAAAATATTAAAGAAAGCTTTAGCAAGTTTTAAAAGAAAGTGATAGGGACATAACTGGATATTAATTTTTTGCAACAAACTAGCCATATTTGGGAACACTGCATGCTGCAGTGTTGCTATTTTATTTTACAATATTTTACTGTTATGCACTACCCCGGCAGCCTTTAATGGCTGCTTTCTTTTTGTAGTTATACCTGAAAATTATGGTTAATAGCATTATATTTTTATTTAATATTATATGGAAACTATTAAATTTTCAGGAATTTTATACATATTTAAAGTATTCATATGAACTTTTTACTCATATAACTTTAATTGTTATAAACTTAGAAAATTTCTTTTAATTATACAACAGTTTTAAATACTTCATTCAACTTATATCACATGAACATTACTATATTTAGCATTTTACTTTTATTTAGGTAAAAGTCAAACTTGTATGTGAGTTTGAAATAAAAGCTATCTTTTAGGATTTGACTGAGAAAGCAGGTTTGAACATTGTGTTCTTTTTAAAAGTGATAAGACCTGTCTCTCTATGGAAACAATAAGGTTAAAGTACAAGAAATTATTTTGATAGGGTTAGGGTTACAATAGGGTTAGTTAATGTTAGGGTTAGGGTTATTTAGTGTTAGGATTAGGGTTAGGGTTAGGGTTAGGGTTAGGGTTAGGGTTAGGGTTAGGGTTAGGGTTAGGGTAAGGTTAGGGTTAGGATTAGGTTTAGGTTAGGGTTAGCATTAGGGTTAGGGTTAGTTACGGGTAGGGTTTGGGTTAGGGTTAGTTTAGGTTTAGTGTTAGTGTTAGTGTTATGCTTAGGTTTTGTGTTAGTGTTATGGCTGTGTCAGGGTAGGGTTAGGATTAGGGTTAGGGTTAGGAAGTAGCAATAAACTTAGATTCAGCTGAGGAAGGATAGACAGCTGTACTGCTTTTGTTAAGTGCCTTAAGTTCGTTTACATGCTAGAATGAACCGCTCTTTTGCTGACTGGGCAGAATTGCGCAAGGCAGGTAAATGTATTCATATTGTTTTTCTGAGGGCCTTGAGCAAGGCCTGCTTGGAATTTTCCTGGCTTATAAATGAGACTACCATTTTTATGATATTTAGAATGGCATTCCTTGATCCAGTGTAATCCTTTAGCATTTCAGATACACACGATTGTTATTGATTTATTATTGCCACTAAATGGAGCTCTTACACTATTTGGCTTGGCAATCTTTGTTCATATGAACTGGTTTCTTACATTTAAAGCAATTTAAAATATTAACAACAGGACTATGCCCCTTTAGAGTAGCTGCAAGATGGTTCATGTTAAAGTTATCAGGCCCAAATTTGGCATATTTTTATATAATCCTGTAATGTACTTCCATTTGCTTTTATTGGACTTAAAGCCTTTCTATACTCACTGTTAGCATCATTAAAAGTGAACATTAGAATAAGCAGTTCTTTAAGATCAGATTGAGTTAATGTCTTCTTGACTACATCTTCCCGCCTTGCTACAAATTCAGCATAGGGTTCAGTATTTCCTTGCACAATTTTTGAAAATGAGCTTACAGCCTGTCCAATGGTGGAGATTCATCAACAGGCATCGAGGCAGCACAATTGCACTTGTAAACTAGGAATATTATCATATTGAGATTGGCGAGGAATTTCAGCCCATTGAACTGCTCCTAATATTTGTTCAGCAGTAATGGGCACTGGTGGATTTTGCTGTTATTTCATCATTCTACAATATTAGTTTGTCAACCCATCAAATTTTAAATTGTAAAATTTCTGCTGAATTCAGAACAGCTTGAGCAAACAAATCCCAATCACAGTGTATAAATCTGTTTGCTTGTGCTGTTTCTTGCACCAATTCTGAGTATAAGGAGAATCTACACCATAATGAGGCATGCTTTTTAAAATTTTTTGATAGTTTTAAAAGGAACTGGAGCATGTTCATATTGTACACACCCTGGGGGATTGCTAGAATCTACTGGAATTGAGTTGCTCTTACTGGAAGAGTAAATAAAATTCCATAGCCTCTGAATTTCCTTCTCTACTTCCCTGTGCTGTACTTTTCATAATTGAAGAGGATGGTGCTGGCACAAAAAGAGAAACTTTTGGAGGGTCATCAAATATTGTAAAGAATGGATTAGTAGTTACCTTGGGAGATGCAAATGTTGGTTTATAAAAGAATAAATCATCTTTTGGAGTGGATGGCTTAACGACTGCTGGAAAAGTTCCATAACTTCCATTTGTCTTTTTTTTCTTTTCATTAGACATGAGTTTATCTGTGTTTGCCTGTTCATTAATTTTTTCAGATATATTTTCATTAAAATTATCATTAGCATTTATGGTACAGTGTTAGCAATAGAAGTATCCATTTTAATATGTTCATTTTCATATGAATATAATGGTCCAAGAGTAACAGAAATAAGACTATACAAAGACCATACATAACAATGTTTCTGTACAAAAGAAAAGATTTCTAGTGCCTCTAGGGTCATCACAGATATCCCTGAATTCTTTAACAGGGTTTTCAAAACTTTGAAATATTCCTCTGACTGAGGCCACTGATTACCCATTACCCTGATGATCAATATTATTTGACTCACCAAAGAATGCAAGGACCACCTGACCCAGCAGTCCTTCATTCCACAGCACTTATACAGAGGAAAGGCTAGTCATGCCCCACATTGGGTGTCATCTGTTGTAATGCAATGTGGAGGTAGACAGTGCTTGGAATGATCCAAAGAAAGGTTTTGACCAAGTGACCTCAATCCATGTGGAATGCAGGCAAGTTTATTTAGGCTGAGGCTGCTTTTTATACTGCAAAACTCATAATAAAATTAGGGCTTCGTTCACTATTTTCTCAGCTTTGTACTTGAGAGCACTGCCTCTTTCTGTGTTCCCAGACAATGTTTCTTGGGAATTCAGACAATAAATTCTTAGTGGTGTGTTCATTCCACTCTACCTCCTCCCACTGATGTCTGAAGTATGCAATGTCCTTGGAAACATTTACTAATGTTTCACTTCTGGCAAGCATGCTTTTAAAATGCTTAACACTTTATTCTCTGGCTCTCAGCATCTTTACAATAAGAGAATTTGCACCATGCTTAACTAAGCATGAGGGAATCTATGTAAGGAAAAAAGAATGAGGACTATGAGTTTTGCCAGTTTGCCCTACATGGTAGTCCTCCCCTTTACATGTAGTGAGTGTGAAGTTTTCTTGGAAATTCAACCTAATGAGATACTTGAGATTTAATCTTTCAAAGAAACCATTTGGAATTTCATGAATTTGGGAAAGCTAGAGTCCCATCAAACAAATATGCATGAGTAAAAACCTGTGTGTAAGGAATATTGGAAATCCTTCAGCCAGGCATTAAATCTCATTGAGCATGAAATATTCATACATTACTTAGTATTGTAATGAACATGGGAATCCTTCCATCTGAAACAAAACCTCATGGAATGTGAGAAAATTCAAACAAGAGAAGTCATATATGTGTCCTGAATGTAGTCTGTTCTTTATAGTCATTGTTTACTCCTCATTTTGAAAGCCATACAGGGTAACAAGAGTTAACCAAGGGCACCAGGAGCAGGAGGGGTCACCTAAACCTGGGAGAAATGGGATCTCATTAAGCAGTGGCTATATTGGGGTTGCAATCATTGAGCAAAATGGGGTCTTGATCACCAATGCACTGGTCCCTAGAGTGGCCCCCAGAAAGACTCAATACATTGTACATTCTCCACCAAATCTTAGTTCCAAAAGCATGTTTGCAACTCAGAGAGGTGTGCCATTATTCCCATCCACTGAGCCATAGTGCACAGATTTTTCATGGGGGTTGTGGTGCAGGAGGCAGGCTGTAAAATTGAAAGCATCTGATTTCTTCTCCAAAGAACTGATTACATTTACAAGAGAATGGAGAAATTCAGGCGTAAGGGTGCTCTCAAAAGCAGTGGAGATCATAGAGGTCATGAGATTTAATTCATCTCAATCCTTCAGGAAGAAATGAAATAAATAATTTTACAGATGAGTAAAAAGTAATAAAGTTTGCTAGCAGCAACTCACTTTAAAATAAATGTAAAAGAATATTCTTCACTTAGAAAGAAAATAATCTCAGAATTTTCAAGATACAGGAAGGATAAAAGAACAATATTTGTTAATTAAATTCATATATGTAAATGACTATTGAAAGGATAATGTAAGAATTATATCTGTGACCTAGGACATCAATAAAATGTTCAAATACACCACAAAAAAATATATAGCATAATATGGGAAAGTGGATATGTAGCAGTTGGATATCATTATTAATTTCAAAAATAGATATGAGATTATGCTTGTAAACTGGTCTGTTAATCTGGGCATGATTAAGGTAAGATAACGGCATTGACTGGGACAGTCAGTAGGGCATTGAGACCCGCCCTTTGGTGGCTGTGGTCTCAAACATAAAAAGTCATGGCAAAGACAGAGATGGAGTAGTTTTTGATGTTGGAGTTCTGATGAGTAAGGACAGAATGTCCCATGAAAAGATACAACCCATTCACCTGACAGTTCAAAGCTGACCTTGGGAAGAGAGGCAAAGCTTAGAGTTCCTCAAAGTCTACAGGTGGCCTTGTAGAGGAAACAGAAGAGCAGGGCCCAGAGAGGAACACAGCCCTGGGAAGAGAGAAACCCAGGAAAGCCTGAACCCTGGCAAATGTCAGCAGCTGTCTTGCTCCAAGACCAGTTAAGAGACTTTGGTGAAGGAAAAACTTATGCTTTTTGGCCTGGTAACTGTCAGGTTCTACCCCAAATAAATACCCTTTATAAAGACTGTAACAGTTGGCAATTTTGATGTAATTATGAATTCCAAAAATATAATTAAATCATGCTTGTAAACTGATCTGTTAATCTGGGCATGATTAGGTTAGGATTAGGGCGTTGCACCCCACCCCTTGGTGGGTGGGAAATTGAATATAAAAGGCAAGGCAAAAGACAGTTGAAGCGGTCTTTTGAGAAGCAGATTTGATGTTGGAAAGAAGGCCCCAGGAGAAGAAAAGTGAGCCGTTCGCCTGGCTGTCTACAGCTGACCTTGTGGAGGAAACAGGAGCTAAGCCTAGAGAGAAACACAGCTCTGGGAAGAGAGGAATCCCAGAAGCCTGAACCCTGGCAAACACCAGCAGCTGTCTTGCTCTAACACGTGGCAATGGACTGGGGTGAGAGAAGAAACTTAACGCTTTATGGCCTGGTATCTGTGGACTTCTACCCCAAATAAATACCCTTTATAAAGACCAACCCATTTTTGGTATTTCACTTTAGCACCCCTTTGGCTGACTAATACAGAATTTGGTACCAGGAGTGGGGTAGTGCTTTTGTAATTACCAAAATGTTGGAACGGTTTTATAAATGGGTAAGGGTTATTTTCTTGAGGAATTGTGAAATGCTTGATGGAAAAGGCCCAGGTCTCTTTGAAGAGACTGTTGATAGTAATATGGACGCTAAAGAGGCTTTCTACAATGCCTTAGAATTAAATGATGATACTATTATTGGAAACTGGAAGAAAGGTGATCCATGTTTTAAAGTTGCAAAGATCTTAGCAAGATTAACTCCTGGTGTTATATGGAAGACAAAATTTAAAAATGGCAAACCAGAGCATTTAGCTGAAGAACTTTCCAAGGTAAACTCGGAGAATGTGGCTTGGCTTCTCCTTGCAGCTTATAGCAAAATACTAGACAAACAAAATACACTAAGGACAGAACTTTGGGGCACAAAGAACACAGAAACTGATTCTGGAACTTCCAAGTTTCTGGAAATCAAATTCCCAGATGAAAGTGCCCCATTTGAAGACTTAGCTAAACTTGGAACTTGTAAATCAGAATTGAAGATGCAGTTATCTTGGAAAGACTTGTGGAAGGTCTTACTGTCTGATGGCTTGGACACCAGCTTCCTGCATGCTAAACCAACAAAGTTTTTGAGAGAGCTCTATGAACAAAACCACTGTCAGCTTGGACAAAAGAGGACATGGAAAGGAGAGATTGGAGGAGAAACAGCTTTAAGAAAACCGTGGAAGCATAAATCTGGGATTAATACATCTCCTTGGGCCAAGAGAGGAGCCCCACCCATATGACAGAGAGGGTGAGTTTTCCCCAGCAGTTGAAGAGGGTGGATGTCCCCACCCGGATGTTCTGGGAGAGTTTTGCCACCCCAGGGTGCAGGGAGGGTGGAGCACATTCCTCAAAGTTTAGGGCGGTTAAGGTCAACACCCCATAGGTCTGAGAGGGGTGTACCTGTCCCCCATGGATTAGAGAAGGCTAGGTGGTCAACCCATTGCTCTGAGAGGGTTGAGCCTGTGTGCCAAAGGTTAGGGAAGGCCAGGTGGTCAACTCGTTGCTCTGAGAGGGTTGAACCTGTATGCCAAAGGTTAGGGGGAATGTTGTCTTCACCTCACTGTACTACGGGGGCTGTGACTCTAACCCAAAGCTTGGGTAAGGTGTGGCAATCACCCCAACACTCTTGGAGGGTGAGGTCTGGAGCTTGGTCGACACCCAGATGCTTGATGAGGGTGGAACCAAGAAAATGGCCATTGGGTAAGCCTGTGGAAAGGGTGGGTTCCCATGAGGCCCCAAGAAGAAACCATCATCTTAAGAATGACTCTCAGACTTTGAAATCGAATGGCGGATGCCATGCAGGTTTACTGAACTGTAGAGGATCCATGACTCATGTTTAACATCCCAATTTTTTCTTATGATATTGAAAATGTTTATCCTTTGTCTTCCCATTTGTGTATTGGAAGCAGTTCAATGGTTTTGTAAGTTTCAGAGGGCTACAGCAGATTGGATTTTGCCTGAAGATAAACTGTATTTCTTTAAAATGATTATGATATAATTTTGCAGTTGAATTGTTACTGATTTAAGGTTTTCTAAATATTGTAATATATATTTGGAATTCAGAGGGTGGAGTGTAACAGTTGGCCATTTTGATGTAATTATTAATTCCAAAAATATAATTAAATCATGCTTGTAAACTGATCTGTTAATCTGGGCATGATTAGGTTAGGATCATGGTGTTGAGCCCCACCCCTTGGTGGGTGGGAAATTGAATATAAAAGGCAAGGCAAAGGACAGTTGAAGCAGTCTTCTGAGAAGCAGTTTTGATGTTGGAAAGAAGGCCCCAGGGGAAGAAAAGTGAGTTGTTCGCCTGACTGTCTACAGCTGACCTTGTGGAGGAAACAGGAGGTAAGCCTGGAGAGAAATGCAGCTCCAGGAAGAGAGGAACCCCAGAAACCTGAACCCTGGCAAACACCAGCAGCTGTCTTGCTCTAACACGTGACAATGGACTGGGGTGAGAGAAGAAACTTAACGCTTTATGGCCTGGTATCTGTGGACTTCTACCCCAAATAAATACCCTTTATAAAGACCAACCCATTTTTGGTATTTCACATTAGCACCCCTTTGGCTGACTAATACAAAGACCAACAGACTTCTGGTATTTTGCATCAGCACTCCTTTGGCTGACTAATACAGGATATAAAGTGTTTTAAAATACATTATTTAGCAAGTCAATAACAAATAATAAGTGCAGATTTGGAAAGGCAGGCTAAAATGTTATAAATTCCCTGATAAACTTTACAGTATATAAAATACTGCATCTCATCCAAATAAATACAAGAAAAAAAATTGAACAAAATTAGTCAGACTCAAACAAAGTATTCAGGATTTCTTTGGTTGCCATTTTGTTCTGTGGTGACCTATCTTGTGCATTTTCGGAAGCTGAACTTTTCTTATCCTTCAGAAGCCTGAAGATTCCAAGGTTGACTTATGGGGTGTGGTTTTGTCCCCATCCAAAATCAAGTGATTTATCACTTCCCCATTTCCTAGTTATGAAGTAACCAAACTGGATATGATGCTCATTTGAAGCAAGAAGTTCCATGAATGACAGAACAAATAAAATGGAGATATTGCTATGCTTCCCAAATTGTACACTTAAATGATTGATATTGGATCTTTCCTCTTTTCTAATGAATGCATTCAATGTCATAAATTTCCCTCTGAGTACTGCTTCTGCTGCACCCCACATACAATGAAGAAGCATAGGACATTAAGAAGCATAAAGAACCACATAACAAAAGGCTTGTGAGTGAAGCTATATCCACTTCCACATCAGTACAGACTTAAGATGAAGGCAGAGAATGTAAGAAAGTTGGGAACGTACGTTCTCTGACCACACCATTGTTTCCTCAGAACAAAACTACTATGAATGTAACTTCACTTCGAAGGACTTTGCATCATGTTTACCTAAGCACAAGGGAACCTATGTAAGGAAAAACGAATGAAGACAATGAGTTTTGCCAGGTTGCCCCACATCGTAGTCTTCCCTTTTAAGTGTAAGGAATATGAAGTTTCCTTTGAAATTCATCCTCATGAGATACATGAGAATTGATCCTTCAGAGAAACCATTTGTTTTCATGAATTTGGGAAAGACAGAGCCACATGAAAGAAACATGCAGGAGTAAAACCCTGTGTATTTACGGAATACTGGAAATCATTCAGCCAGGCATTTAATCTCATTGAGCATGAAATATTCACACCTTAGTTAGTATCATAATGAACATGGGAATGCTTCCATCTGAAACAAAACCTCATGGAATATGAGAAAATTCAAACTAGAGAGAAACTGTATGAGTGTCCTGAATGTAGTCTGCTCTTTACAGTCATGTTTTACTACTCATTTTAACAGCTATACAGGGGAACAAGCATAGAAATGTAACACATGTGGGAAAGTTTTCAACCTGACAGAAAACCTCTTCATTTATCAGAAAATTTTTACTGAAGAGAAATCATATATATGAGGGAAAGCTTTAATTCAAATATCAAATCTCAGATACAGCAGATTTTCTACTGCAAAGAAAACGTATGCATGAAAGGCATGTGAAAAAGACTTTAGGTACAAATCATATATCATTGGGCATAATGACCAGCACATAGGGGGTACATCTGGCCTTAAGGAGGGGAAAAGGTAAGAGACTCACCCAGTTTTGGCCAGACTCCAGAGCGAATTTGGCTAGGGTTTCTTTCAAGTTGCGGTTCATCCTTTAAACCTGTCCTGAACTTTGGGCCTGAAATGCACAGTGCAGTTTCCAATATATACGGAGGAATTTAGCCAATTGTTGAGTCACCTGTGCTATGAAGGCTGGACCGTTATCTGACCCTATTCTAAGAGGAAGTCCAATTCTTGGAATGATTTCTGCTATCAGCTTCTTAACTACAACTGTGGTTGTTTCATTTTTAGTCGGGTAGGATTCCACCCATCCCAAAAACGTATCTCCCCGCACTAGGAGATACCTATACCCATATTTTCCCAACTTTATTTCAGTAAAGTCTATCTCCCAGTGCTCACCTGGTCCAATCCCTTGGAGCCTAGTTCCAACTGGAGCTTGGGCACCTCCTCTTTGATTTACTCTGGCACAGACTTCACATCTTGATGTGATGCTTTTGCTGATTTTAGACAAACCTGGGAAATAAAAGCCTCTTTTAATCACTTCTATTAATTTAGTGCCTTCCCACTGCTTCGGGTAGATATGTCCTGCCATTGGGCAGGACTAACCCACCTTCTGGGGAAATTTTAGCTCCTAGACCTTCTCCCTGATTGATGTCTTCTGAGGAGTAGTGTAGGACCAGGAGTTCCCAGCTAGGGACTGTTGGGAGCATGTGGACAGGGGTGAGAGGTAGGAAGGTGGTGACTTACGTGACTTTCTCTGCTAGTCGGTTGCCTTCAGCCTGCAGGCAATTCCATTCTGGTGTCCCTTGCAGTGAACAATGGCTACTCGGTCAGGGAACCAAATGGCTTCTAATAATGCTAAGGCTTCAGCTCCATTTTTTAATCTCTTTTCCTCCAGATTTTAGGAATCCTCGCTCTTGGTACAGTGCACTGTGTACATGGGCTGTAGCAAAGGCATAGCGACTGTCCGTGTAAATATTGGTTATTTGGTCTTTTGCCAAACTTAAAGCCTGAGTAAGGGCTATTAGTTTGGCCCATTGGGTGGAGGTGCCATGGCTTAAAGATTGAGCCCAGATAGTTTTGGGTGGTTCTACTACCGTTGCTCCCATGTAACAGATTCTGTCCTTACTAAAACTGCTGCCATCTATGTAGAAATTATTGGAAGCCTCCAGCAAAGTCACATCAGTGAGGTCTGGGCATAGCCTCATCATGGTTTCCAGCAAGGGTAAGCAGTCATGGGGCACTGGGGTGCACTAGAGTCAGGGAACAGGGTGGCCAGATTTAATGCCTCCATTTTTTGAGAATACCACACAGTGTGGATACAACATTAACACTTGATATTCCGTGATTCTTGCATTAGATATCCAGCAGTGCGCAAGACTATGGAGGAGGGATTCTACCGAATGTCGGGACATTACCACCAGATTTTGGCTAAAGGTTAACTTAGAGGTTTCCTTAACTAAAAGGGCAGTGGCCATGTCAGCTCTTAGGCAGTTGGGCCATCCAACGGCTACATAGTCCAGTTTTCTTGAGAGGTACGCTGCTGGTCAGTGCCAAGGCCCAATGGACTATCTTCAGACTCCTTTGCCAACCCCCTGACTTTCATCAACAAATAGATGAAAGGGTTTGGAGAAGTCAGGTAACCCGAGGGTGTGGGCACACACCAGAGCTGTCTTCAGGCAGATAAAAGCTTCCTGCTGCTTGTTGGTCCACAACAAGTCACTTCCCTTGCCCGCCACTGTGGCATAAAGAGGCTTAGCAATTTCTGCAAATCTGGAGATGCACAGTCTGCAACATCCCACCATGCCAAGAAATTCATGTACCTGTCGTTTCAAGGTTGGCTCAGGGATACCCAATACAGCTTGTATCCTGTTGCATGAAAGTCACCGCTCCCCTTTTTCTAAGATGTATCCAAGATCTGTTATGGAGTGGGAGCAGACCTGAGCCTTTTTGGTGGATACATGATATCCCATTTCTGCTAAGGCTTTGAGTAGGCTGAGAGTTTCTTCCTTGCAAGTTTCTGAGTCTGGTGCTGCTAGTAGGAGGTCATCTACATACTGAAGTAGGATAACACATGGATGCTGCTCTCTGAAGGGGAAAATATCTCACCCCAGAGCCTCTCCAAACAAGATGGGGGTGTTTTTCAATCCTTGGGGAAACCCGGTCCACGTCAGTTGCCCACATCCCCCAGGCCGAAGGTCTTCAAAAGAATATATGGGCTGGCAAACCAGTGCCAAAAGTATAGTAAAGAATGCATCTTTTAAATGTAGACAGTGTAGGTAGTCTGTTTTGGAGGGACCTGGCTCAGAAGCATGTATGTGTTAGGGACGTCAGGGTGTATTCTTTCAACCCTCTTATTTACTTCTCTAAGTTCCTGTACCGGCTGATAATCTGTGCTCCCTAGCTTTTGCACAGGAATTAAGGGGGTGTTCCACAGGGACTGGAAAGGAACAAGAATACCTACATTGAGTAGGTGGTTGTTGTATTTTTCAATTCCAGTCCTGGCTTTGGGGCTGATTGCATATTGCCGTACCCAGATGAGGAGTGATATGGTGAGTACTTTCAACACCATGGGAGCCTGATGCTGAGACAGCCTAGGGGTTTTGTCTCAGCCCACACTCCCAGACCCAGGTGCTGGAATTCTTGTACCAACTGATTAGCTGCTGGCCGTCTCTCAAGGCCAGTTAAGAGATATACTTCCAAAATAGGGCAGATTGCTAGGAGGGTCTGGGGTTGAGCGCCGAACATTAGTTTTGACTCACCATCATGGAAGGAGATGGTGGCATTCAATTTTTGTAGCAAGTCTTATCCCAGTAGGGGTAGGGACAGTCAAGCATAAGGAGGAAAGAGTGGGTGACAGTCCCAGATCCAAGATTAATGGTCCGGGTTATGGTCCAGGGATAATAGTGTATCTTCCTGGTGGCCCCTTTATCTTGAGTATGTTTAGCTTTAAATTTACCCGGGTCCAATTATTAGGGCAGAGTTTGTAGTCCCCGTATTGATCAGGAAGTTAACAGGGCTACCCCTTACTGTTAGTTCCACCATGAGCTCCCGGGGGCCTGGTGAGCCCTGGCCCCATTGGCCTAGCAACTTCTGGGCAGGGCTGGGGTCTGCCTGGTGTCAGGGACATTCATTTTTCCAGTGCCTTTTTCTTTGCAGTAAGCACACTGGTCCTTTTACAGTCCTGGTCTACCTTGCCTTGGCTTTCTCTGGTTCTCAGAGAAAACACGGGAGGAAGAGGCCCTAGTGCACTCTGTCACCATTGTGATCAGCAGGACCTTTGCCACCCTCTTTGTTTTTAGAGTATTGCCATCCTCCCTATTGTTATACACTTTCTGTGCCACCTCCATCAGTTCAGATGATAGCTTCCATGCAAACCCCTCTAGCCTTTACAATTTCTTTCATATGTCAGGAGCAGATTGTGATACAAATGCTGTATATATAGCCCTACAATTTTCAGGTTCCTCAGACTTTTTAGGGATGTAATTTTTTAGGCCTCCATTAGATGCTCTAAAAAGGCAGAGGGTGACTCATTAGGGATCTGGGTGGTTTCTCTTACCTTAGAAAGATTCATTGGCTTTCTGGCAGCTGCTCGAAGGCCATGTCGGAGAGTCTGGTGAAACCATTCGAGATCCTCCTTACCTTGATCCTGATTCTAATTTCAGTCTGTTCTGGTAGAGGGGAACACAGTCTCTAATTTGGTATGTTCAGTAGTGGGTTGGCCATCTCAACCCATTATGGTTTTTACAGCCACCCTCCGGATATGATCTCTCTCCTCTGAAGTGAATAGGACCGGTAACAGTTGCTGGCAGTTGTCCCAGGAGGGATTAAGGGTGAAAAAGATAGTTTCTAAGAGAGCAATTAAGCTATGGGTTTTTTCTGAGAATGGAGGGTTTTAATTTTTCTAGTTATACAGGTCTGTCGATGAAAAGGGGATATATACCATGAATGGGATACATTCATCACTCAGGCCTGGACATACTTGGTGGAGGGGCAGTAAGGGGACTGATTCAGGCAAGTTGCAGGGATCTGCACAAGCCTGATACTGGGTGCCACTTCACATACGTGGGTGGCTGGGTAGAGAGGTTTCAGCAGGTGTGGGGAGTGGAGGGTATAGGCTGTCTGCTGATGAGAGGTTTAGAGGGAGAGGAGTTGGAGTAGTGGACGGGGAGGGGGCTGATGGAGTGGGATGAGAGGTAGATTGGGGGTTGGGTAGGTAAGGGGGTGGTTCATCAGGAGCATCTTGCAAGACCAAAGGACTGGGGTTCTTAATGGGAGCTTTAAACGGATGTTGGGGCTCTAGCTGGGCCATGTGCCTTTGTCCTAAAAGACAAATTTTTAGTTTCTTGGGAGTGTGTGTAAGATGATCTATCCACACATCAATGTAAGGACTCTGGTCTGTGTGACCAGGTTTGCCATAGATGACCCTCTGGACGTTGTAGACTGTTGGGAAGTCCATTGTTCCTTCAGATGGCCAGCCCACACCAATGGGCCATTCCAAATTGCAGAGGGTTTGGAGGGTCCCCGGTTTGAACTTTTCTCCATATCCTGCTTCTACCTTCTTGAATTCCTGAAAGTTCTTTAGAAAACAGACAAGGGGTGTGGTAGGACAAGAGGAGGATTGACTCAGAGTAACAATCAAAAGGAGCACAGAACAGAAACTGAGCAGAAACCTTATGGAGAGACAGCCAGCTACACACACAGACACACGAACCTTGAGCCTATTCTGAGACCCCAGGTGACGTCTCACCCAGTGGCAAGGCCGTGAGAGTACCGGCACATCTGGCAGCACAACGGCCTCCCCAGTATCCAGACTTACCACAACAGAAAAGAATTGGTGGTTCCTTACATCGAATTAATAATCTCCTGTACAGGTACTGGCCAGACTGAGGAACTACTGGGGCTGAGGAACGTTCCTCAGAGGCTTTCTTCCTGAAGGCCTCAGTGTGGCTGGCTCCGGTCTATCTCGCTGGGGCCTCCAGAATGAAGTGGAACACTGCATATAAATACCAACTCCCAAGAAAAAAAAAATAATGGAAACTTTATTAGTGGCCGGAGTGTGCTCTTAACAAGAGTCATGCCTAAAATCTGGAGTCTGCAGCCTTTATAGGTTTCTTCCCATGGGCGCCAAACTTTCCTGTGCATGCCAAGAGGCAGGATTGGTAGGCTTAAACATATACATTTCTATATAGGGGCCTGAGCAAAGCAAGCAAGCAGAGTTACAGAAGCAGATATTTGCTGTTAGCATCTCAGGGGAGGGGGATGATTGACCTTTTCCCAGCACGAGTGGTGCCATTCCCCCATTGGGCCCACCATTCCCCCATTAGTCCTGGATGGGTGTCTGGGTTTGTAGGAAGCACACATATAATATAAGCTTGGGGTTCCTGCTGGGGAGAATGGGTGTGGTCTTGTTTCCTTTTCAACTGCTCCTGGGAATGGTCCAAAGAAGAACTCAATATACTGTGCTTTCTCCCCAAAATCCTAACTCCAAAATCAGGTGTGTAACTCAGAATTGTGTTCCATTATGCCCATCTCCAGAGCCAGAGCACACAGATTTTGCCTGGGGCATGGGGGGGGCAGGAAGCAGGCTATAAAATTGAAAGCCCCTACTTTCTTCTCCAAAGAACTGATTACCTTTACAACAGAATGGAAAAATTCAACCCTTGGGGAGCTCTCAAATGCAGTGGAATCATAGAGGCCTGAGATTAAATTAATTTCAATCCATTAGGAAGAATTTTACAGATGAGCAAATCTAATAAAGTTTTTGGCAGCAAGTCACTTTAAAAGAAATGTAAAAGAATATTCTTCAGGCAGAAAGAAAATAATCCCAGAAGGTTCAAGATTCAGGATGGACTGAAGAACAATATCTGTTAATTAAATTAATATACATGAATGACCATTGAATGGATAAAGTAATAATGATATCCGTGGCCTAGGACATCAATAAAGTGTTCAAATACACCATAAAATAATATATAGGATAAGATGGGTAAATGGATATGTAGCAGTTTGATATCATTATGAATTCCAAAAATAGATATTAGAATATTCTTGTAAACTGGTCTGTTGATCTTGGCATGATTAAATTATGAAAACGGAGTTGAATGGGTCAGAGTCGGTAGGGCTATGAGCCCGGTCCCTTGGTGGGTGGGTTCTCAGACATAAAAAAATATGGCAAAGTACAGAGTTAGTGTAGCTTTTGAGGTTGGAATTCTGATGTGCAACAATAGAAGGCCCCAGAGTAAAGAGACAAGCAATTAACCTGACAGTTCACAGCTGGCCTTGTGGAGAAAGGCAAAGCTTAGAGAGCCTCATAGTCTACAGCTGACCTTGTGGAGGAAACAGAAAAGATGAGCCCATAGAGAAACTCAGCCACGAGAAGAGGGGAACCAAAGGCACCTGAAACCTGGCCAATATTGGCAGCTGTCTTGCTCCAAGTTGGAGTAACAGACTTTGGTTAAGGAAGAATTTTATGCTTTCAAACTTGGTAACTGTAAGTTTCTACCCCAAATAAATACCCATTATAAAGACCAACAGATTTATGATATTTTGCATCTGCACCCCTTTGGCTGACTAATACAGGATATAAAATGTTTAAAAATATATTATTTGGCAAGTCAATAACAATAAGTGCAGATTTGGCAAGGGAAGCAAAAGTGTTATAATATCCTTGGTAAACTTTAAAGAATCTTAAGTAGTGCATCTCATCCAAATAAATAGAAAAAAAATTGAGCAAAAATTGTCAGTGCAAACAAAGTCTTCACGATTTCCTGGGTTGCCAATTTGGCCTTTGTTCTGGAGTGATCTTACTTGTGCATCTTTGGAAGCTTCTTTCTTATCCTTCAGAAGAATGAAGGAAACATGGATGATTTATGGGGTGTTGTTTTGTCCCCGTCATAAATCAAGTGCTATATCACTGCTCCATTTCCAAGTAATGAAGTCACCAAACTGGTTGTGATGCTCATTTGAGGCAAGAAGAGCCATGAATTATAGAATTAAAAAAAACAGGAGATGTTGTTGCACTTCCAAAATTGGACGCTATGATGGTTGATATTGGATCTTTCCTGTTTTCGAATGAATGCATTCAATGCTATAAATTTCCCTCTAAGCACTGCTTTTGCTGTACCACACAAACTATGAAGAAGCATAGGACATTATAGAAGCAGAAAGAAGCATATAACAAAAGGCTTGTGAGTGAAGCTATATCCACTTCCACAACAGTACAGTCTTAAGATGTAGGCAAAGAATGTAAGAAAGTTTAGAAAATATGTTCCCTGATGGCAAGCATTGTTTCCTCAAAATAACACTTCTATGAATGTAACTTCACTTTCAAGGAATTTTCACCATACTTACCTAAGCATGAGGGAATATATGTAAGGAAAAATGAACGAAGGCAGTGAGTTTTGCCAGTTTGTCCCACAAGGATGTGCTCTCCTGAAGATTTCTTGGAAATTCAACATCATGAGATACCTGAGAATAATTCTTTCAGAGAAAACATTTTGGATTTCATGAATTTGGGAAAATTATAGTCCCATCAAAGAAATTTGCAGGAGTAAAACCCTGTGTATGTAAGAAATATTGGAAATCCTTCAGCCGGGCATAAAATCTCATTGAGCATGAAATATTCATGCATTAGTTAGTATTGTAATGTACATGGGAATGCTTTCCTCTGAAACAAAACCTCATGGAATATGAGAAAATTCAAAGTAGAGAGAGAAACCATATGAGTTTCCTGAATGTAGTCTTCTCTTTACAGTCATTTTTCACTCCTCATTTTAAAAGCCATACAGGGGAACAATCATAGATGTGTAATACATGAGGGAAAGTTTTCAACCTGAGAGAAAGCCTCTTTATTTATCAGAAAATTCTTACTGAAGGGAACTCATATATATGTGGGAAAGCTTTAATTCAAATGTCAAATTTCTTATATAAGAGATTTCCTACTGCAAAGAAACCCTATACATATAAGAAATGGGACTTACACATCCTGGAGCCTTGCCACCAACCATAGACCACAGTTCACACTGTAGACCACACTCTCTCCCACTCAGTTATGAGTGGTGTGTGCTGATTTAAAATGGCCTGCATCCATTGCCACAACAGTACTCAGGACAACCTCCAACTCCCAAAGAAGCCCCTGTATTTCAACTGCTCATCCCCTCCCTACCCAAAAACTGTCAAGTGGCCACTGGCTCCACCTCATTGTTATAATTTCTTGCATTGCAAGAATCACCATATGTGAGCAAGAGAATACCATCAAGTCCAATCTAGTCCATAGTTCTTCCCCCAATCCTGAGGGGACTGGGAGGGTGATGTCCACTCCAAATCCAAGTGAGAGAGGGCTTATATCCCATGGATATGGTGGGTGGGATGATCCTGCCTGCTGGATTTTTTATATTTTTTGCCTCTCTGTTCTACTATCTGTTTGATTTTAGCTGTATTGTCTTCCACATCACTAATCCTCTTCTCCCTGTTCAAATCTGCTATTATGTGAATCCAGCATCCTTTTGAGTTTGTGGATTGCACCATTGATCACCATCATATGTGTTATCTTTTCGTATATGTTTACGATTTCTTAAGTATGTCTTCTTAATATCCTTAATATCTACCTTCACTTCATTAATTTGGTTCATAATATTTTTTGGGGAATCTTTGATTAGTTGTTTGATGTTATGCATATATTCCTGGTTTTATTTTGTTCATTGGAGTGGTCCCTGTCTTCCTGTTTCTCAGTGTGGTTTGTAATTTTTCGTTGCCCTCTAGTCATCATTTTATCTTGCTGGGTTTATTCAGTTGATTAGCTTCTCTCACTCCTCTCATGTTTTATTTAGTTGGTGTTTCTGCGTGTGTGTTAAGTTTTCTCTTTGACACTTTTTCTTCTTATTTTGTATTCTTGCTTCTTTCTATGTTTCCTCAAAGGCAAAACTTAGGGCCAGGGAATTGAAAGATGTGAGAAAGGTAGAAGGATAATAGTAATATTAATAAAAGTTAGAAAAGAGTCCAAAAAGGACTTAGTGAAATGAATATTTAACTTGTGTAGGCAGTGTACAGTAATAGGAAAAAAAGTGGAGTACCTACAATGGACTGGGAAACCAAATAGTGGAATATATATATAATGATATAGAAGGCTAGAACGATGAGGAGGGAGAGAAAGAGTAAAGAAATGGCTAAAAAGAAAAAGCCAATATTAATAAAATAAGAAGTAAACAAAATAGATAGAATAGAAATTGGCACCGTTAAGTTGTGGGCTAATGAAAAAGCGTGGTGTCTGAGAACCACAACAGGAAGCAGATGGCAGAGAGATGAAGGAAGGATAAGAGATAGCTTGGAATACAATATCAATATAGACAGAGAATGGGAAATCAGTGAAAAAGAAGAACAGCAAAGAAGAGTTCAGCTAGCAGCACCAAATTTAAAAAGAATTGAAGTTAAACAGAAAGGAGTGAGGAAAGAGGAAAGAAAAGCAAGAGACAACAAATAAACAGAAAAATCAAACAACAACACCAGCAAGCAGTCAAACAAAACAAGGATGAAGTGTTCCTTCTAGGGTCCTTGCCGATCCTCTCAGCCTGCTTGTCTTTATTAATTTACCTTCTGGGTTCTCTCTGCAGGTTTTGAGGCAGATTTTCAGTATTAAACTGAATGAAGAACAGGAATTCATTTTTTAAAGTGACTGTCTTCTTCTTCTTCTTCTTTTTTTTTGGTGATATAAGGGACCCAAAAGATTTTCTCTGCTAGATCACACCCTTCACTGAGGGACCATAAATGGGCTCGTGGAATCTAATCAAGCCCTTTCCACTTCCTTGCCTCCTCAGGTGATTGAAGTTATGATATTTGTCAGGGAAGAGTGATAATATTGGTTGAATCTGCCCCCTATGGGGCCAGGCTTCAGTGTCAGTGGGCTGCTGGGTAAATCAGGTTTCCTCAGCAGTTTCCCCTCAACCCACAGCCTTGTGCTGTTACAAGCCAGCTTATCTGATCCCCAAAGCTATGAAGGGGTCCAGGCAGCCAAATCCACAGAAGTTAACCTCCTTTACACCTTCTGTCAGAGCCCTCCCTCCCTCAGAGTATGCTGCCTCAAACCGGGGGTGTGAGTCACGGTTGCAGGATTCATGGTTCAAACCAGCCATTGTCCCTGTGGGTGGGGCTCAGACATCTATGTTTACCACCACAGGTGGGCTCAAAATTCTAGAATCTCCAATGATAACTCAACGCCATTGATCTGCCCGCTGCTAACTAAATCAAGCTTCTCATTCCGTGTGCCCACATCACATACCCTTGGGCAGGACACCGCCCACAATTGGTCATCCCCAGAGAGCTAGTCAGTGAGTATCCTCCTAAACTGATGCCAAATTGCCTCTCTCCTGTAGCATTTTCTTTTAAGGCACCCCAATGTTTTATATTTTTTCAGTTTCTTAACCTGATTCTGATGTGGATTCAAGTTTAACAGCCACTGAACTACAGTTGCCTGCTTTGTATTTAACTCCAATTTGGCTTATTATTTTAAATCAGAAATGATCCTTTCATAATAAGATGATATACTTCTAATCTCAAGTATTTTAAGAAGTGAGAAAATTTATTTATATTTTTAAGTTGTACTCCAATATTTTTCTCATATGTGATTGGGTGTGGGATGGATGAAACTAGAGAATGCATGTATTTACAAGCAGAAATGTGTACCTAAAAGAATCTGCCAATACAGGAAATTCTGAGGAAGGAGGTTGATACTAGAGAAGGAATTTTACTGTTTGCCATAACAGTCATAAATTATTTTTATACTCTGCATGGATAATTTGGTTATAATTTAAAAAAAAAATTATTAATATAGTACACAATGAAATTATACAAATTGGTTGAATTGAAGATATTAATTTGTATCTGCAACATTACATTCACAATTTGCAAATACAGTTACCCATAAAGGAAAACTGCTCTCTCCCTTGGACACCCTCTCACACTGCCTGGATGGGTGTAGGCCACCCTCAGCAAGAGTTAGCACAGAACACGAGGAGCATGGATGCAACCATGTGATGGCCACACTGTTCTCTACATGCTTCTGGTTAGAGGGCTGTTAGCACAACTTGAGAAGACAGATTTCATGCTGCTTACTCCCCAGTGAAGACAGGCCAGAGTGACTCACATCACAAACTGAGGCTTTGAGTGCTGAGCAGGGCTTTCTCCCTGTCCTCCTTTGTGGATCCAGAACCTATGATGATGGTTTTCATTGGGATTCTGAGGGTTTGGTTCCAAAAAAGAACATTCCCTCTCTGGATTGGGGGAACTGCAGTAAACACGGGTTTCATTCCAGCCTCTTCAGTTGTTCATCAGCTTCTTCCCATCTAACCCCTCAATTCTCCTCTGGGATTGGAGAAGTCTGCATCATTTCAACACTGTTAAAAATATGTTGAAAATTTTAATATTTAATTAGTCTGAGAAATATCTGTCATCAGCACCCTCTGAGGTTTTCTTCATACATTGCACTCTCATAACCTCAATTATATTATTTTCAGCCCTAGGTCCCAGAACTTTCTGGGACTTCTGTACTATTCATTATGGTCACTGTCCTAATGATGCTCATTCTGGTGATCATCACCAGAATGTGAATTTTGACATTTCCTTCCTGTCACCAACAAGTTTCATCTTGGAATTGGTCTTTCTTTAGGTGCTCCAAGATTGGAAAAGGTGAATGTAGAACTGGAATGAGGAGACAAGAGACTGTGCCTAAGAACAAGGAGGGGTACAATAAGAGCAGCCTCCTCAGAGGGTCAATACTGGAGGTCAAGGGAAAGAAGGAATGGCAAAAGGAACAGGAGCAGGTAGGCTCCTCTTTGTGCCCTGACTCCTCTGTTAACCAGACCTCATGTCCCATGCTTTTATCTCAGCCTGCACACCTGGCCAACTGCCTGAGTCAGGTACATAATACTGGGGCATGTGTGTCTTTATACTAGAACGCAAACCATGTGAGTCCCCTGACTGACTCCTTGTCTTACAGGCCTTGCTTCCCAAGAGCGCTTCCCCCTCCATCTTACCCGAACTCCTTCCTGCCTTGTCTGCAGACAACCACAGTTTACAGGTGAATTCACTGGGCAGCAGCATCACAGTGCCATTTGGGAACAGTGCAGCTCTCCAAACCTGTGTCCCTAGCTGTTTGAGTTTACCAAGTGTGGCCAATTCAAAATACCAGAAATAGGTTGGTGTTTACTGGAACTTATTAGGGTTAAACTTACAGTTCTGAGGCAGAGTAAATGTCCAAATCAAGGCATCATCAAAAATGCTGTCTTAAGAAAGTCAGATGCTGCTGCACTCTTGTCAAGGTTAAATGTGGGGCCTGCCTGTCTCTCTCTGCCTTCTCCAAACCCACTTTCTCCCAGAGCTCAGCAGTGGGCCATCAGACACAATTGCTCACACCTCTCCCTTCTCCTCTTACCTGTATGTCTTCAGTTTCAAGCTGCACCATGACTCCAGCCTTGGCCTCTCCCTCAGCTTCTCAGGGTTTTGGTGTCTCTCCACAGATGTAGGAGATCCTGGAGACCTCTCCCATATGGCAGGGTAAAGATAGCAGCACTTGTTCTCTGTGTGTTCCATGTATGTAGGATTTCAGCACAATGATTGGGGTCCATCCTGGTGCCTGAAATCTCATCAGAGACCCTCAACTAAACTAAAGCAATCTAACAAAAATTGACCTAATCAAAAGGACCCTTATCTGAATTTAACGAAAATGTACTACATACAAAAGGCTTACACACACAGCCATGGGTTAGTAAGAACATGCGTTTCTTGTGTTAACTCAAACCTCAAACAAGGGCATTAACCCAGGGTGGTGTGTTAAGGAGGGGTCTCCTAAGTCTGGGAGAAATGGGAACCAATGAAACAGTGCCTGTATTTTGGGTGTGGCCATCACTGAGAAAAATGGTGAGCTGACCACCATTGCACTGGTCCCTAGAATGATCCCAGGAATAACTCAATATACTGTGCTTTCTCCACCAAATCTTTTCTCCAAATCACATGCATAACTCAGAGATGTGTGCCATTATTCCCTTTCCCAGAGCCAGAGTGCATAGATTTTGCCTGGTGAATGAGGGGGCAGGAAGCAGTGTGTACAAATGAAAGCCCCTAATTTCTTCTCCAAAGAACTGATTACACTTATGAGAGATTGCAGAAATTCAACCCTAAAGGTGCTCTCAAAAGTATTGGGGATCTTAGAGGGCCTGATATTAAATTCATCTCAATCCTTCAGGAAGAATTGAAATAAACACTTTTAAAGATGAGTAAAAACTCATAAAGTGTGCTAGCACCAACTCACTTAAAAAGAAATGTAAAAGAATATTCTTCAGGCAGAAAGAAAATAATCTCAGAAGTTTCAAGATTTAGGATGGATTGAGGAACAATATCTGTTAATTAAATTCATATATCTAAATGAATATTGAATGGATAAAGTAATAATGATATCCATGGCCTAGGATATCAATAAAGTGTTAAAATACACTGTAAAGCAATATATAGTGTAAGATGGGTAAATGGATATGTAGCAGATGGATATCGTTATGAATTCCAAAAATAGATATTGGATCATGTTTGTAAAGTGGTCTGTTAATCTGGGCATGATTAAGTTATGATAAGGGTGTTGAAAGGGCCACAGTCAGTAGGGTGTTGATCCCTGACCCATGGTGTGTGCGTTTCAAACAAAAAAAGACATGGCAAAGGACAGAGTTGTAGTTTCTGATGTTGGAGTTCTGATGAGCAAGGACAGAAGGTCGTGGGGAAATGATTGAAGCCATTAACCTGACAGTTCACAGCTGCCCTTGTGGCGATAGGCAAAGTTTAGAGAGCATCACAGTCTAAAGCTGACCTTGTGAAGGAAACAGAATCGCTGAGCCCAGAGAGAAATTCAGCCCTGGGAAGAGAGGAACAAAAGAAGGCTAAACCCAGGATAATTTTGGCAGCTGTATTGCTCCAAGATGGGGTAACAGACTTTGGTGAAGGAAGAAACGTATGCTTTATGGCCTGGTACATGTAAGCTTCTACCCCAAATAAATACCTTTAATGAAGACCAACAGATTTATGATATTTTGCATCAGCTCCCTTTTTGCTGACTAATACAGTATGTAAATTGTGTTAAATATATTATTTGGCAAATAAATAAAAAATAATAAATGCAGATTTGGAAAGGCAAGCCAAAGTGTTATAATTTCCCCAGTAATCTTTAAAGAATATTAAATAGTGCATCTCATCTGTGGCAGTTTGATGTAATTATGAATTCCAAAAATATAATTTGATCATGCTTGTAAACTGATCTGTTAATCTGGGCATGATTAGGTTAGGATTAGGGCATTGAGCCCCACCCCTTGGTGTGTGGGGAATTGAATATAAAAGGCAAGGCAAAGGACAGTTGAAACAGTCTTTTGAGAAGCAGTTTTGATGTTGGAAAGAAGGCCCCAGGAGAAGAGAAGCAAGCCGTTTGCCTGATTGTCTACAGCTAACCTCGTGGAGGAACCAGGATCTAAGCCCAGAGAGAAACGCAGCCCCGGGAAGAGAGGAACCCAGAAGCCTGAACCCTGGCAAACACCGGCAGCTGTCTTGCTCCAATACATGGCAATGTACATTGGTTAGAGAAGAAACTTTATGCTTTATGGCCTGGTATCTATGGACTTCTACCCCAAATAAATACCCTTTATAAAGACCAACCCATTTTTGGTATTTTACATTAACACCCCTTTGGCTGACTAATACATCATCCAAATAAATAGAAGAGAAATAAATTGAACAAAAAAATCAGTCAAAAACGAAATGTTCAGAATTTCCTTGGTTGCAATTTTGGCCTTTTTTCTGGAGACAACTCACTCGTCCATCTTTGGAAGGTGCACCTTTCCTATCCTTCAGAAGCCTGAAGTTTCCAGGGTTGATTAATGGGGTATTGTTTTGTCCCCATGATAAATCAGAGGCCCTTACCCAACTAAAACAATCTAACAAAGGTGACCTAATTGAAAGGTCCCTTATCTCAATCTAACGAAAATATCCTGCATACAAACACTTATGCAGACAGCAATGGGTTCGTAAGATGATACTTTTCCAGGGCTTACACAAGACTCAAACGAGAGTATTAACCCAGGTCACAGGGATCAGGAAGGGTCTCCTAAGTCCGGGAGAAATGAGAACTCATGAAGCAGTGTCTGTACTTTGGGTGTGGCCATCATTGAGCAAAATGAGGGGCTGACTACCATTGAACTGGTCCCTAGAATGGTCCCAAAAGAACTCAATATAGTGTGCTTTCACCACAAAATCTTAGCTCCAAAATCAGGTGTGTAACTCAGAGAGGTGTGCCATTATTCCCATCCCCACTGCCAGAGTGCACAGATTTTGCCTAGAGGGTGACGTGGGTAGGGATCAGGCTGTAAAACTGAAAGCCTCTAATTTCTTCTCCATAGAACTGATTACATTTACAACAGAATGGGGAAATTCAACCCTAAGGGTGCTTTCAAAAGCAGTGGAGATGGTAGAGGGCCTGAGATTTTATTCATCTCATCCTTCAGGAAGAAATGAAATAAATACTTTTACTGATGAGTAAAAACTAATAAAATTTGCTAGCAGAAACTCAATTTAAATGAAATGTGAAAGAATATTCTTCAGGCGGAAAGAAAATAATCTCAGAAGATTCAAGATTCAGGATGGATTGAAGGACAATATCTGTTAATTTAATTCATACATCTAAATGACTATTGAATGGATAAATTAATAAAGATACCCATGGCCAAGGACATCAATAAAGTGTTAAAATACACCATAAAATCATATATACCATAAGATATGTAAATGGTTATGTCGCAGTTGGCTATCATTATGAAATCCAGAAATAGATATTGGAATATGCTTGTAAACTGCTCTGTTAATCTGCACATGATTAAGTTATGGTAAGGTTGTTGACTGGTCCACAGTCAGTAGGGCGTTGTGCCCCACCCCTTGATGGGTGAGTTTCAAACAGGGCAAAAAAATGTGTTGAAAATTTAATATTTAATTAGTCTAAGAAATATCTGGCATTTGCACCCTCTGAGGTTTTCTGAAAACATTGCACTCTCTCACAACCTCATTTCTATTCTTGTAAGCCCTAGGTCGCAGGACTTTCTGGGATTCCCATACTATTTATTAGAGTCACTGGCCTAATGTTGCTCATTCTGGTGGTGTTATTGCTGTAGCCAATGCTGTAATGTGTACTTTGACATTTCCTTCCTGACACCAACATGTTTCATCTTGGCATTGCTATTTCTTTAGCTGCACCATGATTGGAGAAAATGAATGTAGGACTGGACCAGGAGATCTGAGTCTGAACCTGAGACCCAGGAGGGGCACAGTATGAGTGGCCTCCTCAGAGGGTCCAGGCTGGAGGCCAAGAGAAAGAGGGAATGGCAAAATGAGCAGGAGCAGAGAGACTCCTCTCTGTGCCCTGATATCTCTGCTGCAACAGACCCATGGTCCCATGCTTTTATCTGACCCTGACCCCCCCCCCCGTCCAACCCCTGCCTGAGGCAGGTACATCATACTGGGGCATCTGTGACTTTATACTAGTCCCCCAAACCTGTGACAACACTGCCTGACTCCCTGTCTTGAAGGCCTTCTTGATCAAGGGCACTATCCCCTCCATCTTACCTGCTTAGTCTGGAGATACCCACAGTTTACAGGTGAAAGACCTGGGCAGCAGCATCACACTTGTTTGGGAACAGGGCCGCCCTCCAACCCTGTGCCGTCATCAGTTAGAGTTTCCCCAGTGATGCCGATGCAAAATACCAGAAATAGGTTGGCTTTTATTGGGATTTATTAGGTTTAAATCTTAACAGTTATGAGGCTGTGAAAATGTCCAAATCAATTCATAATCTAAAATGCTCTCTTAGCAATGGTCAGCTGCTGCAGGAATCCTGCCAAAGCAAAATGTTGGGCCTGCCTGTCTCTCTCTGACTTCTCCTCCAAACTCGCTTTCTCCCACAGCTCATAAGTAGGCCATCAGACACAATTGCTCACACCTCTTCCTTCTCCTCTGGCCTGGATGTCTTCAGTTTCAAGCTGCTCCATGACTCCAGCCTCTGGCCTCTCCCTCAGCCTCTCAAGTTTTCTGTGTCTCTCCACAGCTGTAGGAGTTCCTGGAGCTCTCTCCCATATGGCAGGGTAAATATGGCAGCACTCTTTCTCTGTTTGTTCCATGTATGTAGGACTTCAGCACAATGATTGGGCTCCATCCTGGTGGCTGAAAACTAATCAGAGGCCCTTAACTAAACTAAAGCATTCTAATAAAAGTGCCATAATCGAAATTTCCCTTATCTAAATCTAACCAAAATGTCCTACGATAAAAGGCTTACACACAGCAATAGGTTAGTAAGAACATACTTCTTTGGCATCCACACAAGATGCAAATAATGGCATTAACCAGGGCACAGGGAGCAGGATGGGTCTCCTAAGTCTCAGAGGATTGGGAACTCAAGAAGCAGTGGCTGTACTTTGGGTGTGGCAATCATTGAGCAAAATGGGGTGCTGACCACCATTGCACTGGTCTCAGAAAGGTACCAAGAAGAACTCAATATACTCTGCTTTCTCCAGGAAATCTTAGCTCCAAAATCAGGTGTGTAACTCAGAGAGGTGTGCCATCATTCACATTGCCAGAGCCAGAGCCCACAGATTTTGCTGGGGGGTGGGCTGGAATCAGGCTGTAAAACTGAAAGCCCCTAATTTCTTCTCTAAATAAATGATTACATTTACAACAGAATGGAGAAATTCCACATTAAGTGTGCTCTCAAAAGCAGTGGAGATTGTAGAGGGCCTAAGACTTAATTCATCTCAATGCTTCAGGAATAACTGACATAAATACTTTTAGAGATGAGTAAAAACTAATAAAGTTTGCTAGCAGCAACTCATTTTAAAAGAAATGTAAAAGAATATTCTTCAGGTAGAAAAAAATATTCTCAGAAGGTTCAAGATTCAGGATGGATTGAAGAACAATATCTGTTAATTAAATTCATATACCAAAATGACTATTGAATCAATAAAATAATAATGATATCCGTGGCCTAGGACATCAATAAAGTGTTCAAATACACCATAAAATAATATAGAGCATAAGATGGGTAACTGGATATGTAGAAGCTTGATAGTTATGAATTCCAATAATGTTTCTGGGATGATGCTTGTAAACTGGTCTGTTAATCTGGACATGATTAAGTTCTGATAACGGCTTTGACTGGGACACAGTCCATAGGGTGCTTGAGTCCCACCTATTAGTGGGTGGAGTCTCAAACATAAAAAGACATGGCAATGGACAGATTTCAAGTAGTTTTTGATGTTGGAGTTCTGATGAACAAGGACAGGAGGCCCCGGGGAAAAGAGACAAGCCATTCACCTGACAGCTCACAGCTGGCCTTGTGGAGAGAGGCAAAGCTTAGAGAGCCTCATATACTATAGCTGACCTTGAGGAAGAAACAGAGGATCTGATCCCAGAGAAAAACGTAGCCCTGGGAAGAGAGGAAAACAATAAACATGAAATCTGACAAATGTCACCAGCTGTCTTGCTCCAAGACAGTGTAACAAAATTTTGTTAAATGTGAAACTTGTGCTTTATGTCCTGGTACTGGAAACTTCTACCACAAATAAATACACTTTATAAAGTTCAAGAGATTTTTGGTATTTTCCATACACCCCTTTGTCTGACTAATACAGGATATAAAATGTTTTAAAACACAATATTTGGCAAGTCACTAACAAATAATAAGTGCAGATTTGGGAAGGCAAGCAAAAGTGTTTTAATTTCCATGGTAAACTTTACAGAAAAATAAATAGTACCTCTCATCTAAATAAATAGAAGGAAAAAAATTGAATAAAAATAGTCAGTCCAATACAAAGTGTTCAGGATTTTTTGGGTTGCCATTTTGGCCTATGTTCTGGGCCAATTTACTCGTGCAACTTTGCAATCTGTAGCTTTCTTATCCTTCAAAAGATTGAATGTTACATGGTTGATTTATGAGGTGTTGTTTTGTCCCCATCTTTAATCAAGTACTGTATCACTTCCCCATTTCCTTGTTATGAAGTCACCAAATTGGATGTGATGCTCATTTGAAGCAAGAAGAGCCATGAATGATAGAACAAATAAAAATGAGATATTGTTGCATTTCCCAAATTGGACACTTATATGATTGATATAGGATATTTCCTCTTTTCTAATGAATGCATTCAATTCTATTAATTTCCCTCTAAGCACTCTTTTTTGTGCACCCCACAAACTCTGAAGAAGCATAGGACTTTAAGAAGCAGAAAGAACCATGTAACAAAAGGCTTGTGAGTTAAGCTATATCCACTTCCACAACAGTACAGACTTAAGATGAAGGAAGAGAATGTAAGTAAGTTGGGAAAATCTTTTCTGTGATCACAAGCATTGTTTCCTCAAAATAACACTTCTATGAATGTAACTTCACTTGGAAGAAATTTGCATCATGCTTACCTAAGCATGAGGTTATCTATGTTATGAAAAAGAATGAAGACAATGAGTTTTGTCAGTTTGTCCACACGGTAGTCCTCCCCTTTAAGTGTAATGAGTGCGAAGTTTTCTTGGAAATTCAATCTAATGAGATGCCTGAGAATTAATCCTGCAAAGAAACCATTTGGGATTTCATGAATTTGGGAAGGCTAGAGTCACATCAAATAAACATGCAAGAATAAAACCCTGTATATGTAAGGAATATTGGAAATCCTTCGCCCAGGCATTAAATCTCATTGAGCATGAAATATTCATACATTAGATAGTATTGAAATGAACATGGGAATGCTTCCATCTGAAAGAAAACCTAATGGAATATGAGAAAATTTAAACTAGAGAGAAACCATAAGCGTGTCCTGAATGTAGGGTGTTCTTTACAGTCATTTTATTCTCCTCATTTTAAAAGCCATACAAGGAAACAAAGATAGAAATGTCATACATGTGGGAAAGTTTTCAACCTGACAGAAAAGCTCGTTATCCATCAGAAAATTCTTACTGAAGACAAATCATATATATGTGGGAAAGCTTTAATTCAAATGTCATGTCTCAGATGCAAGAGATTTCCTACTGCAAAGAAAGCCTATGCATGTAAGGCATGTGAAAAAGCCTTTAGGTACAAATCATACCTCACATAACATGAAAAACTCATATTGGAGAGAAACAAAATGAATATAAAGAACGCAGAAAAGCCTTTAGGCAAAACAATAGTTCATTAAACATCAGGACATTCATTCTGGAGAAAAACCCTATGTATGCAATGAATGTGGAAAATACTTCAACCAGAAGGAAAACCTCGTTCACCATCTGAGAATATATACTGAAGAGAAACCCAATGAATGTGATGGATGTGGGAAAGCTTTCATTCAGAAATCAAGCCTCATTACACAGCAGACAAAAAAACTTGAGAGAAACCCTATATATGCAAGGAATGTAGGAAAGCCTTCAGTAGCAAATCAAATCTAACTGTCCATGAGGTAATTCATACTGGAGGGAGACCACATATATGTAAGTAATTTGGAATAGCCTTCAGCCAGAGAAAGTATCTCATTAAACATTACAACTTTCATACTGGAGAGTATCCCTGTGACTGTAATGAATGTGAATCTCCAAAGAATATCCACCTGCAGTCTGTGCAAATTGCTGCCAATCCTTTATGAAACTGACTGTAACTGTGCAATTCAGGATGTCTTTCTCCTCTTGGAAATGTGCAGTTGTAGTTTTTTCTTTGATCTGCTCCTCCCACATCTTCTTCCACACTCCTCTGTGTTCAATTGATTACCACTAATTTATGCCTCAGAACTTGAGATTTCTCTTAATTTATGTAAAGATGGGCATTCCACTTATTTCAAATTATCCTGGTTGTTTTCACTGGTTCTTCAATCCATTATATTCTGGGTAAGCATTTAAAAAATTACCCTTTTAAAAAGAATCCTGCCCATTATTGTAGCATTTCCTTTACTTTTTTATTGTGGGTAAAAATCAAAATTTTCACAATACTTACTAATATTTGTAAAGTGATATATAAATATATATGCACATATGGGCATTTGCTTACATAAATGGTATTTATATATATATATTTTTAAGTTGCTTAGATTACCTAAATATTATACAGAAATTACAGGAATTCCCATGTTCCCCACCTTCATCACCTCCCACTTCATCCCACGCAAACACCCTTCATCATTGTGGCACATCAACATCAATGGATGCACACATACTGGGGCCTTTTCACCAAGCATAGATCACAGTTCACATTGTAGACCACACACTCTCCCACACAGTTCTGCATTGTAAATGCTGATGTAAAATGGCCTACACCCGTCACCACAATGCCACTCAGGACAACCCCCAAGTCCCAAGAAAGCCCCTGTATTTCAACTTCCCTTTCCCTCACTGCCCCAAAAGCGCCCAGCAGCCACCCGCTCTTCCTCACTCTTATAATTTCTTCCATTGCTTGAATCATGATATGTCTACAACAGAATACCCTTAAGCCCACTCTATTCCATTGCTCTTCCCCCAATCTTAAGGGGACAGGGATGGTTGTTTCCACTCCACCTCCAAGTGAGAGAGGGCTTATATCACATGGATACAGTGGATGGGATTATCCTACCTGCAGCTGCAGGCCTGCTCCATTCCCTGGGATGGCCGTTGCCCATCTCAGTCTCCTCACCAGGTGACTTGGATGTGTCCTTTGAGCTCTAGGGTAGGAGTTACAGCTCCACTGAGATTCCAGGCACAGCTGTCACATAGGTAGGTCAGAGACTCCAGTCTCTGGAACTACACCTGTAAACTCCAGCATCATATGTATGTTTGAATAGAAGGAATTGATGGACCATGTGAGGGGGGCTTATTTGGGTCCATCTCTGTCACACTCAGGAGCACAGATTCCAAAGTAGAGCCCAATATTAAGGCATCAATCTCTAGGGCTATCCACACTTAGGTAGGACCTGGGTGTCTCCAGAGCCCTCAGGAGCCACTCTGTGTGGCGTGATATCCACTTTGGTGTACTATGAGATCCTACTGAAGTGTGTGTAAGAGTTACCTCTGGGATGACTTCCTGACTCTCTTTGAAATCTCAGCCACATGAACCCATTTCTCTTTAACTTCTCCCCATTTATTCAAGGCCTTTTTCCAATCACATTGCCATTTGGCACTTGGTATTTATCCCTCATTGCCAGGGAAGCTCATCCCCAGGGGTCATGTCCCATGTTGGGGGGAAGGTAATGCATTCCCATCTGAGTTTTGCTTAGAGAGAGGCCACAATTGAGCAACAAAGAACCTCTCAGTTCGCAACCCTTAGTCACCCCATAACAGTAGGCTAAGTTTCAACTACAAGAGCAAAGACTAATAAGGTTAGTCATCAATAAAAAGAACCCATCAGTGGGCCATACTATTTTGCCAGACACTGCTCATGCACTCAGGGGACTCTTGCTGCCCCCTTAAAGAATGTGGAAGGGCTCTCCAGGCTGGGAATTCAGATTCCATCATTACTGAGTGATTGTCTACCCACCATGACCATGCCCTTGATCATTTGAACAATTTCAGATATCTTTCATGTATTTTCAGATGAGCTTATTCCCGTGAATCCCCCATTCCAGACACCCCCCACAATGTTCCTCTGCAGGCCCCATTGTAAACCTTCTTTGATCTAAACCTTCCTTGAACATAGAGCCCATATAATAACCAAATACAATTAATAGGATAAATAAATAATCATTATAAGCTTAAATGCAACGGATAAATACAAGGAAAGTCAGAGGAAAAATATTAAAACTAAAAATAAAGTATAATTAGCAGATTGGGACATTCAAAAAAATGGAAAAAAATACTTTTTAAAAAAAAGTATTCTTTTTTTTTCTTTATCACTGTATTATCGGATGTGTAGTGGACCGTGACACTTTCCCTTCTCATTCCCCATTTTTTCCCAAATTTTCATTTAATTTTCAAAGATGTTTTAGGTCAGAGCAAAGTCACACACGGAATACTAGAGACTCTCACATACCCAAATTCCCTCCTCCTTCCCCACCCCATATAAAAACCTATTTTAAAAATGGATGTTAGCATTGTTATAACTTTTATACAGATAGTATAATATAGCAATTAAACATTGTCAATGCTTTACAACTTAGTTTACATTTTAGATGGTACAGTTTAATAATTTTTTATGATATTTACCATGTCTTGTGTCCACTAATGTAAGGTAATGGAAAACCTTTGCCATGACCACTAAATACACCATTTGAACTTAACTGTTCCTTCCTCCCCTTCCCCCTGGGGCATTTGACACTCCCCCGTCTTGACTCATGAATGACAAGATTCATAGTTACATACCTTGGGTATTCCCACATGCCCTTCCTAATCTAATCACCTGTCAACCCTGTGACACCAAACCCAGTAATATCACTACCCATCTGTCCTATCCTTCAATATGCAACTATACTCTATCCCTTTACCATAGATTATGTCCATATGGGTGAGGGCTCACAGCCTACTCTTCCCTTTCTCTCCCCTGTTAACCTATCTTTCAGACAGTGGTTCTCAGAAACTGCTCACTTTCCTCAGTTTAAATCAGTGAGGTCATATATTGTTCATCATTCAAAGCCTGGCTTGCTTCACTCAAGATTCATCCACGTTATTCCGGGTGTTAGCCCTTTATTCTTTCTTACAGCTGAGTAATATTCCATTGTATGTATGTACCACGTTTTGCTTATCCATTCAACTGTTGATGGGCACCAGGGCTGGTTCCAACTTTTGGCAATGGTGAACAATGCCACTGTGAACAGTGGTGTGCATATATCTCTTCGTGCCTTTCCTTTCAGTTCTTCTGGGTATTTACACAGCAGTGGAACTGCTGGATCATAGGGAAGATCTATTGTTAATTTTCTGAGGAACCGCCAATCTGTCCTCCACAGTGGCTGGACCATTCCACCATCCCACAAGCAGTGGATGAGGGTTCCTATTCCTCCACATCCTCTCCCACACTTACAGTCGGCTGTTTTTTTAATACCTGCCATTCTGAAGGGTGTAAATGATATCTCATTGTAGTTTTTATGTGCATTTCCTTGATAACAAGTGAAGTCGAGTATTCTTTCATGTGTTTTTTAGCCCTTGGTATTTCTTCCTTGGAGAAGTGTCTTTTCACATCACTTGCCAATTTTTTTAATGGGTTGTTTTTCTTTTTATTTTCAAGTTGTAGGATTTCTTTATATATGCAGGATATTAGGCTCATCAGATTTATGGTTGCCAAATATATTCTCCCATTGGGTAGGCTGCTGTTTTCTTTTCTTAATAATGTCTTTTTAAATGCAGAAGTTTTTTTTTTATTTTGAGGAAATCCCATTTATCAATTTTTTCTCTTGCTGCTCATGCTGTGGCTGTGAAGTTCATGAACTCACTTCTTATTACAAGGTCCTGTAGATGCTTTCCTACATTATCTTGCAAGGTCTTTATGGTTTTGGCTGTTATATTTAGATGTTTGATCCATCTTGATTTGATTTTTGTACAAGGTGTGAGATGGTATTCTTCACTCATTCTTTTGGATATGGATATCCAGTTCTCCAAACACCACTTTTTAAAGAGGCCATTCTCTACCAACTGAGTGGGCTTGGTAGCCTTGTCGAATATCAGATGACTGAATATGCAAAGATCTACATCAGAACCCTCAATTCAATTCCATTGGTCAGTAGGAATTTTCTTGTGCCAATACCTAGAAGTTTTGATCACTGTAGCTTTGTATTATGTTTTAAGGTCTGTTAATGTGACACCTCCAACTTCATTTTTCTTTTTCAATTGGTTGTGGAAATTCAGGCCTCCTACCTTTCTAAATATATTTTGTGGTAAATTTTCCAGTTCCTTCAATAATATAGTGTTGATTTTTATTGGGATTTCATTAAATCTGGAGAGTAGTTTGGGTAAGATAGATATCTTGATGATGTTTAGTCTTCCTATCCATGAACAGGGAATATTTTTCCATTTATTTAAATCTACTTTTATTTCCTTTAACAGTGTTTTGTAGTTTTCTGTATATAAGTCCTTTACATCTTTAGTTAAATTTATTCCTAGGTATTTGATTATTTTAGTTACTGTTGTAAATGGCATTTTTATCTTGATTTCCTCCTCTGATTGCTCATTTGGTGTACAGAGATGCTACTGATTTTTGAGCATTGATCTTATAGCTGGCAACATTACTGAACTCATGTATAAGTTCCAGAAGCTTTGTTGTAACATTCTCTGGGCTTTCTATGTATAGGATCATTTCGTCTGCAAATAATGAGATTTTTAATTCTTCTTTTCCAATCTGGATGCCTTTTATATCCTTTTCTTGACTCAGTGCTCGAGCAAATACTTCTAAGACAATGTTAAATAAGAATGGTGATAGTGGGTATCCTTGTCTTGCTCCTGATCTCAGAGGGAAGGCTTTTAGGATTTCTCCTTTGAAGATGAGTTAGCTTTGGGTTTTTCATATATACCCTTTATCATATACAGAAAATTTCCTTCTATTCCTATCTGTTGTAGAGTTTTTATCAAGAAAGTGTTCTGTATTTTGTCGAATGCTTTTTTTTTTTGCATTATAGAGATGATCATGTGTTTTGTTTCTTACTGTTTGTTATGTGGTGTATTACATTGATTGATTTTCTTATATTGAACCATCCTTGCAAACCTGGCATGAAACCCACTTGGTCAGGATGTATAATCCTTTTGCTATGTTGTTAAATGCTATTATCATATATTTTGTTGAGGAGTTTAGCATCTTGGTGCATTAGAGAAATTGATCCATAATTTTCCTTTCTAGTGGTATCTTTGTTTGGTTTTGGTATTAGGGCAATGTTTGCATTTTAGAATTAGTTAGGCTATATACATTCTATTTCTTTTCTTTGGAAGAGCTTAAGTAGAGTTGCCATTAGCCCTTCTGGAATGTCTGGTAGAATTCAGCTGTGAAGCCATCTGGTCCTGGGCGGTTCTTAGTTGAGAGGTTTTTGATGACTGTGTCTATCTCTTGACCGTAGTTGGACTCTTGACAACATCAATTCCTTTTTTCATCAATGTAGGCTGTTTGTGAGTTTCTAGAAACTTGTCCATCTCCTCTAAATTATCATTCTTGTTGGCATGTAATTTTACAAAGTATCCTCTTATGATACTCTTCCTTGTTGTGGGGTCAGTAGTGATATCCCCTTCCTAAGTCCTTATTTTGTGCACTTGCATCTGTTCTCTCTTTTTCTTTGTTAGTCTGGCTAAGGGTTTGTCAATTTTATTGATATTCACGAAGAACCAGCTTTTGGGTTTGTTTATTTTTTCTAGTGCTTTCTTATTCTCTATTTCATTTACTTCTGCTCTAATCTTTGTTATTTCCTTCATTCTACTTCCTTTAGGTTTAGTTTGTTGTTGTTTTTACAATTCCTCCAAGCATGCAGTTATGTCTTCAATTTTAGCTCATTCTTCTTTTTTAATATATGTATTTATGGCTATGAACTTCCATCTCAGGACAGCATTGGCTGCATCCTATAGGTTTTTTTTTTTTATTGTGGATAAAAATCAAAATTCTCACAATACATACAAACATTTGCAAAATGATATATAAATATATATGCATATATGTGTATTTGCTTAGAAAAATGTTATATATACATATATTTAAAAAGGTGCTTAGATTACCCAAAATATTATACGGAACCCACTGGGATACCCATGTTGCGCACCTCCCACAACTCCCACCACATCCCACACAAACATCTCCCATCCCAGTCCCCTCAGGATTGGGGGAAGAACTATGGACTAGAGTGGACTTGATGGTATTCTTTTGTTCACATTTGGTGATTCTAGCAATGCAAGAAACCATAGGTTTTGATATGTTGTGTTGTCATTTTCATTAGTTTCAAGGTAGTTACTGATTTCTTTTGAGATTTCCTCCTTGACCCACTGTTTGTCTAAGTGTGTGTTGTTTAATTTCCATATCCTTGGGCCTAACCTGTTTCTCTGGCCCTTAGTGATTTCCAAATTCATACTGTTGTGGTCAGAAAATTACTTTTCATAATCTCAATCTTTCTGAATTCATTGAGAATTTTTCTGTGGCCAGCATGTGTTCTATCTTGGATTATGATCCATTTGCACTCGAGAAGAATGTAAATCCTGATGTATTTGTGTTTATTGTCCTGTATATTAATGTTAAGCCCAGGTCCTCTAATGTATTGTTTTCCAGATGTTCTGTCTAATGATGATAATGGTGTATTAAACTCCACTGATATAATTGTTGAGGCATTTATTTCTCCGTTTAGCTTTTCCAGAGATTGCCTTTTGATTTTTAAGGCACACCGATTAGGTGTTTAAATGTATATGATTGTTTACTCTTCTTGAGAGACTACCCCATTTACCAATATATAGTGCCCATCTTTGTCCCTTAAAATAGTCTTGCATTTATAGTCTAATTTGTCTGATATTAGAGTAGCTAATCCTGCACTTTAATGTGTATTGTTAGCTTGTATAATTATTTTCCAGCCATTCACTTTCAGCCTCCTTGAATCGCTCTGTCATACGTGGGTTTCTTGTAGACAGCATATTGACAGATCATATTTCTTTATCCATTTTGACAATCTGTGTCTCTTTAGTGGTGAATTTAATCCATTAACATTCAGTGTTATTACTTGCAATGAATTCCTTACTTCAGCCATATTTTTTTGGATTAATGTATTCCATGTGTTGTTTGTTTGTTTGTTTGTTTGTTTGTTTGTTTGTTTTTAAGCTCTCCTACCTCTTGGTATTTCCTTTCAACTTGTAGAACTTCCTTTAGTATTTCTTCAAGTGCCAGTTTATTACTGACATACTCTCTTAATTTCTGTTTATATGTGAATATTTTGAACTCTCCATCATTTTTGAATGTCAGTTTTGCTGGATACAGTATTCGTTGCTGGAAGTTGTTTTCTTTTAGAACTTTGACTATGTCATACCACTGTCTTCTTTCCTCCATGGTTTCAGATGAGAAATCAGCGCTTAATCTTATTGTGCGCCCCTGATATGTAATGGTTCTCTTTTCTCTTGCTGCTTTGAGTATACTCTCTTTGTCTTGAACATTAGACATTTTGACAAGTATATTTCTTGGTGTTGGCCTATTGGGATTTATACTGATAGGGGTGCTCTTTGCTTCCTGGATCTGTACATCCATCTCTCTCAATAGGGTTGGGATGATTTCAGCCATTATTTTCTTCCACACTCCTTCTGTTGCCTTTCCCTTCTCTTCTCCTTCTGGGATGCCCATAATACATATGTTTGTGTGTTTTGTGTTGTCAGTTAAATCCCTGAGTCCCTGCTGGATTTTTTATAATTTTTTGTCTATCTGTTCTACTATCTGTTTGATTTTAGCTGTAGTGTTTTCCACATCACTAATTCTTTCTTCTGCCTGTTCAAATCTTCTGTTATGTGAATCAAGCATCCTTTGGATTTCTTGGATTGCCATTGATCACCATCATATCTGTTGTCTCTTTCCGTATGTTTACAATTTCTTCACTATGTTCTCCCAGTGTCTTCTTAATCATTAATCTCTACCTTCACTTCACTAAGTTTGTTCATGACATTTGTTTGGGAATTTTGATTAGTTGTTTGATGTTCTGCATATATTCTTCATTTTTGGTTTGTTCATTGGAGTGGTCCATGTCTTCCTGTTTCTCAGTGTGCTTTGTAAATTTTTGTTGCCCTCTAGTCATCATTTTATCTTGCTGGGTTTATTCAATTGATTAGCTTCTCTCACTCCTCTCATGTTGTATTTAGTTGGTGTTCCTCTGTGTGTCTTAAGTTTTCTCTTTGACACTTTTTCTTCTTATTTTTTTCCCTGCTTCTTTCTATTTTACCTTGTAGGCAAAAAATTAGTGCCAGAGTGTTTGAGCATTGTGATAAAGGAAGAAGGATAATAGTAATATTGATAAAAGTTACAAGAGGGGCCAAATAGGACTTAGTGAAATGAATATTTAACTTGCGTAGGCAGTGTACAGTAATAGGAAAAAAAAGTGGAGAAACTACAATGGCCTGGGAAACCAAATAGTAGAATATATATATATATATATATATATATATATATATAATGATTTAGAAGGCCAGAATGATGTGGAGGGAGAGAAAGAGTAAAGAAAGAGCTAAAAGGAAAAAACTAATATTAATAAAATAATAAGTAAACAAAATAAATAGAATAGAATTTGGCACCCTTATGCTATGGGCAAATGAGAAAGCATGGTGTCTAATAACCACAACAGAAAGCAGAAGGCAGAGAGATGAAGGAAGGTTAAGAGATAGCTTGGGATACAATATCAATATAGACAGAGAATGGGAAATCAATGAAGAAGCAGAACAGCAAAGAAGAGTTAAGCTAGCAGCACCTAATTTTTTTAAAAATGAAGGAATACAGAAAGGGGGCAGGAAAGAAGAAAGAAAAGCAAAAGACAATAAATAAACGGAAAAAAAGCAAACAACCACACCAGCAAGTAGTCAAACAAAGCTAAGGAAGAAGTGTTCCTTCTAGGGTCCTTGCTGATCCTCTCAGCCTCCTTGTGTTTGTTAATTTCCCATTCGGGTTCTCTCTGCAGGTTTGGGGGCAGATTTTTGGTATTAAACTGAATTAAGAACCAGAATTCATTTTTTAAGTGACTGTCTTCTTTTTTTTTTGGTGATATAAAGGACCCAAAAGATGTCCTCTGCTGGAATTCCCCCCTTCACTGAGGGGACCATAAATAGGCTCATGGAGACTAATCAAGCCCTTCTCACTTCCTTGCCTCAGCAGGGGTATGAAGTTATGATTCTTGTCAGTGCAGAGCAATAAAATGAGTTGACTCTGCCCCCTCTGGGGCATGGTCTCAGTGTCAGCAGGCTTCTGGGTAAATCAAGTTTCCTCAGCAGGTTCCCCTCTACTCTCAGACTGGCACTGTTTCAAGACAGCTTATCTGATCCCTGAATCTATGAGGGGGTCCAGGCAGCCAAATCCAAGGAAGTTAAAACTTTCTTCACCTTCTGTCAGAGCCCTCCCTTCCTCAGATTATGCTGCCACAAACCGGGAGCATGAGGCGTGGTTACAGGATTCATGGTTCAAATCAGCCATTGTCCTTGTGCATGAGGCTCTGCCATCTGTGTTAACCACCACAGGCAGGCTCAAAACTCAAGAATCCTCACCAATCACTACACGCCATTGATCTGCAACCTGCTAAGTAACCCAAGCTTCTCACTCCGTGTGCCCACATCAGAAACTTGAGCAGGACCCTGCCCGCTATTGGCCATCTCCAAAGAGATAGTCAGTGAGTATCCTCCTAAACTGATGCCAACTTGCCCCTCTCCTGTAGCATTTTCTTATAGGGCACCCGAATGGTTTATATTTTTTCAGTTTCATAACCTGGTTCTGATGTGGATTCAAGTTTAACAGCCACTGAACTACGGCTGTTTTCTACTTAACTCTACTTAACTCTTGCCTGATTTCTACTTAACTCCAATTTGACTTATTATTTTAAATCAGAAATGATCCTTTCATAATAATATAATATACTTCTAATCTCAAGTATTTTAAAAAGTTAGTAAATTTATTTATATTTTTTAAATGTACTCCAATATTTTTCTCATATGTGCTAGGTATGGGATGAATGAAACAAGAGAATGCATGTATTTACAAACAGAAATGTGTACCCAAAAAATCTGCCAACGCAGATAATTCTGAAGAGGGAGGTTGAGACAAGAGAAGGAATTTTACTGTTTACCATAACACACATAAATTATTTTTATACTCTTTGCATGGATAATTTGGTTATAATTTAAAAGAAATTATGAATATAATACACAATGAAATCATACAAATTGGTTGAATTGAAGATTCTGCAACATTACTGGGTGGGCACTTCCCCTCACACTTTGGAAATACAATCACCCATAAAGGAAAACTGCTCTCACCCCTGGGACCCTTCCAAGCTGCCTGGACAGGTGGAGGCCACCCTCAGCAGGAGTTAGCACAGAACACAAGGAGCATGTACGCAAACATGTGAAGGTCACACTGCTCTCTACATGTGTCTGGTTAGAGGGCTAATAGCAGCACAGGAGAAGATAGACTTCCTGCTGCTTACTCCCCAGTGAAGCCCGGCCAAAGTGACTCACATCACTAACTGAGGCTGTGAGTGCTGAGCAGGGCTTTCTCCCTTTCCGAATTTGTGCATCCAGAACCTATTATGATAGTTTTCATTGGGGTTCTGAGAGTTTCATTCCAAAAAAGGACATTCTCTCTCTGCATTGAGTAACAGCAGTGAACACGTGTTACATTCCAGCTTCTTAAGTTGTTCACCAACTTCTTCCCATCCAATCCCTCCATTCTCCTCTGGGATTGAAGAAGTCTGCATCATTTCAACACTGTTAAAAATATGTTGAAAATTTAATATTAAATTATTCTGAGAAGTGTCTGGCATTGGCACCCTCTGAGGGTTTCTGAAAACATTGACTCTCTCATAACCTCACTTCTGTTCTTGTCAGCCCTAGGTCCCAGGACTTTTTAGGATTTCTATATATTCATTAGAGTCACTGTCCTAATGATGCTCATCCTCGTGATGTTATTGCTGTAGCCAATGCTGCAATGTGAGTTTGACATTTCCTTCCTGTCACCAAAAGGTTTCATCTTGGCATTTCTTTCTTTAGCTGCCCCAAGATTGGAGAAGGTGAATGTAGATCTAGAAGCAGGGAACAAGAGTATGTGCCTGAGAACCAGGAGGGGTACAGTAAGAGCAACCTCCTCAGAGGGTCAACGCTGGAGGCCAAGGGAAGGAGGGAATGGCAAAAGGAGCAGAGGCAGGTAGTCTCCTCTCTGTACCCTGACTCCTCTGTGCACAATACCCCAGGTCACATGCTTTTATCTCACCCTACACAGCTGGCCATCACCTGCCTGAGGCAGGTACATCATACTGGGGCATCTGTGACTTTATAGTAGTCCCCAAACCTTGTGAGTGCCCTGCCTGATTCCTTGTCTTGCAGGCCTTGCTGCCCAAGAGCACTTCCCCCTCCATCTTACCAAAACTATTTCCTCCTGTGTCTGCAGACAACCACAGTTAACTGGTAAATTCACTGGGAAGCAACTTCGTACTGTCACTTGGGAAGAGTTCAGCTCTCCAAACCTGTGGCCCTAGCTGTTTGAGTTTGCCAAGTGCAGCCAATGCAAAATACCAGAAATAGGTTTCCATTTATTGGAACTTATTAGGGTTAAACTTACAGATCTGAGGCTGAGAAAATGTCCAAATCAAGGCATCATAAAAAATGCTGTCTTAAGAAGGGTCAGCTGCTGCTGCATTCCTGTCAAGGCAAAAGGTTGGGCCTGCCTGTCTCTCTCTGCCTTCTCCTCCAAACCCACTTTCTCCCAGAGCTCAGCAGTGGGCCATCAGACAAAATTGCTCACTTGTCTCCCTTCTCCTCTTGCCTTGATGTCTTCAGCTTCAATCTGCTCCAAGACTCCAGCCTCTGGCCTCTCCCTCAGCTTCTCAGGGATTATGTGTCTCTCAACAGATGTAGGAGGTCCTGGAGCCCTCTCCCACATGGCAGGGTAAACATGCTGCACTTTATCTCTGTGTGTTCCATGTATGTAAGATTTCAGCACAATTACTGTGGTCCATCCTGGTGTCTGACATGTAATCAGAGGACCTTAACTAACTAAAGCAATCTAACAAAAAGTGACCTAATCAAAAGATCCCTTATCTGAATTAACCAAATGTCCTACATACAAAAGGCTTACACACACAGCAATGGGCTAGTAAGAACATACTATTCTTCTGTTAACTCAAGCCTCAAACAAGTGTATTAACCCAGGGCACATGGTTAAGGAGGGGTCTCCTAATTCTGGGAGAAATGGTAACTCATGAAGCAGTGTCTGAATTTTGAGTGTAACCATCATTGAGCAAAATGGTGTGCTGACCACCATTGCACTGGTCCCTAGAATGGTCCCAAGAAGAACACAATATACTGTGCTTTCTCCACCAAATCTTATCTCCAAAATCACGTGTGTAACTCAGAGAGGTGTGCCATTATTCCTTTTCCCAGAGCCAGAGTGCACAGATTTTGCCTGCTGGATGGGGCGCAGGAAGCAGCGTGTACAAATGAAAGCTCCTAATTTCTTCCCCAAAGAACTGAATACCCTATGATAGAATGGAGAATTTCAACCCTAAAGTTGCTCTCAAAAGCAGTGGGGATCTTAGGGGATCTGATATTAAATTCATCTCAATCCTTCAGGAGGAAGTGAAATAAACACTTTTAAAGATGAGTAAAAACTCATAAAGTGTGCTAGCACCAACTCACTTAAGAAGAAATGTAAAAGCTTACAGTTCTTAGGCTGTGAAAATATCCAAATCAAAGCATCATCAAAAATTAATAATGGTCAGCGGCTGCTAGAATCCTGCCAATGCAACATATTGTGCCTGCCTGTGTCTGGCTTCTCTTTCCAACTCACTTTCTCCCTGTGCTCAGCAAGGAGCCATGAGATACAATTGCTCACACCTAACCCTTCCCCTCTGGCATCTATATCTTTAGCTTCAGGTTGTTCAACGACTCTAGCCCCTGGCCTCTCCCTCAGAATTCCAAGGATTCTGTGTCTCTCCACAGCTGTAGGAGATCCTGGAGCCCTCTCCATTATGGCAGAGTAAACATGGCAGCAATCTTTCTCTGTTCCATGTATGTAGGATTTCAGCACAATGATTGGGGTCCATCCAGGTGCCTGAAAACAAATCAGAGGCCCTTATCTAAACTAAAGCATTCTAACAAAAATTGCCCTAATTGAAATTTCACTTATCTGAATATAACCAAAATGTCCTACATAAAAAAAACGTACACACACAGCAATAGGTTAGTAAGAACTTACTTCTCTGGCATCCACACCAGATGCAAATGATGGCATTAACAGGGCTTAGGGAGCAGGACGGGTCTCCTAAGATTGGGAGAAATGGGAACTCAAGAAGCAGTGGCTGTACTTTGCGTGTGGCAATCATTGAGCAAAATGGGGTGCTGACCAACATTGCACTGGTCTCAGAAAGGTACCAAGAAGAACTCAATATACTGTGCATTCTCCACCAAATCTTACCTCCAGAATCAGGTGTGTAACTCAGAGAGTTGTGCCATCATTCTCATCGCCAGAGCCCGAGCTCAGAGATTATGCTTGGGGGGGGGCAGGAAGCAGGCTGTAAAACTGAAAGCTACTTATTTCTTCTCTAAATAACTGATTACATTTACAAGAGAATGGAGAAATTCAACACTAAGGGTTCTCTCAAAAGCAGTGGAGATTGTAGAGGGCCTGAGATATAATTCATCTCAATACTTCAGGAAGAAGTGAAATAAATATTTTTAGAGATGAGAAAAAAATAATAAAATTTGTGAGCAGCAACTCAGGTTAAAAGAAAATTCTTCTGACAGAAAAAAATATTCTCAAAAGGTTCAAGTTTCAGGATGGTTGAAGAACAATATCTGTTAATTAAATTCATATACCAAAATGACTATTGAATCGATAAATTAATAATGATATCTGTGGCCTAGGACATCAGTAAAGAGTTCCAATATACCATAAAATAATATATATCATGAGATGGGTAAATGGATATGTAGCAGTTTGATGTCGTTATGAGTTCAAAAAATATATATGGGATGATGTCTGTTAATCTGGGCATGATTAAGTTGTGATTAGGACATTGACTGGGCCACAGTTGTTAGGGCATTTGAGCCCCACACATTGGTGGGTGGGGTCTCAAACATAAAAAGACATGGCAATGGACAGAATTGGAGTAGTTTTTTGATGTTGGAGTTCTGATAAGCAATGACAGGAGGCTCCGTGGAAAAGCGACAAGCCATTCACCAGACAGTTCACAGTGGGACTTGTGGAGACAGGCAAAGCTTAGAGAGCCTTATAGTCTACAGCTGACCTTGAGGGGGAAACAGTGGAGCTGAGCCCAGGGAGAAAGGTAGCCCTGGGAAGAGAGGAACCCAATAACCCTGAACACAGGCAAAAGTCAGCAGCTGTCTTGCTCCAAGACCGTGTAACAGACTTTGGTTAAGGAAGAAACTTATGCTTTATAGCCTGGTAACTGGAAGCTTCTACTCCAAATAAATAGGCTTTTTTAAGTCTAAGAGATTTCTGGTATTTTGCATCAGTACCCCTTTGTCTGACTAATACCGAATATAAAATATTTTAAAACACATTATTTGGCAAGTCAATAAAAATAATAATTGCAGATTTGGGAAGGCAAGCAACAGTATTTTAATTTCCACAGTAAACTTTACAGAAAATTAAATAGTACCTCTCATCTAAATAAATAGGAGGAAAAAAATTGAATAAATATTGTCAGTCCAAAACAAAGATTTCCTGGGTTGCCATTTTGGCCTTTGTTCTGGGGTAACCTTACTCGTGCATCTTTGGAATCTGTAGCTTTCTTATCCTTCAGAAGGCTGAATGTTCCAGGGTTGATTTATGGGGTGTTATTTTGTTCACATCATTAATCAAGTACTGTATCACTTCCCAATTTCCTAGTTATGAAGTCACCAAAATGGATGTGATGCTCATTGGAAGCAAGAGCCATGAATGATAGAAAAAATAAAAAGTAGATATTGTTGCACTTTCCAAATTGGTCACTTAGTTGATTGATATTGGATATTTCCTCTTTTCTAATGAATGCATTCAATTCTATAAATTTACCGCTAAGCACTGTTTTTGGTGCACCCCACAAACTCTGAAGAAGCATAGGACTTTAAGAAGCAGAAAGAACCACGTAACAAAAGGCTTGTGTGTGAAGCTATATCCACTTCCACAACAGTACAGACTTAAGATGAAGGAAGAGAATATAAGAAAGTTGGGAAAATCTTTTCTGTGACCTCACAATAACACTTCTATGAATGTAACTTCACGTGGAAGTAATTTGCATCATGCTTACCTAAGCATGAGGGAATCTATGTAAGGAAAAAAGAATGAAGATAATGAGTTTTGACAGTTTACTCCACATGTTAGTCCTCCCCTTTAACTTTAAAGACTGTGAAGGTTTCTTGGAAATTCAACCTCATGAGATAACTGAGAATTAATCCATCAGAGAAACCATTTGGTATTTCACGAATTTGGGAATGCCAGAGTCACATCAAATAAACATTCAGGAGTAAAACCGTGTATATGTATGGAATATTGGAAATCCTTCACCAGGCATTAAATCTCATTGAGCATAAAATATTCATACATTAGATACTACTGTAATGAACATGGGAATGCTTCCATCTGAAACAAAACCTAAAGGAATATGAGAAAATTCAAACTAGAGAGAAGCCATAGGAGTGTCCTGAATGTAGGCTGCTCTTTACAGTCATTGTTTACTCCTCATTTTATAAGCCATACAAGACAACAAAGATAGAAATATCATACATGTGGGAAATGTTTCAACCTGACAGGGAAGCTCTTTATTCATCAGAAAATTCTTACTGAAGAGAAATCATATATATGTGGAAAACCTTTAATTCTAATGTCAAATCTCAGATACAAGAGATTTCCTACTGCAAAGAAACCCTATGCATATAAGGTATGTGAAAAAGCCTTTAGGAACAAATCATACCTCACACAACATGAAAAAGTCATATTGGAGAGAAACAAAAAAATGTAAAGAATGCACAAATACCTTCAGGCAAAAGCAATATTTCATTAAACATCAGAGCATTTATTCTGGAGAAAATCACAATGTATGCAATGAATGTGGAATTGACTTCAATCAGAAGGTAAACTTCGTTCACCATCTGAGAATATATACTGAAGAGAAACCCAATGAATATCATGGATGTGGGAAAGCTTTCATTCAGAAATCAAACCTCATTACACAACAGACAAGACAAAGTGGAGAGAAACCCTATATATATAAGGAATGTAGGAAAGCCTTCAGGAGCAAATCAAATCTCAATGACATGAGAAAATTTATAGTGTAGGGAAATTCTATTTGTAAGGAATTTGGAACAGCCTTCAGCCAGAGAAAGTATCTCATTAAATATTACAACTTTCCTACTGCAGAGAAACCCTGTGAATATAATGAATGTGAATCACCAAAGTATATCTACCTCCAGTCTGTGCAACTTGTTCCCAATCCTTTAAGGAAGAGGTTGAGACTGTGTAATTCAGGATGTATTTCTTCTCGTGGAAAAGTGCACTTGCAGTTTTTTCTTTGATCTGCTCCTCCACATCTTCTTCCACACTCATCTGTGTTCAATTTGTTACCACTAATTTATGCATCAGAACTCACGATTTCTCTTAATTTATGTAAAGATGGGCTTTCCACTTATTTAAAATTATCCTGGTCGTTTTCACTGGTTCTTCAATCCATTACATTCTGGGTAAGCATTAAAAACATACCAATTAAAAAATAATGCTGCCCTTTATTGTAGTATTTCTTTCTTTTATTAATTGTTGGTCAAAATCAAAATTTTCACAATACATATTAATATTTTTAAAGTGATATTTTAATATATATGTACATATGTGCATTTGCTTATATTAATGGTATATATATATATATATATATATATAATATTATATATATATGTTGCTTAGTTTGCCTAAATATTACACAGAATTTATAGCAATTCCCATACTCCCCACCTTCATCACCTCCCACTTCATCCCACCCAAACTTCCTTCATCAGTGTGGCATATCACCTGCTATGGATATAACACATCCTGGGGCCTTGTCAGCAAGCATAGAACACAGTTCACATTGTAGACCATGCTCTCTCCCACATAGTTCTGCATGGTATATGCTGATGTAAAATGGCCTACATCTGTCACCAAAAGGCCACTCAGTATTTCAACTGCACTTTCCCTCCCTGCCCCAAAAGTGTCCAGCAGCCACTGGCTCCACTTCATTCTTATAATTTCTTCCATTCCTTGAATCATGTTATGTCTACAACAGATTACCCTTAAGTCCACTCTAGTCCATTGCAATTTCCCCAATCCTGAGGGGACTGGGATGGTGATTTCCACTCCACCACCAAGTGAGAGAGGGTTTATATCCCATGGATACAGTGGATGGGATTATACTTCCTGCAGCTTCAGGCCCTCTCCATTCCTTGGGATGGCCATTGCCCATCGTCATCTCCTTATCAGGTGACTTGGATGTGTCTTTTGAGCTGTAGGTTATGAGTTGCAGCTCCACCAAGATTCCCGGCACTGATGGCACATAGGTAGGCCAGAGTCTCCAGTTTCTGGGAGTACTCCTTTAAACTTCAACATCATATATAGGTTTGAATAGAAGGGACTGATGGACCATGTGCAGGGAGGACTTATTTGAGTCCAACACTGTCACTATCAGGAGCACAGATTCCAAGCTAGAGCCCACTAATAAAGCATCAATCTCTGGGGCTACTCCATTTAGGTAGGACCTGGGTGTCTCCAGAGACCTCAGGAGCCCCTCTGTGTGGGGTGATATCCACATGTTGTTCTATGAGATCTTACTGAGGTGTGCATAAGAGTTACCTCTGGAATGACCTCCTGACTCTCTTTGAAACTCGTAGCCAAATGAACCCATTTCTCTTTACCTTTTACCCATTTTTCAATGTCTTTTTCCAATCATGTTGCCAGTTGGCACTTGGTATTTATCCCTAATTGCCAAGGGGGCTCATCCTTGGGAGTTGTGTCCCATGTTGGGTGGAAGGCAATGCATTCATATGCTGAGTTTGGCTTAGAGTGAGGCCATATTTGTGCAACAAAGTGCCTCTCAGTATTCAACCCTTAGGCACCCCATAACAGTAGGCTAAGTTTCAATTACTAGAGCAAAGACTCATGAGGTTAGTCATCAATAAGAAAAACCAATCAGTGGGCCATCCTCTTTTGCCAGACACTGCTCCTGCACTGAGGGACCTCTTGATGCTCCCTTGGAGAATGTGGCAGAGCACTCCAGGCTGGAAATTCAGATTCTCTCATTTATTTAGTGATTGTCTATTCACCGTGAACATGCCCCATCCCTTGATAATTTGAACAATTTTATATATCTTTCATGTATATTGAGATGAACTTACTCCAATGAATCCCCCATCCCAGACACCCCCATCAATGATCCTCTGCAGTCCCCATTGAAACCCTTCTGTAATCTAAATCTTCCTTGGGCATGAAGCCCATATAATAACCAAATACAATTAGTATGACAAAATAATAATAGTGATAAGCTTAAATGCAAAGGATAAGTACAAGGAAACTCAGAAGAAAAAAACACTAAACTAAAAATAAAATATAATTAGCAGATTGGGGCATTGAAAAAATGGCAAAAATAATTACTTTTTAAAAAATATATATTTTTTTCCTTTAATCACTATTATCAGATGTCTAGTGTAACGTAACATCTTTCCCCTATCATTCCCCAGTGTCTCCCAAATTTTCATTTAATTTTCAAAGATGTTTTAGGTCACAACAAAGTCACACACGGAATACTAGAGACTCCCACATGCCCTACCTTGCTCCCGCTTCCCCACCCCATATTAAACCTTTTTAAGAAATATATGTTAACATTGTTATAACTCTTATACAGATAGTAAAACAAAGCAACTAAACATTGTCAGTGGTTTACACTATAGTTTACAATTTAAAGGGTACAGTTTAATAATTTTTGATAATATTTACAATGTCATCTGTCCATTTCTGTAAGGTATTGAAAAACCTTTCCCATGACCACTATTTACCCCATTTGATCTTAACTGTTCCTTCCTCCCCATCCCCCTGGAGCATATGACACTCATTTGTCTTGACTCATGGAATGACAAGATTCATAATTACATGCCATGGGTATTCCAAATGGCCCTTCCTAATCTACCCACCTGTGAAATCTGTACCACCAAATGCAGTAATGTCACTACCCATCGGTCCTATCCTTCATTATGCAACTATAATCTATCCCTTTACCATTGATTATGTCCATATGGGTAATGGCTCACAGCCTACTCTTCCCTTTTTCTCTCTTTTTAACCTATCTTTCAGACAATGGTTCTCAGAGACTGCTCACTTTCCTCAGTTCGAATCATTGAGGACATAGACTGCTCATCTTTCAATGCCTGGCTTGCTTCACTTAACATGTGGTCTTCAAGATTCATCCACGTTATTCCATGTGTTAGCACTTTATTCCTTCTTACAGGTGAGTAATATTCCATTGTATGTATGTACCACCTTTTGCTTATCCATTCATCTGTAGATGGGCACTGGGGCTGATTACAACTAATGGCAATGGTGAACAATGCTGCTATGAACATTGGAGTGCATATATCTGTTCGCGTGTTTGCTTTCAGTTATTCTGGGTATATACCCAGCAGAGGAATTGCTGGATCGTACAGAAGATCTATTGTTAGTTTTCTGAGGAACCACCAAACTGTCCTCCACAGTGGCTGGATCATTCCACAATCCCACCAGCAGTGGATGAGAGTTCATATTCCTCCACATCCTCTCCGACACTTAGAGTCTGCTGTTTTTTTAATAGCTGGCATTCTGATGGGTGTACAATGCTATCTCATTGTAGTATTTATTTGCATTTCCCTGAGAAATGTGATGTCGAGCATATATTCATGTGCATTTTAACCCTCCGTGTTTCTTCCTTGGATGCTGGAAAAGATGCTGAGAGCCATAGCATAAAGGGTTAAGCATTTAAAAATCTTCCTTGCTGGCAGAGAAGCATTAGTAAATGTCTCCAAGGACACTGCATAGTGCAGATATCAGTGGGTGGAGGCAGATTGGAGTTAACACACCATTAGGATGTTATTATCTGAATTCACAAGAAAGATTTTCTGGGAACACAGAAACAGGCAGCGCTCTCATGTACCAAGGAGAAGGAACTAGTGAAGTATGCCCTACTTTTGTTATCAGCTTTGTAGTACAAATAGCAGCTTCAGTCTAAATAAACGTGACTGCATTCCACATGGAGTGAGGTCAACTGATCCCTGTCTTTCTTTTGATCATTCTCTGCACTGTCTACCTCAGATGGCCACCAACATGGGTCACCACTAGGCTTTTCTCTGGATCAGTGCTGTGGAAGCAAGGACTGCTGGGCCTGACAGCCCAAGCATTCTGTTGGTGAGTCAAATAATCTTGATTGTCAGGGTAATGGGTAATTAGTCAATTCATTGAGAGGAATATTCCCAAGTATTGAAAACCCTGTTAAAGAATACAGGGGTATCTGTGATGACCCTAAAGATACTAAAACTCTTTTCTCTTGTACAGAAACATTGTTATATATGGTCTTTGTATAGTCTTAATTCTGTTGCTCTTCAACCATTACAGTCAGATGAAAATGAAGATATTAAAATGGATACTGCTATTGCTAACACTGAAGCAGAACAAGCTAATGATGATATTGATATAAACCTATATGGAAAGTTAATGAGCAGGCAAAAACTCATGTCTATTAACTCATGTCTAATAAAAAGTAAAAGGGAGTTTATGAAAGTTTTTCAGTGCTCGTTAAGCTGTCAGATCCTAAAGATGATTTATTGTCTTTTCAACCAGTGTCTGCTCATGTGAAGGTATCTACTGGTCCATTTTTACATTTGATGTTGCTCCAACAGTTTCTGTTTTTGGGCCAGCACCATCCTCTTCAATTATGAAAAGTATAGCACAGGGAGGTAGAGAAAGAAACTCAGAGTCTATGCAATTTTTTTTTTTTTTACTTTTCTGGTAACAGCAACTCAAATTCCAGTAGATGCTAACAATTCCCAAGGAGTGTACAATATGAGCATACTCCTATTCCTTCTAACACTATCAAAGAGTTAAAACAAGCATGCACTCAATATGGTGTAAATTCTCCTTATTCTCAAGAATTGGTGCAAGGAATAGCACAAGCAAACAGACTAATACTCTGGGATTTGGATTTGTTAGCTCAAGTTGTTCTTAATTCAGCAGAATTTTTACAATTTAAAACTTGGTGGGCTGATGAAGCTAATATTGTAACATTACAAAATCAACAGCAAAATCCACCAGTGCCTATTACTGCTGGACAAATCTTAGGAACAGGTCAATGGGCTGGAATTTCCATGATGATATGCCATTGTACAAGCGCGATTGTGCTACCTAGCTCCCTTGTGATGAATCTCCACCCCTGGAAAGGCTGTACAATCATTTTCAAAAATTGTTCAAAGAAATACTGAACCCTATGCTGAATTTGTAGCAAGGCTGGCAGATGTAGTCAACAAGGCAGTAACTCAATCTGATCTTAAGAAATGCTTATTCTGATGTTGGCTTTTGATTATGCTAACAGTGATTGTAAAAAGGCTTTATATCTGATCAAAGCAAATGGAAGAACTTTACAGGATTACATAAAAATATGCCAAAACAGTGGACCTAATACATATAACATGAACCTTCTTGCAGCTGTTCTAAAGGGACATAGTCCTATGATTAATAATTTAAATTGCTTTAAATGTGGGAAACCAGGTGATATGAGAAAAAGTTTGCCAAACCAAAACTACTGTAAGAGCTCCATTTTGTGGCAATAATAAATCAATACCAAGTCGTATGTGTCTGAAATGCCAAAAAGTGTTACACTGTGCCGAGGAATGCCATTCTAAACATCAGAAAAATGGTAGTCTCATTAATAAGTAAGGAAACTTCCAAGTGGGACTTGCTCAAGGCCCTCAGACAAACAATATGAGCACATTTCCCAGCCTTGCTGAAATTTACCTAGTCAGCAACAGAGCAGTCCACTCCAGCCTGTAACAGAACTTAAGGCAGTTACCAAAAGCGGTACAGCTGGCAATCCTTCCTCAGCTGAAACTAAGTTTATTAGTCCTTCACTGAGTATACCCAAAATTAAGAACAGGAATTAAAAGGCCTCCAGCAGTAATCTGAACTTTGAGCATAAGTGTACTCCTAAAGAGTAGTAATCCAAAATATACATGTTAAATATCTGTATAAACTGCTAAATTAGCACTTAACTGTATTTAGGCTGTTTAAGTTGTCCTGGCTGGTTGCTGATTACGAACAAAAGGGTTTCAAAGAACAAGCTTATATATTACAGGTAACAAATATTCCAGAAAAAAATCTTAAAATAGTAAAATCAAAGATGTGAAATGATGGAGGTCTTGAAGATAGAAATACCAAAGGAGTGAAAATTATGGGTCAAATTAGTAAGCTTTATGTTTCTATTAGTGTGTCATAATTCTTTTTGTATTTGCCTGTTTGTTCAGTGTCAATGTATATTTTGATACTTGTGGATGGCAATATTAAATTGATAAATGAAGATTATTATGAGAGCTCTATTCAAATGACCAAAAATTAAACAAGCTCTTATATTAATAAATAAAAATGGATATTAGTTTAAAATAATAAAAAATAGTTATACTCAAATTAAATCATTATTCTAACAAGTTTGTTTAATGTTGATGGAAATTATATGTTGTCAGAAATTTGCTTGGAAGTAGTTTCCAAAATCATTGTGGTAACTTATGTATGGAAGGTACATAGAATGTGCTTTTATTATTAAAGAAAAGAAAGTCATCTTATCCTAAGATAAAATAACTAGTTATTAAAACAAAGTAAAATGTGGGACAAAAACTGAATAATTATAAAATTGCAAAAGGATTGTGAAAAAGGAATTTTTGTTGTCAAAGCTAAGTAAAATTTAAGGAATCTATGTATACAAATTTAAAAGCTTTAATGTCAAACTGTAAAAATGTAATGTTAATATTTTATTCTTTCTCAAAGTTTCTCAAGTCAGTAGTCTCTTTCAGTAAAAGTTTACAAAGATTTTCTCCTCAAAAATCAGTATGCAATAAATAAAGTCTGTTTTATCAAAATAGCTTCATGTACTTTAACCTTATCATTTCCATGAAGAAACAGGTCTTACAACTTTTAAAAAGAACACAATGTTTGAACCTGCTTTCTCAATGTCAAATCCTGAAATATAGCTTTTATTTGAAACTGTCACAAATAACTTGGTCTTTTACCTAAAAAACAAGTAAAATACTAAAAATAGTTGAGTTCATGTGATATGAGTTAAATGAAGTATTTAAAACCGTTGTATAATTAAAAGAAATTTTCTATTTTTGTAACTATTAAACTTGTATGAACAAAAAGTTCATATGAATACTTTAAAAGTGTATAAAATTCCTGAAAATATAATCATGTTTCAATAAAATAGTAAATAAAATATAATGTTATTAATCATAATTTTTAGTTATACCTACAAGAAGAAAGCAGCCGTTAAAGGCTGACAGGGAAGTGTATAACAGTAAATTTTAGGTAAATAAAATAACACCACTGCAGCATGCAGTGGTCCCAAATATTGCTAGTTTGTTGCAAAAAATTAATATCCAGTTATGTCACTATCACTTTGTTTTAAAACTTGCTTAAACTTTCTTTAATATTTTCTTAAACAAGTCAAGCCAGACCACATTCCCCTTCCTGTAAAATAGCCAACAATAAATAAAGTTTATATTCAACTCTGTAAACAACAGCCCCAATTCTAATTATAATGTTAACAACAAAATAAGACCGAAGTTAAGATAGGATATATGGACAAGGTTTTGCTCTTATCATTACAGATAAAGGAGACCAGCTTTGGGTCCTGTCCAGACTTTTGAAACCTAGACATAAACAAGCCAATGAATCTGACACAAAAAGCAGAAAATAACGTAACTTCTAAAAGGCAGAATGCCACTCTAACAGAGTTATTCCTTGCTATGCTTACCTTGAGAACCACAGCACTAAGAAGTGCATTTTCACATAATTATACATATTGGGCTTATAGTACTAATTCACCTCTTTTAGAATTGTTGACTTGGGGGGACAAATCCTACCCTATTTATATTAATCAGTATTTTTATTTTCCTGGGCCTGTTGATTCTTGCTTACTCTAAAACCTGATAAGGAAGGGAAATTTATTGAAAATTTCCTTTTCTTGAATGAACTAACTGCATAATATCCATTGATCCATATATAGAGCCCCAAAATCATAGTACAAAGTAATAAGTTGCATACATACCATGTTTCATCTGACGTTGTGCTCTTTAATAATTCCAATAGTATTGTAAAGAACTGGACCCTTATAGGGATACAAAAACATAATGTAAACACAACCATAAGTTGAAAAACTAGTAATTTAACAAAAACAACTAATGAAAGCTTTCATTATTTTTACAATCCTGGGGACATCATAAGTATAAATACGTCACTAAATTGGACTCATCAGGGAAGATTTATCCCACAACTATGGGACACTAAACTTAACAAAAGTAAAAATTATTTGTGGAAATTATTTTTTGGAACCAGCCCAATTTTTGAATGACAAGGCAATAAAACTAATATTACCAGTTTAAAAAGAAAACCCACTTAATTTCTTAAAATATGTGTACAGGATCCCATTGTTTTTATAGTGAGAACAGTGATCATTAATCAAACATGTTTTTTCTGCAGTAATTGCTCCCTTTACACTTGTGTATTAAAGTCTGTTTTACAGGACACCTCTACTGCGGTTCAAATAGGATGTCAGCATCATGGAATATGTCTTCAGATTTGCACGAATCACTCCTGGCAGTCTTCCCCTGAGAACCAAATCCTTTGGCACTTTCTAAATCATGACTTGAAAAGTACCAAACATTTAATTGGATTAATTATAGCTGCTGTATTAGGGCTTATAGGTATTATTACAGCTGCAGCTGTGGCAGGAAGTGCCCTACATGAGAATATCCAAACATGATAATATGTTAGAAATTGGCATCATAATGCTAGTGTGTTATGGCATAGTCAGGCATATATTGAGAGCAAATTAACAATAGGCTTAATGACCTTAGAGATGGCTGTTACACAAATGGGAGATCAGGTATATAATCTAAATTTAAAACAAGGTTAAAAGTGTGATTGGAATGAAAGTACTTTTTGCATCACTCCTCTCCCAAGCAATGATTCCCATTATGAATGAGAAAAAATTAAAAATCACTTAAAAGGTCATCACACCAATTTATCTTTGGAAATTACAGATTTGCCAAAGAAGATTTTGAGCATGTCTCAGTATCAACTTACTACACTACCAGGTAGCAACTTTTGGCAATCAGTGGCAGATCAATTAAATAAAACAACCCCCCTACATTGGTGGAAATCAACCTCTGTACTTGCTAACATCAGTGTGATGATCATTGGTGCTCTGCTACTCTTAACTGTATTAGGAGGCATTCACAAAACCCTGCTGTCCTGCATTAATAGCGCTGAAAAGGCCAGGCATGTTAATAACTTGATTCTTTTTAAAACCCTTAACTCTCAAACCGCTGTCCATGGAGCTGGGCTGGTGGCCAGTGATGAGTAAGACCTTCAGAGGAGGGCAACCTAACACAAGCACCGCCGCCCTTTACCAAAAACCAAAAAGGGTGACTTGTTGGAAAAGATGCGGAGAGTCAGAGCATAAATGGTTAAGCATTTTAAAAGCATGCTTGATGGCAGAGAAACATTAGTATATGTCTCCCAGGACACTGTATACTGCAAACATCAGTAGGAAGAGGCAGAGCAGAATGAGCACACCACAAAGATGTTACTGTCTGGATACCCACAAAAGATTGTCTGGGAACACAAAAAGAGGCAGTGCTCTCACCTACCAAGCAGAGGAACTAGTGAAGGGTGCCCTACTTTTATTATCACATTTGTAGTATAAAAAGCAGCTTCAGCCAAAATAAACTTGCCTGCATTCCACACAGAGTGAATGTGGAATGGTACCTAACTTTCTTTGGATCAATCCAGGCACCATCTAACTCCACATTGAATTACAACTCCCTGCTTTCTACTTAACTCCAATTTTTCTTAGTATTTTAAATCAGAAATGATCCTTTCATAATTAGATAATATATTCTAATCTCAAGTATTTTAAGAAGTTGGAAAATTTATTCATATTCTTAAGTTGTACTACAAAATTTTTCTCATATGTGATAGGGTGTGGGATGGATGAAACTAGAGTGCATGTATTTACAAATAGAAAGGTGTTTGTAACAAAAGGCTTGTGAGTGAAGCTATATCCACTTCCACAAGAGTACAGACTTAAAAAGAAGGCAGAGAATGTAGGCAGTTAGGAATATATGTTCTCTCACTGCAAGCATTGTTTCCTCAAAATAAAACTTATATGAATGTATCTTAACTTTGAAGGAATTTGCATCATGCTTACCTAAGAATGAGGGAATCTATGTAAGGTAGAAGAAAGAAGACAAAGTGTTTTGCCAGTTTGACCCACATGGTGCTCTTCCCCTTTAAGTGTAATGAATGTGAAGTTTTCTTGGAAATTCAACCTCATGAGATACCAAAGAATGAATCCTTCAGATAAACCATTTGGGATTTCATGAATTTGGGAAAACTAGAGTCACATCAATGAAACATGCAGGAGTAATACCCTGTGAATGTAAGGAATATTGGAAATCCTTCATCCAGGCATTAAATCTCACTGAGCATGAAATATTCATTTATTAGTTAGTATTGTAATAAACATGGGAAAGTTTCCATCTGCAACAAAACCTCATGGAATATGAGAAAATTCAAACTAGAGAGAAACCATATGTGTGTCCTGAATGTAGTCTGTTCTTTACGGTCGTTTTTTACTCCTCATCAATTTAAATGCCATACAGGGGAACAAGCATAGAAATATTATACATGTGGGAAATTTTTCAACCTAAGAGAAAACATCTTTATTCATCAGAAAACTCTTACTGAAGAGAAATGATATGTATGTGGTAAAGCTTTAACTCGAATGTCAAATCTCAGGTCCAAGAGGTTTCCTAGTGCAAAGAAACCATATGCATGTAAGGCATGTGAAAAACCTTTATGTACAAATCCTATCTCACAGAACATGAAAAAAACTCATAGTGGACAGAAATAAAATGAATGTAAAGAATGCAGAAAAGCATTCAGCCAAAAGCAATTGTTCATTTAACATCAGAGTATTCATTCTGGAGAAAAATCCTATATACACAATGAATGTGGAAAAGCCTTCAACCAGAAGGAAAACCTCGTTAACCATCCTAGAACACATACTGGGGATAAAACCTATGAATGTGATGAAAGTGGGAAAGCTTTCATTCAGAAATCAAGCCTCATTACACACCAGAGAAGACAAACTGGACAAAAACCCTATATATATAAAGAATGTGGAATAGCCTTCAGCCAGATGCAGTATCTCATTTAACATTACAACATTCATACTGGAGAGAATCCTTGTGAATGTAATGAATGTGAAACTCCAAAGAATCTCCACCTACAGTCTGTGCAACTTGTTGCCAATCTTTTAAGGAAGTGGCTATGACTGTGCAATTCAGGATGTCTTTCTCCTCTTGGAAAAGTGCACTTGCAATTTGTTCTGAGATCTGCTACTCCCACATCTTCCACACTCATCTGTTTTCAATTCATTACCAATAACTTATGCATCAGAACTCGAGATTTCTCTTAGTTTATGTAAAGATGGACCTTCCACTTATTTCAATTTATCCTGGTTGTTTTCACTGGTTCTTAAATCCATTACATTCTTGGTAAGCATATAAGAAATTACCTTTTTAAAAATAATGTTGCCCATTAGTGTAGCATTTTCCAACAAAGCACACCAACCATTGATATTTTTCCAGTTTCTTCACCTCATTCTGATGAAGATTCAAGTTTAAATCCACTGAACTACAGTGTCCTGCTGTTTACTTAACTCCAATTTTCTTTGTTATTTTAAATCAGAAATGATCCTTTCATAATTAGATAATATACTCCAAATCTCAAGTATTTTAAGAAGTTAGGAAACATTTATATTCTTATGTTGTATACTCCGATATTTTTCTCAAATGAGATAGCATGTGGGAAAAATGAATGTAAGGAATGCATGTATTTTCAAAACGAAGTGTGTGTGCAAAGAATCTGCCAATGCAGATAATTCTGAGGAAAGAAGAATGGGGATTTGGGCTAGAGAAGGAATACGGCTGTTTTCCCTAAGAGATATAAATTAGTTTTATACACTTTGCATGGATAATTTGGTTATAATTTAAAAGAAATTATGAAAATAGTACACAATGAAATAATACATAGTGATTCATTTGAAGATATTGATTTGTATCTACAACATTACTGGGGGGGAACTTCCCCTCATCCTTTGTAAATACAGTCACCCATAAAGGAAAGGTGCTCATACCCTCAGCCACTTGCCAGCTGCCAAGACAGGGGAGGCCTACCTCAGCAAGTCAGAGCACGCACCATGAGAAGCATGGACGCAACCATGTGAAGGCAACCCTGCCTGTTAGAGGGCTGATAACACCAAAGCAGAAGACGGACTTCCTTCTGCTTCCTCCCAAGTGAAGTCCTGCCAGAGTGACTCACATCACTAACTGAGACTGAGTGTTGAGCAAGTCTTTCTTCCGGTCCTCCTTTGTGCATCCACAACCTGCGATGATGGTTTTCATTGGACCTCTAAGAGTTTGGTTCCCAAACAGAACACTCCTTCTCTGGCTTGGAGAACAGCAGTGAACATGTGTTACATTCCAGCTTCTTCAGGTGTTCATCAGCTTCTTCCCATCCAACTCCTCCGTTCTCTTCTGGAATGGAAGAAGTCTGTATCATTTTCAACTTTGTTCAGAATGTGTTGAAAATTTTATATTTAATTAGTCTGAGAAATATCTGATATCTGCACCCTCTGAGGTTTTCTGCAAACATGGCACTATCTCACAACATCACTCCTATTCTTGTCAGCCCTAGGCCCCAGGACTTTCTGAGATTCCTGTACTATTCGTTAGGGTCATTGGCCTAATGTTGCTCATTCTGGTGATGTTATTGCTGTACCTAATGCTGTAATGTGAATTTTGACATTTCCTTCCTGACACCAACAGGTTTCATCTTGGCATTGCACTTTGTTTAGCAGCCCCAATATTGGAGAAGATGAATGTAGAACTGGAAGCAGGAGATCTGAGTCTATGCCTGAGACCCAGGAGGGGTAGAGTAAGAGCAGCCTCTACAGAGGGTCAACACTGGAGGCCAAGGGAAGGAGGGAAGGGCAAAAGGAACAGGAGCAGGAAGTCTCCTCTTTGTGCCCTACTCCTCTGCTGACTCTGACCTGAGGACCCATTCTTTTATCTGCCCCTGTCCAACTGGCTAACCCCTGCCCTAGGCAGGTACAACATATTGGTCCATCTGTTACTTTAGACTAGTCCCCAAACCTTGTGAATACCCTGTCTGCCACCCTGTCTTGCAGGCATTGCTGGTCAAGAGCACTTCTCCCTCCATCTTTCCAATACTCATTCCCACCTTGTCTGGAGATACCCACAGTTTACAGGTGAATTCACTGAGCATCATCATCATACTACCATTTGTGAACAGGGCACCTCTCCGAATCTGTGTCCCAAGATGTTTGAATTTGCCAAAAGATTCCATAGCAAAATACCAGAAATAAGTTTGCTTTTATTGAAATTTATTAGGGTTAAAGTTTACAGTACTTAGGCAGTAAATATGTCAAAATCAAGGCATCATCAAAAATGCTGTCGACGCATGTTGTGAGAGGCTTGGGACATCTATCTGCGCAAATTGGTGGCGTGGACCGAACTGTGGAGATTCGTGAGTTTTGAGGCTGCTGGTGGAGGTTGGCACAGGCGGCTGAGCCCCACGGTTAGGGAAAAAAAATAAAACGGCCATTTGGAGCCACGGGCGGGGCAAAAAAGTTTTATTTTCTGGGGAACTGGCTGCCTGGCACCCCTTGGAACTTGTGTGAACAGAGCAAACGAGCTAATCAGCACCCAGTGAACCGGAGAGGGGATTTTGGTCGGGAAATGCAGCTGATTTCCCTAGCCACCCAGGGATAAGACTTGGGCCGCTGTGGAGCGAGGAGGAAGGGACACTTCACAAAAAAGGGAGGGTTGGTTGGAAGACAGGGAAGGGTATTTTATATTTTTAGACATTGATATGGCTGCCTGCACCACCCCATAGCTTTGGGGAGCAGATAAGCAGACCTGAAGCACCATTAGGCTGAGAGCAGACACGAATCTGCACTCAAACTGATTTACTGAGCAGCCCAGTGACGCTGGAGCTCGGGGCCAGAAGGGGCGGAATTCGCCATCTTTAGCACTCCTCACTGACTAACATCAGAGCTTCAGCTAACCTGGGGAGTCCGGAAAGTGGGATGTGCTTGATTAATTTCCACGGGCCCAGCTAGGGTCCCTTCCATAAGGGGGTTGGTCTAGAGGAGGAATTATTTTGGGTCCTGCATTTGGCTAAAAAAAAAAAAAAAAAAAAAAAAAATGAGGTAACCTCAACAAATGAAAAATAAATTCTTTTTAATTTACTTTAATAGCTAAAAGCTGCTTCAGGACCTGCATAAAGAACCCTGTGGGGAAATTCATTGACAAACACAAGTAGGCAGGAAGGATCCACGTGGACCATAGGGAAATCATTAACCCCCCTTAGCTCTGTTTGACTGCTTGCCTCTGTGGATTTTTGGTTTCTCTCTGTTACTTTCTGGTCTATTGCTATTATTCCCGTTTTCCTCCCCCCTACCTTTTCCCTTCTATTTTTTTTAATAGGTGCTGCCAGCTGGTCGCTTATTTGCTGGGCTTCTTATTCAGTAATTTCCCACTCGCTGTATATATTGATTCTGTATTACAAACTATCGCTTATCCTTCCTGCATCTTTCTGCCTTCTGTTTTCTGTTGTGGCTCTTACAGACAAAATTTTTTCATAGGCCCACAACTTAAGGGTGTCAATTTCTATCCCATCTATTTTGTTTTCTTCTTCTTCTTTTTTCTTTTTTTTATTAGTGTTAACTTTTTTCCTTTCAGACCTTTCTCTACTATTTCTCTCCCTCCTCATAATTCTAGCCTTCTAAATCACTATATGTATATATATATATTCCTCCATTTGTTTTCCCAGTCCATTGTAGGAACTCCATATTTTTTCCTAGTACTCTACACTGCCTACGCAAGTTAAATATTCATCTCATTAAGTCTCATTTTGCCCTTCTTCTAACTTTTATCAATATTTCTATTATCTTTCTGCCTTCCTTACATATTTTGATTCCTCTGGCCCTAACCTTTTGTCTTCAAGGGAACATAGAAAGAATCAAGGAAATAAAATAAGAAGAAAATCTACCAAAGAGAAAACTTAACTCACACGCAGAACCAACAGCTAAATAAAATTCTAGAGCATAGAGAAAAGCTAATCAACTGAACAAACCCATCAAGATAATATGATGAGAAGAGAGCAACAGAAAAATACAAAAGACTCTGAGAAACTGGAAAATATGGACCAGTCCAGTGCACAAAATAAAAACCAGGAAGCAATGCAGTACATCGAACAACTAATCAAAGCTATCCAAACAAATATCATGGACCAACGTAAAGAACTAAAGGAAGAGATTAAGGATATAAAGAAGACACTGGGAAAACATACTGAAGAAATAGCTTACACACCTAAAAAGGTAATGGATATGAGGCGAACAAAGACACAAGTAAAGAAATGAAAATGATGCTGGACTCACATGGCAGCAGAATCGAACAGGCAGAGGAAAGAATTAGTGATATGGAAGACAATACAGTTGAAATCAAAGAGATTGTAGAAAAGATACACAAAAAGATAGAAAAAATCCAGTATGGTCTCAGGGAATTAACTGATAATGCAAGACGCACAAACATACGCATTATCGGCATCCCAGAAGGAGAAGAGAAGGGAAAGTGAACAGAAGGATTGTTGAAGGAAGTGATGGCTGTAAACTTCCCAACTCTATTGAGAGAGATGGATGTGCTGATCCAGGAAGCACAGTGCACCCCAAATAATATAAATCCCAACAGGCCAACTCCAAGACATATACTTGTGAAACTGTCCAATGCTCAAGACAAAGAGAAAATACTCAAGGCAGTAAGAGAAAAGAGAACCATCACATACAAGGGAAACACAATAAGATTAAGTGCTGATTTCTCAGCTGAAACCATGGAGGCAAGAAGATAGTGGTATGACATAGTCAAAACACTAAAAGAAAAAAATTCGAGCCACGAATTCTCTATCCAGCAAAATTGGCATTCAAAAATGATGGAGAGTTCAAAATATTCACAGATAAACAGCAATTAAGGGAGTATGTCAAGAAGAAACCAGCACTTCAACAAATACTAAAGGAATCTCTACAAGTTGAAAGGAAAAATCAAAGGAGAGAGATTTGGAGGAGAGTTTAAAAACAACTGAAAACTCAAAAAGAGAAACAAAACAACATATGACATACATTAACCCAAAGAAAAAATGACTGAAGTAAGAAATTCGTTACGAGTAATATCACTGAATGTTAATGGATTAAATTCAACAAACAAAAGACACAGATTGGCAGAATGGTTAAGAAAATATGATCCATCTATATGCTGTCTACAAGAAACCCAACTTCGGTCCAGGGATTCAAGGAGGCTGAAAGTGAATGGCTGGAAAAACATTTTAAAAGCTAACAATAGCCAAAAAAGGGCAGGAGTAGCTATTCTAATATCAGACAAAATAGACTTTAAATGCAAAACTATTGTAAGAGACAAAGATGGACACTACATATTAGTAAAGGAGTAATCTCTCAAGAAGAGAGAACAATCATCAACATTTACGCACCTAATCGAGGTGCCTCAAAATACGTGCGGCAAACTCTGGAAAAACTAAGAGGGGAAATAAATTCCTCTACAATTATAGCAGGGGACTTCAACACACCACTATCATCATTAGACAGAACATCTAGGCAGAGAATCAATAAAGAAACGAAGGCACTTAAGAATACATTAGAAGATTTGGACTTAATAGACATATACAGAACACTACACCCAAATACAGCGGGATTTAGATTCTTCTCCAGTGCACATGGAACATGCTCCAAAATAGAACACATGCTAGGCCACAAAACAACACTCAATGAATTCAGAAAGATTGAGATTATACAAAGTAATTTCTCTGACCACAACGGAATGAAGTTGGAAATCAATAAGGGCCAGAGAAACAGGTTAGGCAAAAGGATATGGAAGTTAAACAGCACACTCTCAGACAAACAGTGGGTCAAAGAGGAAATTTCAAAAGAAATCAGTAACTACCTTGAAACTAATGAAAACAACAACACAACATATCAAAACCTATGGGATGCAGTGAAAGCAGTCCTGAGAGGGAAGTTCATAGCCGTAAATTCATATATTAAAAAAGAAGAAAGAGCTAAAATGGAAGACCTAACTGCACACTTGGAGGACTTGGAAAAACAACAACAAACTAAACCTAAAGGAAGTAGAAAACAGGAAATAACCAAGATTAGAGCAGAACTAAATGAAATAGAGAATAAGAAAGCACTGGAAACAATAAACAAAACCAAAAGCTGGTTCTTCGAGAATATCAACAAAATTGACAAACCCTTAGCCAGACTAACAAAGAAAAAGAGAGAACAGATGCAAATACATAAAATAAGGAATGAGCAAGGTGATATCACTACTGACCCCACAGAAATGAAGAGTATCATAAGAGGATACTTTGAAAAATTATATGCCAACAAGAATGACCATTTAGAGGAAATGGACAAGTTTCTAGAAACCCACAAACAGCCGACATTGATGAAAGAAGAAATAGATGAACTCAACAGCCCAATTACAAGTAAAGAGATAGACTCAGTCATTAAAAACCTCCAAATTAAGAAGAGTCCGGACCAGATGGCTTCACAGCTGAATTCTACAATACATTCCGGAAAGAGATAACACCAATTCTACTTTAACTTTTCCAAAAAATAGAAGTAGAAGGAATATTACCTAACTCGTTCTATGATACCAACATTACCCTAATACCAAAACCAAATAAAGATACCACAAGAAAGGAAAATTACAGACCAATTTCTCTAATGAACGTAGATGGTAAAATCCTTAACAAAATACTTGCTAATCGCATTCAACAACATATCAAAAGGATTATACACCATGACCTAGAGGGTTTCATCCCAGGTATGCAAGGATGGTTCAATATAAGAAAATCAATCAATGTAATATACCACATAAACAGACTGAAAGAAAAAAATCACATGATAATCTCTTTAGATGTTGAAAAAGCATTAGACAAAATACAGCACTCTTTCCTCATAAAAAAACTACAAAATATAGGAATAGATGGAAACTTTCTGAAAATGATAAAGGGTATATATGAAAAACCCAAAGCTAACATCATTTTCAACTGTGAAATCCTAAAAGCCTTCCCTCTGAGATCGGGAACAAGACAAGGATGTCCACTATCACCCCTCCTATTTAACATTGTCTTAGAAGTACTTACACAAGCACTGAGACAAGAAAAGGACATAAAAGGCATCCAGATTGGAAAAGAAGAAGTAAAAATTTCATTAATTGCAGATGACATGATCCCATATATAGAAAGCCCTGAGAAATCGACTACAAGGCTTATAGAACCTATAAAGCATTTCAGTAATGTTGTAGGCTATAAAATCAATGCTCAAAAATCAGTAGCATTCCTGTACACCAATAACCAGCAAACTGAGGAGGAAATCAGGAAAAAAATACCATTTACAATAGTAAACAAAAGAATCAAATACCTAGGAATAAATTTAACTAAAGATGTAAAGGACTTATATACAGAAAACTACACAACACAGTTAAAGGAAATCAAAGAAGACTTAAATAAATGGAAAAATATTCCCTGTTCATGGATGGGAAGACTAAACATCATCAAGATGTCTATCCTACCCAAACTAATCTACAGATGTAATGCAATCCCAATAAAAGTCAACACTATATTTTTTAAGGTACTGGAAAAACTAACCACAAAATGTGTTTGGAGAGTTAAGTGGCCCCGAATTGCCAAAGATATATTGAAAAAAAAAATGAAGTTGGAGGTATCACATTACCTGACTTTAAACCATACTACAAAGCTACAGTGATCAAAACTGCGTGGTATTGGCACGAGGATAGACCTACTAACCAATGGAACCGGATTGAGAGTTCTGATATAGATCCTCGCATATACAGTCGTCTGATATTTGACAAGGCCACGAAACCCACTCAGTTGGGAGAGAGTGGCTTCTTTAACAAGTGGTGCTTGGAGAATTGGATATCCATATCCAAAGGAATGAGAGAAGAATACCATCTCACACCTTATACAAAAATCAACTCAAGATGGTTCAAAGATCTAAATATAAGAGCCAAAACCATAAAAAACTTGGAAGATAATGTAGGGAAGCATGTACAGAACCTTGTAATAGGAAATGGTTTCATGAACTTCACAGCCAAAGCACGAGCAGCAAGAGAAAAATTTGAGAAATGGGATCTCCTCAAAATTAAAACCTTCTGCACCTCTAAGGATGTTATTAAGAAAATAAAAAGGCAACCTACCCAATGGGAAAAGATATTCGGCACAAATATATCTGATAGGAGCCTAATATCCTGCATATATAAAGAAATCCTTCACCTCGAAAATAAAAGGACAAACAACCCATATAAAAATGGGCAAGTGACCTGAAAATACACTTCTCCAAGGAAGAAATACAAATGGCTAAAAGCACATGAAAAAATGCTCAAAATCACTTGCTATCAAGGAAATGCAAATCAAAACTACAATGAGATACCATCTTACACCCATCAGAATGGCAGCTATTTAAAAAACAGGAGACACTAAATGTTGGAGAGGATGTGGAGGAATAGGAACCCTCATCCACTGCTGGTGGGACTGCGGTATGGTCCAGCCACTGTGGAGGACAGTTTGACGGTTTCTCAGAAAACTAGCAATAGATCTTCCATATGATCCAGTAATTCCACTGCTGGGTATATACTCAGAAGAACTGAAAACAAAAATACAAACAGATATATACACACCAATGTTCATAACGGCATTGTTCACAATTTCCAAAAGTTGGAATCAACCCCAGTGCCCATCAACAGACGAATGGATAAGCAAAATGTGGTACATACATACAATGGATATTACTCAGCTGTAAGAAGGAACAAAGTGCTAACACATGGAATAACGTGGATGAATCTTGAAGACCTTATGTTGAGTGAAGCAAGCCAGGCACTGAAGGATGAACACTATATGACCTCACTGATCTGAACTGAGGATAGTGAGCAGTCTCTGAGAACCATTGTCTGAAAGATAGGTTAACAAAGGAGAGTAAGAGAATAGCAGGCTTTTGGCCATCACCCATATGGACATAATCTATGGTAAAGGGATAGAGTGTGGTTGCATGTTGGGGGATGGGGCAGATGAGTGGTGGTGTTCCTGGGTTTGGTGGTGCAGCACTGGGGGGTGGGTGGATTAGGAAGGGCAGGTTCAAATCCCCAGGGCATGTAACTGTGAATCTTGACATTCCATCGGTTGGGAGAGGGGGTTGTCATGGGCCCTGGGGGGCTGGAGAGAAGGGAACAGTCAAGATCTAATGGGTTATTTGGTGGTCATGGGGAAGCTTTTTCAATACCTTACGGTAACGGACACAGGACATGGTAAATATCATCAAAATTATTAAACTGTATCATCTAAATTGTAAACTATACTGTAAATCACTGACAATGTTTAGTTGCTATATTTTGCTATCTGCATAACAGTTATAACATGCTAACAACCAAAAAAAAGGGGGGGTGATTTAATATGAGGTGGGGTAGGGGGGTGGTTTGGTATCTGGAAGTCTCCGGCACTCCGTGTGTGACTTTGCTGTGACCTAAAACTTCTTTGAATATTAAATGAAAAATTGGGAGACAATGGGGATTGAGAGGAGAAAGGTGTCATGGCACACCAGACACCCGATAACACAGTGATAAAGAGAAGGAAACAAGGGAAAAAAGAAAAGAGAAAGGAAAAAAAATGAATATATATATATATAGATATATTACAGGCATTTCCTTTGCTTTTTTGCCCACTTTTTGAATGTCCCAATCCACTAAATATATTTTATTTTGTTTAATTCTTTGTTTGATTATTTGCTTTTTTTTTCCTTCTCTCTTTTTTTTTTCCCCTGAGTTTCCTTTTGTTTGTCACTTGCACGTACGCTTATCACACTTGTTTCATTTTCCTAGTAAGTGTATTTGATTATTTTATGGACTAAATGTTCATGGAGGATTTGGATCACAGAAGGGTTACAATGGGTAATGTGGGGGATTATTGGGGGGGGTGTCTGGGGGGGTTTCATGGGGATTGGTTCATCCGAATATACATGAAAGATATACAAAATCATTCAAAGAATCGGGGAATGGGGCATGGTCACAATGGTTGGATTATCACACAATAAATGAGGGAATCTGAATTCCTAGCCTGGAGAGCTCTGCCACAGTCTCCAAGGGAGCAACAATAGTCCTCTGAGTGTAGGGACAGTGCCTGTCATAATAGGAAGACCCACTGATTTTTTTTTTTATTGATGACTACCCTTGTGAGTCTTTGCTCTTGTAAATGAGACTTAGCCTGCAGTTGTGGGGTAACTAAGGGTTGCCACCTGAGAGCCTCCTTGTTGCTCAAATGTGGCCTCTCTCTAAGCCAAACTCAGCATATGATTGCATTACCTTCCCCCCAACGTGGGACATGACTCCCGGGGATGAGCCTCCCTGGCTACGAGGGATTAATACCAAGTGCCAACTGGCAGCTTTGCGCAGTGGCAGTATCGTAGCCAATGAGGTTTATCCGAGACAAGATTATTGCTAATTGAAAACTTTTCCCAAGTGCCAACTGGCAACACTACTGGAAAAAGACCTTGAATAAAAGGGGGAAATGGTAAAGACAAATGAGTTCAAGTAGATAAGAGACTTCAAAGAGAGTCGGGAGGTCATCCCAGAGGTAACTCTTACGCACATCTCAGTAGGAGCTCATAGAACATCTAAGTGCCTATCACCCCACTCAGTGGGGTTCCTGAGAACTCCGGAGACACCCTGGTCCTATATAAGGGGGGATAGCCCCAGAGACTGATGCCTTATCAGTGGGTTCTATTTTGGAATCTGTGCTCCTGAGAGTGACAGAATTAGACTCAAATAAGTCCTCCCTGCGCATGGTTCACCAGGCCATTCTATTCAAACCTATATGCGATGCTGGTGTTTTTCGGTATACTTCCAGAACCTGGAGCCTCCCGCCTACCTATGTGCCAGGTGTACATGAAATCTAGGTGGACCTGCAACTCCTACCCTACAGCTCAATGGACTCATCCAAGTCACCTGGTGGAAATGGCCATCCCAGGGAATAGAGAGTGCCTGCATCTGCAGGCAGGATCATCCCACCCACCATATCCATGGGATATAAGCCCTCTCTCACTTGGAGTTGGAGTGGACATCACCATCCCTGTACCCTCAGGATTGGGGAAGAACTATGGACTAGAGTGGTCTTGATGGTATTCTCTTGTTCACATATGGTGATTCTAGCAATGCAAGAAATTATAACAATGAGGTGTAGCCAGTGGCCACATGACACTTTTGGGGAAGGGAGGGGACGAGCAGTTGAAATACAGTGGCTTCTTTGGGAGTTGGAGGTTGTCCTGAGTACTGTTGTCACAACGGATGTAGGGCATTTTAAATCAGCACACACCACTCAGAACTGAGTGGGAGAGAGTGTGGTCTACAGTGTGAACTGTGGTCTATGGTTGGTGGCAAGGCTCCAGGATGTGTAAGTTCATTGAGGGTGGTGGGCCACACTGTGGGAGATGTTTGTGTGGGATGTGGTGGGAGGTGTGGGAGGTGGGCAACATGGGAATCCCAGTGGGTTCCATGTAATATTTTGGGTAATCTAAGCACCTCTTAAAATATATGAATATATATCTATATAACATTTTTGTAAGCAAATACACATATATGCATATATATTTATATATCATTTTGCAAATGTTTGTATGTATTGTGAGAGTTTTGATTTTTAACCATAATAAAAAGAAAGAAAGAAAGAAAGAAAGAAAGAAAGAAAGAAAGAAAGAAAGAAAGAAAGAAAGAAAGAAAGAAAGAAAGAAAGAAAGAAAGAAGGCAGTGATTGTTAGTTACAAATATAGCAATATAGCAGGTGGGGTTTTGGTTCCTTTCATTTTTTTTTTCAAGCATACTTTTTTTTTTATTTTTTAGGAGGTACTGGGGATTGAAACCTGGGACCTTGTGCAGGTACTCAACCACTTGAGCTACATCCACTCCCTAATAAGAGTTTGTTCTTTTTTTCATTTGTTTGTTTCTTTTGTTGTTAGGCAGTAGAGCAGAATGGACCCAGGACCTCATAAATGAGGAGCAGACCCTCAATCACTTGAGCTACATCACTGCCTTTCATTTTTAACTTAATAGCATATATTCTTTTTTACCGATAATGAGAACTGTATATACTTATCATGGAAAAATTTAAATATGTAAAAAATATAAAGAAAAAGTCCTATCATCTAGTGACAATAAAATTTCGGTATTAACAAAAAAAAAATTGCTGTCTTAACATAGATCTGCTTCTCCTGGACTCCAGCCAAGACAAATGTTTGGCCTGCCTGTCTCTCTCTGCCTTCTCCTCAAAACTCACTTTATCCCTGAGGTCAGCAGTGGGCCATCAGACACAATTGCTCACACATCTCCCTTCTCCTCTTGCCTCTATATCTTCAGCTTTAAGCTACTCCATGATTCCAGCCTCTGGCATCTCCCTCAGCCTCTCAGGATTTCTGTGTCTCTCCATAGCTCTAGGAGATATTGGGACCCTCTCCCATATGGCAGGCTAAGCATGGCAGCACTCTTTCTCTGTGTGTTCCAAGTATGTAGGACTTCAACACAATGATTGGGGTCCATCCTGTTGCCTGAAATCTAATAAAGGGCTTAACTAAACTAAAGCAATCTGACAAAAAGTGACCTAATCAAAAGGTCCCTTATCTGAATCTTACCAAATTGTCCTACATATAAAAGCCTTACACACAGCAATATGTTAGTAAGAATATTCATTCTGTGGTCGACAGAAGATAAAAACGAGGGCATTAACCCAGGGCACAGGGATCAGGAGGGGTCTCCTAAGTCTGGGGGAAATGGGAACATATGATGCAGTGGCTGTATTTTGGGTGTGGCCATCATTGAGCAAAATGGTGTGCTGACCACCATTGCACTGGCCCCTAGAATGGGCCCAAGATGAATTCAATATACTGTGCTTTCTCAATGAAATCTTAGTTCCAAAATCAAGTGTGTAACTCATAGAGGTGTGTTGCCTGTCAGGCTCTGGGTCTGTGAAAACAGTGCCGCAGATGAGAAAGAAAGAATAAGACAAAGAGAAGAAAAACTGGGATCAGGGGACTCTCCGTCAGATATGCAGAGAAGAGCACTGCCACCTCATAAGATGTGGCTTTTATTTTAGCTTTAGAACAAAGAAAACATGTATGTACATATATGAATTCAATAGATACTTGTCAGTTTACATTTTACTAGAATGAGCAAGTCTTAAAAGTTAATGGCTCAGTTCCTCTTTTAATTCCTGAAATTCACAGACACTGTAAATCTTACAAGCTCAGGATGTTTCCCCACCTAGCTCCTATTAGCATGAGACCGGAGGGCTTGTTTCCTACCTTCCAGGGTGACCTTCTATTCTTTCAGTTGCCATGGCCTTTAATTGAAACTCCATCATTTCCCCCTTTTTTATTAACTAAAGCTCATAGGAACCATTATATAAGCTGATACAAGGTGACCTCCTGTCACACTTGTCTTCTTCCATAGGCTCTTGTGACTGTGCCTGTCTTAGGTTGTTCTCCTCTGAGAATCTTACCCGTCATTGACTACCAGTCAAGCTTTTGAGCTCTTACATGGAAGGCAATTTCATTAATATTTATGCTTCTTCAGGTTCCTTAAATGAATATTTTTTGTGCAGATATTTAGTATTAAGATCAAGGGGTTATTAGTAGAATCTTTCTACTAAGTAATGCAAAATTAGTTTTTCATGGCCATGTTTCTTAACATAAATGCATTTATCAGATCTAATTACTCTAGCCTTGACAATACAAACAGTTAAAACACATATAACAATAATTCCAAATCCAATCCAAAATGATATTTGAACTTTTTTTTTTCTACCAATGAAACGGCTGCACCAGTGGTTTCTTTCAATTCGTTTGATACATGCTCAATGCCTTCTTTTGCAATTCTAGAAGATTTATAGAAACATTATGCTTATATCCAATCAAGTGATTTTTCACTTCCTCCCAATCATGTTCACTATTATTATAAGCCAAAAAAGTAATACAAATAGAACTTTCATTCCAATCATATTCAAGAGCACTTAACAAGTTTAAATTATAAATTAGATTACCCAAATGTATAATAGCTGTTTCAAGATCATTCATAAGATTATTCAGTTCCATATCAATGTAAGACTGGCTATGCTAAATCTCACTTGCATTTTTATGCCAGTCCTTGATATCTTGTTGATTCTGGACTCCTTGATGCAGGGCTGTGCCAGTGACTGCTGCAGCAGTTATGATGCAAATCAGTCACAAAATTTCTGCTATTAAAAGCCCAATCAATCTTTTAGTTCTTTTTAAATAATGTTCGAGGAAATGCCACAGTAACTGGGATTCTTGAGACTGCTGCCAATGTCTGGTCATCTTAACCGGTAACCACAGTCCTTTTCTTCTTCTTGCTATAAAAAAGAGTTTGATTTTCCTGCAAATATGAATTCTTAAAACATGTAAATAAGGAGCAATTGAAGCAACTAATATTCCTTTCACCAAAAATTACTGTTCCAATGATATAACTATAGGATCTCGTACACATACTGTAAGAAATTGAGTTGATTTTCTTTTTAAGATAGTAGTATCAGTTTTGCTGCCTTGTCTTACAAAAATTGGACCAGTTCACCAAAATAATTTCCACAAATATCTTTGAGTTTTGTTAAGTTTAGTGTCCCATGGTTGTGGGATATATCTTCCTTGATTTTTTCAAATTATTGAGCTGTTAGTAAATGCTGTATTACCAAAATTCCAGAAATAAGGATTACTGTCATTAGTGATTATGGTTAAATTATTAATGAACCAAGATATGGTTGTGTTTTTAATAGGTTTCGGCATCCTTATAAGGGCCCGATCCTTTACAATTCCATAGGAATCATCAAACAACACAACCTCTGTAAGCCCATGACAAATATGCCATTTGTCATTAAGTAGTCTGTTGTGAGATTAATTAAGATAAATTGGGTAAGACTCATCACTTTAAGTCAACAACTCTAGAAAGGTGAGTTGGTTATGTATGCCCAATAAGTGTAATTATGATGTGGTATCTTACCTTGACCTAATACTTTTACCTATAATTAATCCAATATAAAACCACCATGTCTATAGTTTAAGTCTTGGCAGCATCTTCAACTCTAGGCTTGATTCTTCTAGAGGGGATCCACTGCTCTTCTCCTGTTTCTGTAATGATAAGAGCAAAACCTCGGCCCCAAAATTTTACCTCTCCTTTTTCCCATTTATTGGTTGTTTCATTTTTCCAGTATATTGGTTGTCCACATTTTTCATTTACATTCCCTTTTTTCTTAACCTCCCAATGTCTTTCTGCTGCTGTGGTATTAGAAATATGTTGTCTATTAAGAAAATTTAAGGTAAGCAATGCTTTAGATAGTTTGTCTTTAGCAGATTCTCCTCCATCTCCCCGTTTTTGTTTTTGCAACATCAATTTTAATAAGTGATTACTTTTTTCTACTATCGCTTGTCCCTGAGGGTTATATGGAATTCCTATAACATGTTTAATATTCCAGTCACTGCAAAATTTTTTGAAAGATTGACTAATATAGGCAGGCCCATTATCAGTTTTTAGCTGTGCTGGCAGGCCCATTACTACAAAACAGTGTAATAAATGAGAACGTACATGTGAGGCCTTTTCACCAGCTTGAGCAGTTGCCCAAATAAAATTAGAATATGTATCCACTGTCACATGCACATACTGAAGGTGGCCAAAAGAGGGCACATGCGTGACATCCATTTGCCAAATTTCATTAGGATGTTCTCCACGGGGATTAGTTCCTGGAGAAAAAGTGGGGGCATTTATGGGCCCACAAGTAGGACATTGTCTAACTATCCTCTTACTTTCTTTTACTGTTAAGTGGGGATATTTATGACGTAAGCCAGAAGCATTAGTATGTGTAAGTTTATGATAATCAGCAACAGATTCTGTATGAGCAATAAGTTTATCTACTAAATCATTTTGTGAAGCCATAGGGCCAGGAAGTCGAGAATGTGAACGAATATGAGTAATATAGATTGGATAAGATCGTTCACGAACAGTCTTTTGTAACTGTAGGAAAAGAACTTCTAATTCAGAAGCTGGAGTTATTTGAGCTGTTTCTATATGACAAGCAACATGACAAACATAAGCAGAATCAGACACAATATTTAAAGGCTCAGAAACATCAGCTAGCAATTGAATAACAGCCAAAAGTTCTACCTATTGGGCAGATAAATAAGGTGTTTTCCAAGGTTTTGTAGTTGGGCCTAAATAGCCTGCATTTCCATTACTGCTGCCATCAGTGTAGTAAGTTGGAGCAACAAAGAGTGGTTGTTGTTTCACAACCTTAGGAAGAATCCATGAAGTACGTTTTAAAAACTGTAAAAATTTTGAATTTGGAAAGTGATTGTCAATTGTTCCAATAAAATCTGCTAAGGCCACTTGCCAAGAGTTACTGAACTGCCAGAGCTGAGAAAGCTCCTGCTTTGTAAGGTCTAATATGATTTTATCAGGATCTCTAGCCATAAGCTGTCTCAGGCAAATACGGCCTTTTGATATTATTGCTGAGATTTTTTCAGGATAAGTATTAAGTTTTTTGTATCTTTGTTGGGTAGGAATATCTATTCTATTATGCCCTCCTCTTGCCAAAGTATCCCAGTAGGGGAATGGCATGATGGAAATATTAAAAGAGAAATTGGAAGATTAACATTTATCCTTGTTAGTTGGCTGTTTAGCACTCTTTTTTCCAACCATTTTAACTCCTCTTTTGCTTCTGGGCTTAAAATGCGAGGGCTATTTAAGTCAGGGTCTCCTGTTAGGGTATTGAAAAGATGAGCTAAAGCATAAGTTGGAATTCCTAAAGTAGGCCGTACCCAATAAATATCACCCAGTAATTTCTGAAAATCATTTAAAGTATGTAAATTATGAGTTCAAAACTGGACCTTTTGTGGAGTTATAACATTTCTATTAATAGTATGACCTAAATATTGAAAAGGAACCTGTTTTTGAATTTTTTTCTTCTGCTATTTGCAACCCATGTTGAGGAAGAATTTCTTTAGCCAGCTGAAATAATTGTTTCAGCTCTGAAGATTGCTCAGAATATCATCCATATAATGAATAATCATAGCCTTAGGAAATTGTTTTCATAAAATTTATAATGGAATATGAACAAAGGTTTGACATAATGTAGGACTGTTCATCATTCCCTGAGGTAAAACTTTCCACTGATATCGTTCAGTAGGAGCTGAATGATTAATAGAAGGAATAGTAAATGCAAATTTTCTCTATCATTTGGATTAAGAGGAATATTAAAGAAAGAATCTTTTAAATCAATAATAATAATATGCCAATTTTGTGGGATCATAGCTGGGGATGGCAAACCAGGCTGTAAAGATCCCAAAGGTTGAATAACTTTGTTAATTTCATGCAAATCAGTTAACATGCGCCATTTGCCAGATTTCTTTTTAATTACAAAAACTGAAGAATTCCATGGACTAGTAGAGGGCTCAATATGCCCTGCCATTAACTACTCCTGCACTAATTCTTTCAGGGCTTCCAATTTTTCTTTCGGAAGGGGCCACTGTTCTACCCAGATAGGTTTGTTTGTTAGCCATTTTAAAGGCAATGTGAAGCCCTTTGTAACAGTAGCCCCTACTTTAAATTTGAATATCCTAGGCCACGGTAGTCTCCAGTATGTCGCATTTCAGGTCGGGAAGGGGAAGCATATTGCATGCAAGTAATAAGATGTTTAGCTGTGTCAGAAACATGAGGAATATTCAAATAAGCTCCCCATTGGTATAATAAGTCTCTTCCCCATAAATTAAGTCCTACATCTGCAACATAAGGTTGCAGAGCGGCCTCTTGTCCTTCTGGACCTTCTACCTTAAATATCTGAGTACTCTGGTAAACATCCGTCATTGTGCCAACGCCAGTGAAAACTGTAGGCACCTTTTGCAAAGTCCAAGCTTGTGGCCAATATCGTTTAGCAATAATAGAAACATCAGCCCCAGTATCCACCAATCCTAAAAATATCTTTCCGTTTATTTTTATGGTAATTTCAGGCCTTTCATCTCCAATTGCTATTTGCCAAAAAACTTTAAGCCCAGTGGAACCAAATTCCTTTGCACATTTTAAAGGAGGTTTACGATTCGGTAACAAAAGAAGTTGAGCTATGCTATCTACTGATTCAATCTGATAGGGAGTTAAAGTTTGTACCAATAAACAAATTTCTCCATCAAAATTGGAGTTAATGATCCCGATTTGCACCAAAACACCTTGGGTCGTAAGACTGTTGCAGCCAATGATGAAACTTACATTGTTTTCTGGGATAGGCCCTTTAATTCCTGTTCTTATTTTTTGTATACCAAGTGAAGGTGTAATGAACTTGGTTTCAGCTGAGGGAAGATCAACAGCTGCACTGCCTTTGGTAACTGCCTTAAGCTCTGTTACAGGCTGGAGTGAGCTGCTCCGTTGCTGACTGGGTAGGTTTGAGCAAGGCCGGGAAATGTGCTCATATTTTTTGTCTGAGGGCCTTGAGCGAGGCCCGCTTGGAAGTTTCCCGACTATTTAATGAGAGTGCCATTTTTATGATATTTAGAATGGCATTCCTTGGCCCAGTGCAACCCTTTCTGACATATAGGACATACGCGAGTCGGTATTGATCTATTATTGCCGCTAGGTGGCGCTCTTAGACCAGTTTTGGCTCGGCAGTCTTTTTTCATATGACCTGGTTTCCCACATTTAAAGCAATTTAAATTATTAATCATAGGACTATGTCCCTTTATAGCGGCTGCAAGAAGGGTCATGTTATATGTATTAGACCCAATGTCTTGGCATGCCCTTATATAATCCTGTAAAGTACCTCCATTTGCCTTTATTGGACGCAAAGCCTTTTTACACTCACTATTAGCATTATCAAAAGCCAACATCAGAATAAGCATCTCTTTAAGGTCAGGCTGAGTTACTGTCTTGTTGACTACATCTGCCAGCCTAGCTACAAATTCAACGTAAGGTTCAGTATTTCCTTGAACAATTTTTGAAAATGATTGTGCAGCCTGTCCAGGGGAGAAGATTCATCTCCAGGCAGCTAGGCAGCACAATCGAATTTGTACAATGGCAATATCATCATATTGAGCTTGGCAAGGATCTCCAGCCCATTGACCTATTCCTAGTATTTGTTCAGCAGTAATAGGCACTGGTGGATTTTGCTGTTGATTTCGTCGTGCTACAATATTAGCTTCATCAGCCCACCAAGTTTTAAATTGTAAAAATTCTGCTGGACTAAGAACAGCTCGAGCTAACAAATCCCAGTCCCAGGGTATTAATCTGTTTGCTTGTGCCATTCCTTGCACCAATCCTTGAGTATAAGGAGAATTAACACCATATTGAGTGCATGCTTATTTTAATTCTTTGATAGTTTTAAAAGGAATAGGAGCATGCTCATACTGTACACCCCCTTGGGGATTGTCAGCATCTGCTGGAATTTGAGTTACTGTTACTGGAAAAGTAGAAAAGAGTTGCATATCCTCTGAATCTCCCTCTCTACTTCCCTGTGCTATGCTTTTCATAATTGAGGAGGATGGTGCTGGCACAAAAACAGAAACTTTAGGAGGGTCATCAAATATTGTAAAAAATGGGTCAGCAGATGCCTTAGGCGGCGCAGATGCTGGCTCAAAAGACAACAAATCATAATTTGGAGCAGATGGCATAGTGACCGCTGTAAAAGCTCCATAAGCTTCCTCTTTCCTTTTCTTCTTTCTATTAGACCTGAGTCTATCTGTTTCTGTCTGTTCACTAACCCCCTCAAGCACATTTTCATCAAATTCACCATTAGCTTGTTCTGCCATCGGTCCAGCAATAGCAGTATCCTGTTCACAATCTTCATCCTCATCTGATTGTAAAGGTTCAAGAGCAACAGAAATAAGATTACACAAAGAACATACATGAAGGGGAATTATTTCTCCCTCTTGATGAGCTCTTTTTAAAGCTTTCATCACTAACTTCCATTGTTCCAGGTTTAAAATATCCCGCCCTTGCGGTTGAAACCAATAACAATGTTTCTGTACAAGAGAAAAAAGTTCCTCAAAAGCCAAGGATTTAATAGTTACACCGGTGCATTTTAATAAAGTTTTTAACACTCTAGAGAACTCTTCAAAGTTCGACTGCTGATTACCCATTACCCTGATGATTCCAAGGATTAAGCTTACCTTTTCTGTTTTCTTTTTAAAACCGCTCTCAGGAGCTCCTTGGTCCGCGCACTGACTGAAAGAAAAGTTTCGTTTTCAGAGCCCCGCGTTGGGCTCCATATGTTGCCGGTCAGGCTCTGGGTCCGTGAAAACGGTGCCACGGATGAGAAAGAAAGAATAAGACAAAGAGAAGAAAAACTGGGATCAGGGGACTCTCCGTCAGATATGCAGAGAAGAGCCCTGCCACCTCATAAGGTGTGGCTTTTATTTTAGCTTTAGAACAAAGAAAACATGTATGTACATACATAAATTCAATAGATACTTGTCAGTTTACATTTTACTAAAATGAGCAAGTCTTAGAAGTTAATGGCTCAGTTCCTCTTTTTCTTCCTGAAATTCACAGACATTGTAAATCCTACAAGCTCAGGATGTTTCCCCACCTAGCTCCTATTAGCATGAGACCGGAGGGCTTGTTTCCTTCATCCCAGGGTGACCTTCTATTCTTTCAGTTGCCATGGCCTTTAATTGAAACTCCATCAGAGGTGTGTTAGTATTCCCATCCCCGAAGCCAGAGCACACAGATTTTGCCTGGGTGGTGGGGTGGCAGGAAGTTCCTTGGTGGCTGGTGTATCAAACATAAAAGATACGACAAAGGACAGAGTTAGAGTAGTTTTTCATCATGGAGTTCTGATGAGCAAGGACAGAAGGTCCCAGGGAAAAGAGACAAGCCATTACCTGACAGATCACAGCTGGTCTTGTGGTGATAGGCAACGCTTAGAGAGCCTCATAGTCTACACCTGACGTTCTGGAGGAAACAGAAGAGCTGAGCCCAAAGAGAAATGCAGCCCTGCAAAGAGAGGAACACACGAAATCTGAATCCTTTCAAATGTCAGACGCTGTCTTGCTCCAAGATGGAGTAATAGACTTTGGGGAAGGAAGATACTTATGCTTTATGGCCTGGTAAAAGTAAGCTTCTACCACAAATACAGACTCTTTATAAAGACGCACAGATTTCTGGCATTTTGCATCAGCACCACTTTGGCACTCAGGATAACCTCCAAATCCCAAAAAAGCCCCTGTATTTCAACTGCACATCCCCTCCCTGCCCCAAAAGTGTCTAGTGGCCACTGGCTCCACCTCACTGTCATAATTTCTTCCATTGCTAAAATCACCATATGTGTACAACAGAATACCCTGAAGTCCACTCTAGTCCATAGTTCCTCCCCCATTCCTGAGGGGACTGGGATGGGGATGTCCACTCCAACTCCAAGTGAGAGAGGGCTTACATCCCATGGATATGTTGGATGGGATGAACATGCCTGCAGATGCAGGTCCTCTCCATTCCCTGGGGTGGCCATTGCCCATCATTGTCTCCTCGCCAGGTGACTTGGATGAGTCCATTGAGCTGTAGGGTAGGAGCTGCAGCTCCACAGAGATTCCATGCACACCTGGCACTTATGTAGGCCAGAGGCTGCAGTCTCTGGAAGTATACCTAAAAACTCCAGCATCACATATACATTTGAATAGAAGGGACTGATGAACCATGTGCAGGGAGGACTTATTTGAGTCCAATTCTGTCACTCTCAGGAACACAGAAACCAAAGTAAAGCCCACTAATAAGGTGTCAGTCTCTGGGGCTACCCCCCTTATATAGGACCTGGGTGTCTCCAGAGCACTCAGAAGCCCCTCTGTGTGGAGTGATATGCACTTTGGTGTTCTATGAGCTCCTACTGAGGAGTGCATAACCTTTACTTCTGGGATGACCTCCCAACTCTCTTTGAAGTCTCTTAGCCACTTGAACTGATTTGTCTTTACCTTTTCCCCCTTTTATTCAAGGTCTTTTTCCAGTTGTGTTGCCAGTTGGCACTTGGTGTTAATCTCTCGTTGCCAGGGAGGCTCATACCCAGGTATCATGTCCCACATTGGGGGGAATGTAATGCATTCATATGCTGAGTTTGGCTTAGAGAGAGGTCACATTTGAGCAACAAGCAGGCTCTGAGGTGGCAACCCTTAGGCATCCCATAACAATAAGCTAAGTTTCAGTTACAAGAGCAAAGACTCATAAGAGTAGTCAACAAAAAAAGAACTCATCAGTGGGTCATCCTCTTTTGATAGACACTGTCCCTGCACTCAGCAGATTGTTGCTGCTCCCTTGGAGAATGTGGCAGAGCTCTCCAGTTTAGGAATTCAGATTCCCTCACTTAATGTGTGATTGTCCACCCACAATGACCATGCCCCATCATTTGATCTTTTGAAAATTTTGTATGTCTTTCATGTATATTCAGATGAACGAATTCTCCTTAAACCCTCCTCCTTGACACCCTCCACCAATAATCACCTGCAGTACCCATTGTAACCCTTTTGTGATCCAAATCTTCCATGAACATGTAGTCCATAAAATAATCAAATACACTTAACAGGAAAAACAAAAAATGAAAACTTACATGCAAAAAGACAAACATAAGGAAACTCAGGAACAAAGAAACAATCAAACAAAAAACAAAACAAAACAAAATATAATTAGCGGATTGGGATATTCAAAAAAATAGGGAAAAAAAACAAAGAAATGCCTTATATATATATATATATATACATTTTTCTTTTTATCACTGTGTTATAGGAAGTCCGGTGTGCTGTGACATCTTCCCCCTCTCAATCCCCATTGTATCCCAAATTTTCATTTAAATTTCAAAGAAGTTTTAGGTCACAACAAAGTCACACACGGAGTACCAGAGACACCCAGATACCAAACTACCCCCCCTTCCCCACCCCATATTAAACCACACTTTTTTGGATGTTAGCATTGTTATAACTGTTATAACTAAACGTTGTCAATGGTCAGTGACAACTAAACGTTGTCAATGATTTACAGTATAGTTTACAATTTAGATGATACAGTTTAATAAGTTTTGATGATATTTACCATGTCCTGTGTCCATTACAGTAAGGTAATGAAAACCCTTTCCCATGACCACTAAATAACCCATTAGATCTTAACTGTTCCTTTCTCTGCACTCCCTTGGCACATATGACACTACCCTGTCTTGACTCATGGAATGTCAGGATTCATAGTTACAAGCCCAGGGTATTTGAACCTGCTCTTCCTAATCTACCCACCTGTCAAAGCTGCACCATCAAACCCAGTAATATCAGTACCCATATGTCCTATCCTTCAATATGCAAGTGTACTCTATCCCTTTACCATAGATTATGTCCATATGGGTGATGGCTCAAAGCCTGCTCTTCTCTTACTCTCCCTTGTTAACCTATCTTTCAGACAATGGTTCTCAGAGACTGCTCATTTTCCTCAGTTCAAATCAGTGAGGTCATATAATGTTCATCCTTCAGTGCCTGGCTTGCTTCTCTCAACATAAAGTCTTCCAAATTCATCCACGTTATTCCATGTGTTAGCACTTTATTCCTTCTTACAGCTGAGTAATATTCCATTATATGTATGTACCACATTTTGCTTATCCATTCATCTGTTGATGGTCACCAGGGCTGATTCCAACTTTTGGAAATGATGAACAATGCCGCTATGAACATTGGAGTGCATACATCTGTTTGTGTCTTTGATTTCAGTTCTTCTGGGTATATACCCAGCAGTGGAATTGCTGGATCATATGGAAGATCTACTGTTAGTATTCTGAGGAACTGGCAAATTGTCCTCCACAGTGGCTGGACCATACCACATTCCCACCAGCAGTGGATGAGTGTTCCTATTCCTCCACAATCTCGCCAACATTTAGTGTCAACTGTTTAATAGCTGCCATTCTGGTGGGTGTAATATGGTATATCTCACTGTAGTTTTGATTTGCATTTCCCTGATAGCAAGAGATGTTGAGATTTTTTTCATGTGCTTTTTAGTCATTTGTATTTCTTCCTTGGAGAAGTGTCTTTTCAGGTCACTTGCCCATTTTTTAAATTGGCTGTTTGTCCTTTTATTTTCAAGGTGTAGGATTTCTTTATATATCCAAGATATTAGTCTCCTATCAGATAAATGGTTGCCGAATATTTTATCTGATTGGGTAGGCTGCCTTTTTATTTTTTTAATAATATCCTTTGAGGTGCAGAAGTTTTTAATTTTGATGAGATCCCATTTATCTATTTTTTCTCTTGCTGCTCGTGTTTTTGCTGTGAATTTCATGAAACCATTTCCTATTACAAGGCCCTGTAGATGCTTCCCTACATTATCTTCCAAGGTCTTTATGGTTTTGCTCTTATATTTAGATCTTTGATCTATCTTGATTTGATTTTTATATAAAGTGTGAGATGGCATTCTTCTCACATTCTTTTGGATATGGATATCCAGTTCTCCAAGCACCACTTGTTAAAGAGGCCATTCTCTCCCAACTGAGTGGGCTTCATGGCCTTGTTAAATATCAGATATCTGTATATGTGAGGATCTATATCAGAATTGTCAATTCGGTTCCATTGGTCAGTAGGTCTATCCTTGTGCCATTACCATGCAGTTTTGATTAAAGTAGCTTTGTAATATATTTTAAAGACAGGTAGTGTGATACTGCCAACTACGTTTTTCTTTTTTGATATGTCTTTGGCCTTTTTGAGGAATCAGAAGAGCTAAGCCCAGAGAGAAATGCAGCCCCAGGAAAAGAGGAACACAAGAAGCCTGAACCCTGGCAAACATCAGCAACTGTCTTGCTCCAAAATATGGCAATGAACTTTGGTGAGCAGAAACTTAATGCATTATGGCCTGGTATCTGTGGACATCAACCCCAAATAAATACACTTTGTAATGACTAATGCATTTTTGGTATTTTACATTAGCACCCCTTTGGCTGACTAATACATGGGAGAAGACTAACTGGAGAAAAGCCCTATATCTGTAAGGACTCTAGGAAAGCCTTCATTAGCAAATCAAATCTCACTGACCATGAGAAAATTCATAGTGGTTGGAAACCCATATATGTAAGGAATGTGGAATAGCTTTCAGCCAGAGGCAGTATCTTATTAAACATTACAACATTCATACTGGAGAGAAACCCTGTGAATGTAATGAATGTGAATCTCCAAAGAATGTCCACATCCAGTCTGTGCAACTTGTTGCCAGTCTTTTAAGGAAGCAGATGTGACTGTGAAATTCAGGATGTTTTTCTCCTCTGGAAAAGTGCATTTTCAGGTTTTTCTGAGATCTACTCCTCCCACAGCTTCTTTCAAACTCATTTGTGTTCAGGTTGTTACCACTAATTTATGCATCAGAACTCAAGATTTCTCTTAGTTAATGTAAAGTTGGGTTATACACTTATTTCAGATTTTCCTGGTTGTTCTCACTTGTTCTTCAGTCCATTACATTCTGTGTAAGCATTTAAAAAATTATCATTTTAAAAACAATGCAGCCCATTATTGTAGCATTTTATTCTAAGGCACCCCATCCCTTTATATTATTTCTGTTTCTTCAGCTGATTCTGGTGTGGATTCAAGTTTAACAGCCTCTGAACTACAGTGGCCTGCTTTCTACTTAACTCCAGTTTTCCTTATTATATTAAATCAGAAGTGATCCTCTCATAATTGGATGATATACTTCTAATCTCAAGTATTTTAAGAAGTTAGAATATATATATATTTAAGATGTACTCCAATAATTTTCTCATATATGGTAGGGTGTGGGATGGATGAAACTAGAGAATGCATGTATCTACAAACAGATATTTGTACACAAAAAATCTGCCAATGCACATAATTCTGAGGGAACAGGAATGGGGGTTGAGGCTAGAGAAGGAAGTTTGATGTTTTCCATGACAGACATAAATTATTTATATACTCTTTGCACAGATAATTTGGTTATAATTTAAAGAAATTATGAAAATAGTACACAATGAAATAATACATCATGGTTCTTTTAAAGATATTGATTTGTATCTGCAACATTTCTGGGGGAACACTTCCCATCACCTTTTGAAAATACAGCCACCCATAAAAGAAAAGTGCTCACCCACCTTGGCCCCCTCCCCAGCTGCCTGAATGGGTGGAGGTCTCGCTAAGCAAGAGTGGGCAGGGAGCATGAGGATCATGGATGCGACCATGTGAAGGCAACACTGCTCTCTTCACATGTCTGTTTAGAGGGCTGTTAGCACCACAGGAGAAGCTGGACTTCCTGTGGCTTACTCCACAGTGAATGGCCGATTGTGGGTGGAAGTCCTGCCCAAGGGTCTGTGCTGTTGGCACACAGAGTGAGAAGCTTGGGTCACCTAGCAGGAGGGAGATCAATGGCGTGGAGTGATCAGTGGAGATTCTTGAATTTAGAGCCTGCTGGTGGTGGTTAACATAGATGGCTGAGCCCCACCCACAGGGAAAATGCCTGGTTTCAACCATGACTCCTACAAAAGCAACTCATGCTCCTGGTTTGAGGAAGCATACTCTGAGGGAGGGAGGGCTCTCACAAAAGGTGAGGAGTTTACCTTCTGTGGATTTGACTGCATGGACCCCCCACATAGCTTTGGAGATCAGATAAGCTGGATTGAAACAGAGCCAGGCTGAGGGGAGAGACGAGTCTGCTGAGGAAACCTGATTTACCCAGCAGCACTTTGACATGGAGGTCTGGCCCCAGAGGAGCGGAGTCAGCCAATTTTATCACCCTGCCCTGACAAGCATCATAGCTTCACTCCCTTGGGGCCAGCAAGAAGTGGGGAGGGCTTGGTTATTTTCAATGAACCTATTTAGGGTCCCCTCGGTGAAGGGGGTGATCTAGCAGAGAATGTCTTTTTGGACACTTATATTCCCCAACCCCCCCCAAAAAAAAAAAAGAGACAGTCACTTTAAAAAATGAATTCCTGTTCTTAATTTAGTTTAATACTGAAAATCTGCCTCAAAACCTGCAGATAGAATCTGGAAGAGAAATTGAAAAACACAAGCAGGCTTAGAGGAACTGCACGGACCCTAGAAGGAACATTTCATCCTTTGTTTGCTTGATTGTGTGATTGTTTGGTTTTTCTCTGTTTATTTGTTGTCTCTACTTTTCTTTCCTCTTTCCTCCCTCCTTTCTGTTTTCCTTCAATTTTTAAAAAATTAGGTGCTGTTAGCTTAACTTTTCTTTGCTGTTCTTCTTCTTCAGTGATTTCCCATTCTCTGTCTATATTGATATTTTATCCCAAGCTATCTCTTCTCCTTCCTTCATCTCTCTGCCTTCTGCTTTCAGTTGTGGTTCTTAGACACTACGCTTTTTCTTTAGCCCTCAACTTAAGGGTGCAAATTTCAATTCTATCTATTTGTTTTCTTCTTATTTAAATAATATTAGCCTTTACATTTTATCCTATTATTTACTCTTTCTCTGCCCCCTCATCATTCTAGCCTTCTAAATCATTATATGTATATACCACTAATAGTTTCCCCAACCCATTGTTGGTACTCACTTTTTTCATGTTACCCTACACTTTCTACACAAGTTAAAACTTCATTTCACTAAGTCCTATTTGGCCCCTTTTATAACTTTTATCAATATTACTATTATCCTTCTTCCTTTCTCACATCTCTCAATTCCTCTGGAACTACTTTTTGCCTTCAAGGTAACATAGAATGAAGCAAGGAAACAAAATAAGAAGAAAAAAGTCTCAAAGAGAAAATCTAATACACACACAGAGCCACCAACTAAATAAAACTCGAGAGGAGAGAGAGAAGCTAATCAACTGAATTAAGCCATTAAGATAAAATGATGACTAGTGGGCAACAAAAAATTATGAACCACACTAAGAAACCGGAAGACATGGACCACTCCAATGAACAAACTAAAAACAAGGAATATATGCAGAACATCAAACAACGAATCAAAGATTCCCAAGCAAATATCATGAAACAACTTAATGAATTGAAGAAATACATTAAGGATATAAAGAAGACACTGGGAGAACATACCGAAGAAACTGGAAACATACACAAAAAGATAACAGATATGATGGTGATCAATGGCACAATCCAAGAAATCAAAAGGATGCTGGATTCACATAACAGCAGATTTGAGCAGGCAGAAGAAAGAATTAGTGATTTGGAAGACAATACAGCTGAAATCAAACAGATAGTAGAGCAGATAGACAAAACAATATTAAAAAAATCCATCAGGGACACAGGGATTTAACTGACAACACAAAACACATACACATACACATAGTGGGCATCCCAGAAGGAGAAGAGAAGGAAAAGGGAACAGAAGTAGTGTTGAAAGAAATAATGGCTGAAAACTTCCCAAACCTATTGAGGGAGATGGATCTGCAGATCCAGGAAGCAAAGCACACCCCAAACAGTATAAATCCCAACAGGCCAACACCAGGACTTATACTCATCAAAATGTCCAAAGCTCAAGACAAAGAGAAAATACTCAAGGCAACAAGAGAAAAGAGATCACATAGAAGGAGTGCACAATAAGATTAAGTGCTGATTTCCCCTCTGAAACCATGAAGGAAAGAAACAGTGGTATGACATCATCAAAGAACTAAAAGAAAAAACCTCCAGCCACAAATTCTGTATCCAGCAAAACTGACATTCAAAAATAATGGAGAGTTCAATATATTTACAGATAAACAGAAATTAAGAGAGTATGCCAAAAAGAAACTGGCACTTCAAGAAATACTAAAGGAAGTTATACAAGTTGAAAGGAAAAATCAAGATTTAAGAGACTTTAAAAACAACTAAAAAGACAAAAAACAGGAACAAAACATCATATGACATATATTAATCCAAAGAAAATATGGCTGAAGTAAGAAATACATTGTGAGTAATAACACTGAATGTTAATGGATTAAATTCACCACTCAAGAGACACAGATAGGCAGAATGGATAAAGAAATTATGATCCATCTATATGCTGTTTTCAAGAAACTCACCTTTGACCCAGGAATTCAATGAGGTTGAAGGTAAATGGCAGGAAAACAATTTCACAAGGTAACAGTAGACTTAAAAGGGCAGGAGCAGATATACTAATATTAGACAAAATAGACCTTAAATGCAAAACTATTGTAAGTGACAAAGATGGACACTATATATTAGTAATTGGGGTAATCTCTCAAGAAGAGAGAACAATCATAAACATTTACTCACCTAAATGGGATGCCTTATAATTCATGAGGCAAACTCTGGAAAAGCTAAGTGGAGAAATAAATGCTTCTACAATTATAGCAGGGGACTTTATTACACCATTATCATCATTAGACAGAACATCTAGACAGAGAATCAAAAAGAAACAATGACTCTCAACAATACATTAGAGGACCTGGACTTAATTGATATATATAGAACCATATACCCCAATACATCAGGATTTACATTCTTCTCGAGTGCTCATGGATCATACTCCAAGATAGACCACATTCTAGGCCACAGAAAAACTCTCAATGAATTCAGAAAGATTGAGATTATACAAAGCAATTTCTCTGATGACAATGGCATTAAATTGGAAATCACTAGGGCCAGAGAAACAGGTTAGGCACAAGGATATTGAAGTTAAACAACACACACTTAGACAAGAGTGGGTCAAGAAGGAAATCTCAAAATAAATCAGTAACTACCTTTAAACTAATGAAAATGACAACACAACATATCAAAACTTATTGGATGCAGCCAAAGATGTCCTGAGAGGGAAGATCATAGCCATAAATACATATAATAAAAATGAAGAAAGAGCTAAAACTGAAGACCTAACTGCACACTTGGAGGAATTGGAAAAACAACAACAAACTAAACCTAAAGGACGTAGAAAGAAGGAAATAACTAAGATTAGAGCAGAACTAAATGAAGTAGAGAATAAAAAAGCACTAGAAAAAAAAATAAACAAAAACGAAACCTGGTTCTTCGAGAATATCAATAAAATTGACAAACCCTTAGGCAGACTAACAAAGAAAAAGAAAGAACAGATGCAAATACACAAAATAAGGAACAAGCAAGTGGATATCACTACTGACCCCACAGAAAGAAATAGCATCATAAGAGGATATCTTGAAAAATTATATGCCAACAATAATGATAATTTAGAGGAAATGGACAATTTTCCAGAACCTCACAAACAGCCTACATTGATGAAAGAAGAAATTGATTAACTCAACAGTGCACTACGTTAAAGGGATAGACTCCATCATGAAAAACCTCCCAACTAAGAAGATCCCAGGACCAGATGGCTTCAGCTGAATTCTACCAAACATTCCAGAAAGAGCTAACGGCATTTCTACTTAAGCTCTTCCAAAGAATAGAAATAGAAGGAAAATTGCTCAACTCATTCTAAGATGTCAGCATTACCCTAATATCAAAACCAAACAAAGATACCACTAGAAAGGAAAATTACAGATCAATTTCCCTAAAGATCCTCGATGCTAAAATCCTCAACAAAATACTTGCTAATTGCATTCAACAACATATCAAAAGGAATATACACCATGACCAAGTGGGTTTCATCCTAGGTATGCCAGGATGGTTCAATATGAGAAAATCTATTAATGAAACACCACATAAACAAACTGAAAGAAAAAAACCACATGATCATTTCTATAGGTGTAGAAAAAGCATTCGACAAAATACAGCACTCTTTCCTTATAAAAACACTGCAACAGATAGGAACAGAAGGAAATTTTCTGAATATGATAAAGGGTAAATATGAAAAACCCAAAGCTAATTTATCTTCAATGTTGAAATCCTAAAAGCCTTCCCTCTGAGATCGGCAACAAGACAGGGATGCCCACTATCACCACTCTTATTTAACAGTGTCTTGGAAGTATTTGCTCCAGCACTGAGTCAAGCAAAGGATATAAAATGATCCAGATTGGAAAAGAAGAAGTGAAAATTTTATTATTTGCAGATGACATGATCCTATGCATAGAAAGCCCAAAGAAAGCTATAACAAATCTTCCGGAACATATAAAGGAGTTCAGTAATGTTGCAGGCTATAAGATCAATGTTGAAAAATTAACAACATTTCTGTACACCAATAATGAGCAATTAGAGGAGGAAATCAAGAAAAAAATGACATTTACAATTCTAACTAAAAGAATCAAATACCTAGGAATAAATTTAATTAAAGATGTACAGGACTTATATACAGAAAATTTCCCAAAACTTAAAGGAAATCAAAGAAGACTTAAATAAATGGGAAAATATTCCCTGTTCATGGATAGGAATCCTAAACTTCATCAAGATGTCTATCCTACAGAAACTACCCTACAGATTTAATGCAATCCCTTTAAAATTCAACACAATATTTTTTTTTTTTTTTATTATGGGTAAAAATCAAAATTCTCACAATACATACAAACATTTGTAAAATGATATATAAATATATATGCATATATGTGTATTTGCTTACAAAGATGTTATTTTTTATATATATATATACATATATTTTAAGAGGTGCTTAGATTACCTAAAATATTATACGGAACCCACTCGGATTCCCATGTTGCCCACCTCCCACACCTCCCACCACATCCAACACAAACATCTCCCATAGTGTGGCCCACCAACCTCAATGAACTTACACCTCCTGGAGCCTTGCCACCAACCATAGACCACAGTTCACACTGTAGACCACACTCAACACAATATTTTTTAAGGAACTGGAAAAACTAACCACAAAATATATTTCAAAAGGTAACAGGGCCCGAATTGCCAAATACATTTTGAAAATGAAAAGTTAAATTGGAGGTATCACATTACCAGACTTTAAAATATATTACAAAGCTACAGTGATCAAAACCACATAGTATTGGCACAAGGATCGACATACTGACCAATGGATTTGTATTGAGAGTTCTGATATATATCCTTCCATATACAGTCATCTGATATTCAACAAGGATTCCAAGCCCACTCAGTTGGGAGAGAATGGCCTCTTTAACAAGTGGTGATTGGAGAACTAGATATCCACATCCAAAAGAATGAGAGAAGAATACCATCTCACACCTTATACAGAAATCAACTCAAGATGGATCAAAGATCTAAATATAAGAGCCTAAACCATAAAGACCTTGGAAGATAATGTAGGAAAGCATCTACCGGAAATTGTAATAGGAAATGTTTACAGGAACTTCACAGTCAAAGCACGAGGAGAAAGACAAAAAGTAGTTAAATGTGATCTCATCAAAAACTTCTATACCTCAAAGAACGTTATTAAGAAAATAAAAAGGCAGCCTACCCAATGGGAGAAAATATTTGGCAACCATATATATGATAGGAGCCTAATATCCTGCATATATAAAAAAATCCTATACCGTGAAAATAAAAAGACAACCCATTAAAAAAATGGGCAAGTGACCTGAAAAGACACTTCCCCAAGGAAGGAATACCAAGGACTAAAAAGCACATGAAAAAATGCTTGATATCACTTGCTATCAGGGAAATGTAAATCAAAACTGCAATGAGATACCATTTATACCCATCAGAATGGCATCTATTATAAAAGAGCAGACTCTAAGTGTTGGAGAGGATGTGGAAGAATAGGAAACGTCATCCACTGCTGGTGAGATTGTAGAATGGTCCAGCCACTGTGGAGGACAGTTTGGTGGTTCCTCAGAAAAGTAACAATAGATCTTCCATATGATCTAGCAATTCCACTGGTGGGTAAATACCCAGAACAACTGAAAGCAAAGACACAAGCAGATATATGCACACCAATGTTCATAGTGGCATTGTTCACCATTTCCAAAAGTTGGAATCAACCCTGGTGCCCATCAACAGATGAATGGATAAGCAAAATGTGGTACATACGTACAATAGAATATTACTCAGCTGTAAGAAGGAATAAAGTGCTAACACATGGAATAACGTGGATGAATTTGGAAGACCTTATGTTGCGTGAAGCAAGCCAGGCACTGAAGGATGAACATTATATGACCTCACTGATTTTAACTGAAGAAAGTGAGCAGTGTCTGAGAACCATTGTCTGAAATATAGGTTAACAAGGGAGAGCAAAAGAAGAGTAGGCTGTGAGCCATCACCATATGGACATAAACTATGGTAAAAGGATAGAGTACAGATGCATATTGAAGGATAGGAGAGATGGGTAGTGATATTACTGGTTTGGTGGTGCAGGGTTGACAGATGGTTAGATTAGGAAGGGCAGTTTGGAATACCCAGGGCATGTATCTATCAATCATGTAATTCCATGAGACAAGACAGGGGAGTGTCATAGACCCCAGGGAGGATGGGGAGGAAGGAACAGTTAAGATCAAATGGGTATTTAGTGCTCATGGAAAAGGTTTTTCATTACCTTACAGTAATGGACACAGGACATGATAAATATCATCAAAAATTATTAAATTGTACCGTCTAAATTTTAAACTATACTGTAAACCACCCTCAATGTTTAGTTGCTATATTTTACTATTAGTATACCAGTTATAACAATGCTAACATCCATTTCTAAAAAAGATTTTAATATGGGTTGGGGAAGTGGGAGGGAAGTCGGGTATGTGGGAGTCTCTAGTATTCCATGTGTGACTTTGTGTGACCTAAATCTTCTTTGAAAATTAAATGAAAATTTTGGAGACACTGCGGAATGAGAGGGGGAATGTGTCATGGTACACTAGACATGCAATAATACAGTGATAAAAGGAAAAAAGAATAATTTTTTTAAAAGTGATTTTTTTGTTTTTTGTTTTCCTATGTTTTTGATTATCCCAATCCACTAATTATATTTATTTTTAGTTTAGTTTTTTTCTTCTGAATTTCCTTGTATTTATGCCTTGCATTTAAGCTATTCATTATTATTTCTTTATTCTATTAATTGTACTTGTTTGTTATATGGGCTTCATGTTCAAGGAACATAAATATGGGCTTCATGTTCAAGGAACATTGCAGAGGATCATTGGTGGGGGGTGTCTGGGATGGGGGATTCATGGGAGTAAATACATCTGAATATACGTGAAAGATATATGAAATTGTTCAAATGATCAAGGGATGGGGCAGGTTAACTTTTTGTAGACAATCACTCAATAAATGAGAGAATTTGAAGTCCCATCCTGGAGATCTCTGCCACATCCTCCAAGGGAGCAGAACAGTACCATGAGTGCAGGAGCAGTGTCTGGCTAAAGAGGATGGCCCACTGATGGGTGCTTGGTATTGATGACTATGAATGTTTGCTCTTGTAATTGAAACTTAGCCTAATGTTATGTGGTGCCTAAGTGTTGCCAATAGGGAGCCTACTTGTTACTCAAATGTGGCCTCTCTTAGCCAAACTCAGGATATGAATGCATTACCTTCCCCCCAAAGTGGGACATGACTCCTGGGGATGAAGCTCCCTGGCAACAAGGGATTAATACCATGTGGCACCTGGCAACATGATTGGAAGAAGTTCTTGAATAAAGGGGGAAAGGGTAAAGAGAAATGAGTTCATGTGGCTGAGAGACTTCAAAGAGAGTCGGGAGGTCATCCCAGAGGTAACACTTATGCACACCTCAGTAGGATCTCATAGAAAACCAAACTGTATATCACCACACAGAGGGGCTCCTGAGGGCTCCGGAGATATCCAGGTTCTATATAAGTGGGAATAGCCACAGAGATTGTTGCCTTATTAGTAGGCTTTAATTTGGAATCTGTGTTCCTGAGAATGACAGAGTTGGAGTCAAATAAGTCCTTCCTGCATATGGTCCATCAGTCCATTCTATTCAAACCTATATGTGATGCTGGAGTTTTTAGGTATATTTCCAGAGATTGGAGCCTCTGGTCTACCTATGTGTCAGGTGTGCCTGAAATCATGGTGGAGCTGCAACTCCTACCCTACAGCACAATGGGCTCATCCTAGTCACCTGGCTTGGAGTTGACAATGGGCAATGGCCATCCCAGGGAATGGAGAGGGCCTGCAGTTGAAGGCATGTTAATCCCATACACTGTATCCATGGGATATAAACCCTCTCCCACTAGGAGATGTAGTGGACATCACGATCCCAGTCCCTAAGGATTGGTAGAAGAGCTATGAACTAGAGTGGACTAAAGATGTTCTGTTGTAGACATATTTTAATTCAGGCAATGGAATTGGTGGCCATAGGATGCTTTCAGAGCAGTGAGGGGAAGGGCGGTTGAAATAAAGGGGCCTTTTGGGACTTGGGAGTTTTCATGAGTGGCATTGCAGTGATGGATGTAAGCCACTTTACATCAGCATATACCATGCAGAACTGTGTGGTAGACCGTGTGGTCTACGATGTCAACTGTGGTCTATGTTTGGTGGCAAGGCCCAGGATGTGTATATCCATAGTGGGTGATGTTCCACACTGATGAAGGATGTTTGTTTGGGACGTTGTTGGAGGTGTGGGAGGTGGGAAACATGGGAATCCCTGTAATTTCTGTGAAATATTTAGGTAATCTAAGCACCTTTTAAATACATATATATGTAAAGAAACAACATTTATGTAAGCTAATGCACATATATGCATATATATTTATATATAATTTTACAAATATTAGTATGTATTGTGAAAATTCTGATTTTTACCCACAATAAAAAAAGAAACAAAAGAAAGAAAACTCTGCAATAATGGACAGCATTATTTTTAAAAGGGTAATTTTTAAAATGCTTACCCAGAATGTAATTGATTGAAGAACGAGTGAAAACAAGAAAGATAATTTGAAATAATTGGAAAGCCATCTTTACATAAACTAAGAGAAACCTCGAGTTCTGATGCATGAATTAGTGGTAACAAATTGAACACATATGAGTGTGGAAGAAGGTGTGGGGGAAGCAGATCTCAGAACAAACTTCAAGTGCACTTTTTCTCAAGGAAAAAGACATCCTGAATTACACAGTCACATCTGCTTCCTTAAAACATTGGCAACAAGTTGCACAGACTGCAGGTGGAGATTCTTTGGAGATTCACATTCATTACATTGACAGGGTTTCTCTCCAGTATGAATGTTGTAATGTTTAATGAGATACTTCGTCTGGCTGAAAGCTTTCCTATATTTCTTACATGTATAGGGTTTCCCTCCATTATGAAATTTCTCATGGTCAGTGAGATTTGATTTGCTACTGAAGGCATTCCTACATTCCTTACATATATACGGGATCTCTACAGTTTGTCTTCTCTGGTCTGTAATGAGGCTTGATTTATGAATGAAAGCTTTCCCACATCCATCACATTCATAGGGATTCTCTCTGGTATGTATTCTCAGATGGTGAACGAGGTTTTCCTTCTGGTTGAACTCTTTGCCACGTTCATTGCATACATAGGGTTTTTCTCCAGAATGAATAATTTGATGTTTAATGAATGATTGCTTTCACCTGAAGGCTTTTTTACATTCTTTACATTCATTTTGTTTCTCTCTATTATGAGTTTTTCATGTTCTGTGAGATATGATTTGTACCTAAAGGCTTTTTCACATGATCTATGTGCATACCGTTTCTTTGCAGTAGGAAATCCCTTGTGTCTGAGATTTGACATTTGAATTAGAGCTTTCCCACATATAGATGATTTCTCTTCAGTATGAATTTTCTGGTGAATAAAGAGTTTTTCTGTCAGGTTGAAAACTTTCCCACATGTATGACACTTCTATCTTTGTTCACCTGAATGGCTTTTAAAATGAGGAGTGAAAAATGATAGTAGAGAGCAACCTACATTCAGGACACTAATATGGTTTATCTCTAGTTTGAATTTTCCCATATTCCATGAGATTTTGTTTCTTAAGGAAGCATTCCCATGTTCATTACAATACTAACTAATATATGAATATTTCACACTCAATGAGATTTAATGCCTGGCTGAAGAATTTCCAATATTCCTTACATGCACAGGGTTTTACTCCTGCATGTTTCTTTGATGTGACTCTTGCTTTCTGAAATTCGTGAAATCCAAAATGGTTTCTCTGAAGGATTGATTCTCAGGTATCTCATGAGGTTGAATTTCCAAGAAAACTTCACATGCATTACACTTAAAGGGGAGGACTACAATGCGGGGCAAATTCCTTCTAAGTAAAATTATATTCATAGAAGTGTTATTTTGAGGAAACAATGCTTGTGGTCAGAGAAAAGATTTTCCCAACTTTCTTACATTCTCTGCTTTCATCTTAAGCCTGTACTACTGTGGAAGTGTATATAGCTTCACTCACAAGCTTTTGTATGTGGTTCTTTCCACTTCTTAATGTCCTATGATTCTTCATAGCTTTTGGGGTGCAGCAAAATCAGTGCCTAGAGGGAAATTTATAGCATTGAATGCACTCATTAGAAAAGAGGAAAGACCAAATATCAATCACCTAAGTGTCCAATTTGGGAAGTGTGATAATGTCTCCTTTTTATTTGTCCTATCATTCCAGGTTCTTCTTACTTCAAATCAGCATCACATCCAGTATGGTGCCTTCATAACTAGGAAATGTGGAAATGAAACAGCACAGGATTAATGATGGGGACAAAAACAACACCCCATAGATTAAGCCTGGAACATTCAGGCTTCTGAAGGATAAGAATGGCGCAGTTTGGAAAGATGCACGAGTAACGTGACCCCAGAACAAAGGCCAATATTGCAACCCAGGAAATCCTGACACTTTGTTTTGGACTGACTATTTTTATTCAATTTTTTCCCTTCTATTTACTTGGACGAGATACACTATTTAATATTCTGTAAAGTTTGCTGGGGAAATTATAAGACTTTTGCTTGCCTTCCCAAATCCACACTTATTATTTGTTATAGACTTGTGAAATAATATATTTTAAAACATTGTATATCCTGTATTAGTCAGAAAAAGGGGTGCTGATGTAAAATACCAGAAATCTCTTGGGCTTTATAAAGGATATTTATTTGGGGTAGAAGCTTCCAGTTACCAGGCCATAAAGTATAAATTTCTTCCTTAATAGGGGTCTGTTACCCTGTCTTGGAGCAAGAGAGCTGCTCACATTTGCCAGGGTTCAGGGTTATTTTGTTCCCCCCATCCCAGGGCTGCGTCTCTCCCTGGGCTCAGCTCCTCTGTTTCTTCCTCAAGTTCAGATGTAGTCAATGAGGCTCACTAAGCTTTGCCTCTCTCCACAAGACCAGCTGTGAACTGTCAGGTGAATGGCTTCTCTCTTTTCCCTGGGGCCTCCTCTCCTTGCTCATCAGAACTCCAACATCAAAAACTACCCCAATTCTGTCCATTGCCATGTCTTTTTATGTGTGAGGCCACACCCACTAATGGGCGGGGCTCAAGTGCCCTACAGACTGTGAACCAGTCAATGCCCTTATCATAACTTAATCATGCCCAGATTAATAGACCAGTTTACAAGCATCGTCCCATAAATATTATTGGAATGCATAACGATATCAAACTGCTACATATCCAGTTACCCATCTTATGCTATATATTATTTTATGGTGTATTTGAACACTTTATTGATGTCCTTGGCCACGGATATCATTATTAATTTATCCATTCAATAGTCATTTAGGTATATGAATTTAATTAACAAATATTGTTCTTCAATCCATCCTGAATCTTGAACCTTCTGAGAATATTTTTTCTGCCTGAAGAATATTCTTTTACATTCCTTTAAAGTGAGTTGCTGCTAGCAAACTTTACTAGTTTTTACTCATCTGTAATATTATTTATTTCATTTCTTCCTGAAGCATTGAGATGAATTAAATCTCAGGCCGTCTATGATCTCCAATGTTTTGAGAGTACCCTTAGGGTCGAATTTCTCCATTCTGTTGTAAATGTAATCAGTTATTTAGAGAAGAAATTAGGGTCTTTCTGTTTTACAGCCTGCTCCTTCCCAACCCCAGGAAAAATCTGTGCACTGTGGCTCTGGGTATGGGAATGATGGCTCATCTCTGAGTTACACACCTGATTTTGGAGCTAAGATTTGGTGGAGAAAGCACAGTATATTGTGTTCTTCTTGGGACCTTTCTAGGGACCAGTGCAATGTTGGTCAGCAACCCATTTTGCTCAATGATTGCCACACCGCAATTACAGCCACTGTTCAGGAGTTCCCATTTCTCCCAGACTTAGGAGACCCATCCTGATCCCTGTGCCCTGGTTAATGTCATCATTTGAGTCTTGTGTGGGCCCCAGAGAAGTATGTTCTTACTAAGCTATTGCTGTGTGTGTAAGCCTCTTTTATGTAGGACATTTTGGTTAGATTCAGATAAGGGAAATTTCGATTAAGGCCATTTTTGTTACAATGCTTTACTTTAGTTAAGGGTCTCCGATTAGTTTTCAGGCACCATAATGGATCCCAATCATTGTGCTGAAGTCCTACATACATGGAACACACAGAGATGAGTGCTGCCGTGTTTACCCTGCCATGTGGGAGAGAGATCAAAGATCTCCTACAGCTGTGGAGAGACACAGAAACCCTGAGAGCCTGAGGGAGAGGCCAGAGGCTGTACTCACGGAGCAGCTTGAAGCTGAAGACATCCAGGCCATAGGAAAAGGGAGAGGTGTGAGCAATTGTGTTTAATGGGCCACTGCTGAACTCTGGGAGAAAGTGTGTTTGGAGGAGAAGGCAGAGAGGGACAGGCAGGCCCAACATTTTGCCTTGGCAGGATTTCTGCAGCAGCTGACCGTGGCTAAGACAGCATTTTAGATGATGACTTGATGTGTACATTTTCACAGCCTCAGAACTGTAGGCTTTGAACCTAATAAATTCCAATAAAAGCCAACCTACTTCTAGTAGTTTGCATTGGCAGCATTGGGAAACTCAAACAGCCGAGCACACAGAGTTGGAGAGCTGCCCTGTTCCCAAACAGCTGTGTGATGCTGATGCTCAGTGATATCACCTGTAAACTGTGGGTATCTCCAGACTAGGCAGGAATGATTACAGATAAGTTGGAGGGGGAAGTGCTCTTCGCCAGGAAGGCCTGCAAGACAGGGAGATAGGCAGGGGTGTCACAGGGTTTGGGGACTTTTATAAAGTCACAGATGCCCCAGTATGATGTACCTGCCTCAGGCAATGGTTGGCCAGATGGGCAGGGGCAAATAAAATCATGGGACATGTGGTCTGTTGCATCAGAGATGTCAGGGCACACAGAGGAGTTTCCCTGCTCCTGCTCCTTTTGCCCTTCCCTCCTTCCCTTGGCATCCAGCCTGGACCCTCTGAGGAGGCTGCTCTTACTGTATCCCTCCTGGGTCTCAGGTACAGACTCAGGTGTCCTGCTTCCAGTTCTATATTCACCTTCTCCAATTTTGGGGCAGCTAAAGAAAGAGCAATGCCAAGATGAAACATGTTGATGTTAGGAAAGAAATGTCAAAATTCACATTACAGAATTGACCACAGCAATAACACCACCAGAATGAGAAACATTAGGCCAGTGACCCTAATAAATAGTACAGGAATCCCAGAAAGTCCTGGGACCTAGGGCTTACAAGAATAGAAGTGAGGTTTTGAGAGGGTGCAATGTTTGCAGAAAACCTCAGAGGGTGCAGATGTCAGATATTTCTCAGATTAATTAAGTATATAATTTGCAACACTGTTGAAAATGATGTAGACCTCTTCAATCCCAGAAGAGAATGGAGGGGTTGGATGGGTAGAAGCTGGAGTACACTGGAAGAAACCAGAGAGGGAACCAAACTCTCAGAACCCCATTGAAAACCATCATCATAGGTTCAGGTTCTGCAATGGAGTATAGGGGAAAAGCCCTGGTCAGCACTCACAGCCTCATTTAGTGATGTGAGTCAATCCAGCAGGTCTAACATGGGGAGTAAGCAGCAGGAGGTCCGTCTTCTGCTGTGGTGCTAACAGCCCTCTAACCAGACACGTGAAGAGAACAGTGTGGCCTTCACATGGTCGCATCCATGTTCCTCGTGCTCTGTTCTCACTTCTGCTGAGGGAGGTCTCCACCTGTCCAGACAGGTGGGGGTGATGCTGAGGGGAGAGAGTACTATTTTTTATGAGTGATTATATTTGCAAAGATTGAGGGGAAGTGCCCCCACACCCAGTAATGTTGCAGATACAAATCACTACCTTCAAATCAACCACTTTGTATGATTTCATTGTGTACTATTTTCATAATTTCTTTTAAATGATAACCAAATTATCCGTGCAAAGATTATAAAAATAATTTATGTCTGTTATGGCAAACACTAAATTTTTTTCTCTAGCCTCAACCGCCATTCCTCCTTCCTCAAAATTATCTGCATTGGCAGATTCTTTTTGGGTACACATCTCTGTTTGTTAATACATGTATTCTCTAGTTTCATCCATCCCACAGCCTATCACATATGAGAAAAATATTGGAGTACAACTTAAGAATATAAATAACGCTTTTAACTTCTTAAAATACTTGAGATTAGAAGTATATCTCCAAATTTTGAAAGGATCATCTCTGATTTAAAATAATAAGGAAAATTGGAGTTAGGTAGAAAGCAGGCCACTGTAATTCCGTGGCTCTTAAACTTAAATCCACATCAGAATTAGGTGAAGAAACTGAAAAGATATAAATGTTTATGGTGCCTTAGAAGAAAATGCTACAATAATGGGCAGCATTATTTTTAAAATGGTAATTTTTAAAATTCTTACCCAGAATGTAATGAATTGAAGAACCAGTGAAAACAACCAGGATAATTTGAAATAAGTGGAAAGACCATCTTTACATAAACCAACAGAAATCTCGTGTTCTGATGCATAAATTAGTGGTAACAAATTGAACACAGATTTTGTAATTCACCTTGGAGGTAGACGGTGCCAGGAATGATCCAAAGAAAGTTTGGGATGAGGGGACCTCACTCCATGTGCATGCACTCAAATTTATTTAGGCTGAAGTTGCTTTTTATACTACAAAGTTTATAACAAAAGTAGGGCGTCCTTCACTATTTCCTCAGCTTGGTACATGAGAGCGCTGCTTATTTCTGTATTTCCAGACAATCTTTCTTGAGATTTCAGACCATAAAATCTTAATGGTGTGTTCATTCCTTCTCTGGCTCCTCCTACTGATGTTTGCAGTATGCAGTGTCCTTGGAGACATTTACTCATGTTTCTCTGCCAGTAAACATGCTTTTTAAATGCTTAACCCATTATGGTCTGGCTCTCAGCATCTTTTCCAACAACTCCCCCTTTTTTGTTTTTTGTCCAGGGTGACTGTGCCAGTCTTAGGTTGCCCTCCTCTGAAGGTCTTACCCCTCCCTGGCCACCAGCCAAGCTCAATGGACAGGAGTTTGAGATTCAAGGGTTTTAAGCAGAATCAAGTTATTAGCATGGCTGGCTTTTTCAGCCCTATTAATGTGGGACAGCAGGGCTTTGCAAATACATCCTAATAAAGTTAAGAGTAGGAGACTACCAATTATCACCACACTGAAGTTAGCATGTACAGTGGTTGATTTCCACCAATGTAAGGGGTTTATTTTATTTAATTGATCTGTCACTGATTGCCAAAATTTGCCACCTGAAATCGTAGTAAGTTTATTATGAGACATGCTCAAAATCCTTTTTTGCAAATCTGTAATTTGTATAGAAAAATTTGTTTGATGACATATTAAATGATTTTAATTATTTCCCATTCATAATTGGAATCATTGTATGGGGGAGGAGTGATAAAAAAAGTACTTTCATTCCAATCACACTTCAAAACCTTGTTTTAAATTTAGATTATATACCTTTTCTCCCATTTGTGTAACAGCCATCTCTAAGTCATTAAGGCTATTATTAATTTTCCCATCAGTAAATGCCTGACTATGCCATAGCTCACTAGCATTTTTCTGCCAATTTCTAACATATTGTCGTGTTTGGATAGTCTCATGTAGGGAAGTTTCTGCCTCAGCAGCAGCTGTAATAATACCTATAAGCCATAACACAGCAGCTATAATTAATCCAATTAAACATTTGGTTCTTTTCAAATAATGATTTAGAAAGTGCCAAAGGATTTGGTTCTCAGGGGAAGTCTGCCAGCAGCGATTCATGTGAACCCGAAGCCATATTCCATGATGCCATTTTCCTATTTGAAACACAGTAGAATTTTCTTGTAAAACAGACTTTGATACACAAGTGTAAAGGGAGCAATTGCTGCAGAAAAACCATGTTTGATTAATCCTCACTCTTCCAACGATAAAAACTATGGGATCCCAAACACATATTTTAAGAAATTAAGTGGATTTTCTTTTTAAAATGGTAATACTAGTTTTACTGCCTTGTCATTCAAAAATTGGGCTAGTTTCAAAAAATAATTTCCACAAATACTTTTTTCTTTTAAGTTTACTGTCCCAGAGTTGTAGGATAAATCTTCCTTGATGAGTCCAATTTAGTGACGTATTTATACTTATGATGTCCCCAAAATTCCAAAAATTATGATAGCTTTCATTCGTTGTTTTTGTTGAATTATTAATTTTTCAACATATGGTACGTTTACATTAGTTTTCGTTATCCCTATAAGGGCACAATTCATTAAAATTCTATAGGAATTATTAAAGAGCACAACCTCAGATGAAACATAACATGTGTGCCATTTTTCACTTTGTACTATGATTTTGGGGCTGTATACATGGATTGATGGATACTAGGCAGATAGGTCATTCAAGAAAATGCAAGGTTAAATTTTCAATAAATTTCCCTTTCTACTGAGATTTTAGAGGAAGGAGAGAATAAACGGCCACAGGAAAATGAAAAATCTAATTAATATAAACATGGTAGGATTTGCCCCCGCAAGTCAAAAATTCTAAAGAGGTGAATTAGTAATATAAGCCAAATATGTTTAATTATATGAAGGTGCACTACTAACTACTGATGTTGTCAAGGTAAGCATAGCAAAGAATAACTGTTTTAGAGTGACATTCTGACTTTTAGAAATTATCATCTTTTCTGCTTCTTGTGTGAGCTTCTTTGACTTGTTAATGTCAAGGTTTCAGATATCTGGACAGGACCAAAAACTGATCTCCTTTATCGGTAATGATAAGAGCAAAACCTCGACACTATACCCTAACTTAATTTCTGCATTTTCCCATTGATTATTATCTTTCTGCTTTCAATAAACTAGTTGTCCAATATTTGTTTCTGTATTTTTGTCTTATTATTGCAAGAAATGCCCAGCTGCTGATGTAAATGATTCTGACATTTGGCTTAAAAAATTTATTGTAAATAATGCTTGACATAATTGTTCTCACACCTCACCATTTCCACCTGTTTTGTTTTTGTACCATTTAATAATAGAGGTTTAACTGTTAATTTTTATGATAAGTATACATACATTCACAGGCTTACTAAATCAGGGGAAACACTGATATAGTTGGCTTATTTTTGGCTAGAGTCCTGGATAGATACAAGATAAATGCTAATATATATTTAATTTAATAAACTTATATTGACAATAAGGGTGAGAAACAAATAACATAACTAATTAAAAGATTAAGTCAATATTGAACAAAGTTACAGAATGACAGATAAATATTGCAGTCTTACATATATACTTACCAATATTTAGCTTGCAGCTGGGAAGTGTTGAGTTGTTGAATTAGCAAATGATACTAGAGTTTTGGTTGACTGTGTTTAGGACTAATGAATTTGATACTATAGATGCCAACTTGTGAGTATTTTGCTAATTCTCGAGAAAGGGACCTGCCTCCTCAGGAAGGAACACAACACTCTCTGGACAATACATTTTAAGGTTTATGCATAAATCCCTGGGAGAGTAGCCAGCTCCCCCAGGGAGGAATACAACACCTGTTGAAATGCATTTTATCTTTTTTAATTTGTTACAAAATTTCCTTGATGTTCTTACTATTTTACTTTCCAATATTTTTCCTGAAATGTGAAAAGTGTTAACTGGCAAGGCATTGGTTTTTAGATTAACAAAGTTTTCTGTATGATGATTTACTTTTAGGCTTGAACAATATTTGCCAGACTTTTTTTTAATATATTTAGTTTCAGGACTGTCAAAATTCAAAACAAGAGATTTGCATATACATTTCATAATATGCATTTATGTGTAGTATACAAGTTATTAAATAACTTATGTATGCAATGTATTGTATTAAAGTTTTGATTAGTATTTAAGTATATTATACAGAATTCATAATTGTAGTAGATTATACAACAACAGACATCCAATGAATAAACTTTTATTTCTTAAACATTTAAGATTCTTAGTAGCATGAATAGAATGACCTCAATTTCTTTGTTTTGTATTGTTTGAGGCAAAGGTAAAAACAAATTAGAATTTCCTATTTGGGCTGTGGGGTAATACATTAACTTGTAATTTTAATACTTGCATTGGTTTTGTTGTTTACATTATAGTTAGAATTGTGGCTGTTCCTTACAGTGTTGAATATAAACTTAATTTATTGTTGGCTACTTGGCAGAAAGGGGTATGTGGATTGGCTTGACTTGTATAAGAAAATATTAAAGAAAGCTTTAGGAAGATTTAAAACAAAGTGAGAGTGACATAACTGGATATTAATTTTTTGCAACAAATAGCAATATTTTGGACCACTACAAGCTGTAGGGGTGTAATTTTATTTTACTATATTTTACTGTTATGCACTACCCTGGCAGCCTTTAATGGCTGATTTCTTCCTGTAGTTATAACTAAAAATTATAATTAATAACAACATATTTTATTTAATATTATATTGAAACATTATTATATTTTCAGGAATTTTATACACTTTTAAAGTATTCATATGAACTTTTTTTTCATATAACATTAATTGCTATAAAATTAGAAAATTTATTTTAATTATAAAACAGATTAATATACTTCATTCAACTTATTTCACATGAACTTAACTATATTCAGGATTTTACTTTTTTTTTAGGTAAAAGACCAACTTATATGTGACAGTTTGAAATAAAAGCTATGTTTCAGGATTTGACTTTGAGAAAGCAGGTTTGAACATTGTGTTCTTTATAAGTGATAAAACCTGTTTCTCCATGGAAGAGATAAGGTTAAAGTACAAAAAAGCTATTTTGATAAAACAGACTTTCTTTATTGCATACTGATTATTTCAGAAAAAATTTTGTAAATTTTTACCAGAACAGACTACTGACTTCAGAAACTTTGAGAAAGAATAAAACTTTAACTTTTTATTATTACATTGTTTGACATTAAAGCTTTTAAAAATTTTTAGATAGCCTGTTTAAATCTTACTTAGCTTTGAACACAAGTTCTTTTTCCACATGCCTTTTGCACTTTTTGTATTTATTCAGGTTTTTCCCGAATTTTACTTTTTTAAAATAACTAGTAATTTTTTTCTTGTGATAAAATTACTTTCTTTTCATTAATAAAAATGCACATTACATACTTAAGTTACCACAATGATTTTGGCAACTATTTCCAAGCAAACTTCTCACAACACATAATTACCATCAACATTAAACAAACTTGTTAGAATAATCCTTTAATTTGAGTATAGCAATTTTTATTATTTTAAACTAATATCCATATTTATTTATTAATATAAACACTTATACAATTTTTGGCCATTTGAATTGAGCTCTTATAATAATTTTCACTTATCAATTTAATATTATCATTTGGAGGTATCAAAATATTCACTGACACTGAACAAACAGACAAATACAAAAAAGAATTATGACACACTAACAGAAACATAATGCTTACTAATTTGACCGATAATTTTCACTCCTTTGGTACGGCTGACTTCAAGCCCTCTAACATTTCACATCTTTGATTTTACTGTTTTTAAGATTTTTTATGAAATCTGTGTCACCTGTAATATATAAGCTTGTTCTTTGAAACACTTTTGTTCATAATCCACAAGCAGCCAGGACAACTTAAACAGCATAAATACAGTTAAGCTCTAATTTAGAAGTTTATACAGATATTGAAAATGTGTATTTTGGAATACTACTCTTTAGGAGCACACTTAAGCTCAAAGTTCAGATTTCTGGGATAGGCCCTTTAATTCCTGTTCTTAATTTTGGATATACCCAGTGAAGGAGTAATAAACTTAGTTTCAGCTGAGGAAGTATCGACAGCACTACTGCTTTTGGTAACTGTCTTAAGTTCTCCTAAAGGCCTGAGTGAACTGCTCTGTTGGGTAGATTTGAGCAAGGCTGGGAATTATGCTCATATTGTTTGTCTGAGGTCCTTGAGCAAGATCCGCTTGGAAGTTTCTCAACTTAATAATGAGACTACCATTTTTATGATATTTAGGATGGCATTCCTTGGCCTCATCTGCAACTCACAGATGAGTTGGTATTTATTTATTATTGCCCTTAAATGGAGCTCTTACACTAGTTTTGATTTCGCAATCTTTTTTCATATGACCTGGTTTCCCACATTTAAAGCCATTTAAATTAGTAATCATAGGACTACGGCCCTTTAGAGCAGCTGCAAGAAGGTTCATGTTATAAGTATTAGGCCCAATGTTTTGGCATATTTTTATATAATACCATAAAGTCCTTCCATTTGCCTTTATGCGATATAAAGCCTTTTTACACTCACTGTTAGCATTATCAAAACCAACATTAGAATAAGAATTTCTTTAAGATCAGATTGAGTTACTGTGTTGTTGACTACATCTGCCAGCCTTGTTACAAATTCAGCAAGGGTTCAGTATTTTATGAAAAAAATTTTAATATGATTGTACAGCCTGTCCAGGGGTGGAGAAACATCGCCACGCAGATAGGCAGCAATATCACACTTGTAACAATGGCATTAACATCATAAAGAGCTTAGCTAGGAGTCCCAGCCCTTTGATCTGTTCCTAATATTTGTTCAGCAGTAGTAGGCACAAGTGGATTTTGCTGTTGGTTTCATCATCTACAATGTTAGCTTTATCAGCACAATAATTTTTAAATTGAAAAAATTTTGCTAAATTCAGAAGAGCTTGAGCTAACAACTCCCAATCCCAGGGTATTAATCTGTTTGCTGGTGCCATTTCTTGGACCAATTCTGAGGATAAGGAGATTTTACACCATATTGAGTGCATGCTTTTTAATTTTTTTTATAGTTTTAAAAGGAATAGGAGCATGCTCATATTGTACACCCACTTGGAGATTGTTAGCATCTACTGGAATTTGAGTTACTGTTACTGGATAAGTTAAAAAAAATTGCATAGCCTCTGAATTTTCTTTTCTATTTCTCTGTGCTATACTTTTCATAATTGAAGTGTATGGTGCTGGCACAAAAACAAAACTTTTCGAGGGTCATCAAATGATGTAGTAGGTTGTGATGCTGGTTTGAAAGACAATAAATTACCTTTGGAGCGGATGGCTTAACGACCACTGGAATAGTTCCATAAACTCCTTATTTCTTTTTTTCCTTTCTATTAGACATGATTTTATCTGTTTTTGCCTTTTCATTAATTTTTCATATATATTTTCATTAAAATCATCATTAGCTTGTTCTGCTATAGTTTTAGCAATAGCAGTATCCATTTTAATATCTTCATTTTCATATGACTGTAATGGTTCAAGAGCAACAGAAATAAGACTACACAAAGACCATACATAACATTGTATCTGTGCAAGAGAAAAGTGTTTTAGTAGTTCTAGGGTCATCACAGATACCTCTGTATCCTTTAACATTGTTTTCAAGACTTGGGAATATTCCTCTAACAGAGTCAGCTGATTACCCATTTCCCTGATGATCACGATTATTTGACTCACCAACAGAATGCCAGGACTTTGTGACCTAGCAGTCCTTCTTTCCATGTTACTGGTACAGAGAAAAGAGTAGTCATGCCCCAAATGGATGCCATCTGTTGTAATTCAACATGGAGGTAAATGGTGCTGGGAATGATCCAAAGAAAATTTGGGAGCAGGGATTCTAACTCAATGTGGAATGCAGGCAAGTTTATTTAGGCTGAACCTGCTTTTTACACTACAAAGCCGATAACAAAAGTAGGGTGTCCTTCACTAGTTCCTCAACTTGGTATGTGAGAGGGCTGACTGTTTCTGTGTTCACAGACAATCTTTCTTGTAAATTCAGACAATAACATCTTAGTGGGCTGTTCATTCTGCTCTGCCAATTCCCACTGATGTCTGTAGTATGCAGTGTCCTTGGAGACATTTACTGTTTCTTTGCTAGCAAGCATAATTTTTAAATGCTAAACCCTTTATGCTCTGGCTCTCAGCATCTTTTCCAACAATTCCCCCCCCCTTTTGTATTTTGTCCAGGGTGACTTTGCCAGTCTTAGGTTACCCTCCTCTGAAAGTCTTACTCATCACTGGTCATGAGCCAAGCTCCATGGACAGGGGTCTTCAGAGTTATGGCTTTAAACAGAATCAAGTTATTGGCATGACTGGCCTTTTCAGCCATATTAATGCAGGACTGCATGGCTTTGTGAATGCCTCCTAATACAGTTAAGAGTAGCAGAGCCCCAATGATCACCACACTGAAGTTAGCAAGTACAGAGGTTGATTTCCACCAATGTAAGGGGTTTATTTTATTTAATTGATCTGTCACAGATTGCCAAAATTTGCTACCTGGAAGCGTAGTAAGTTGATTCTGAGCCATGCTCAAAATTCCTTTTGCAAATCTGTAATTTCTATAGATAAATTTGTGTGATGACCTATTGAAGGATATTTAATTTTTCCCATTCATAATGAGAATCATTGTATGGGAGAGGAGTGATACAAAAAGCACTTTCATTCTAATCACACTTCAAACCTTGCTTTATATTTAGATTATATACCTGACCTCCCATTTGTGTAACAGCCATCTCTAAGTCATTAAGATTGTCAATCTGCTCATCAATATATACCTGATTATGCCATAGCTCACTAGCATTTTTATGCCAATTTCTAACACATTGTTTTGTTTGGATAGTCTCATATAGGGCAGTTTCTGCCACAGCAGTTTCTGTAATAATATTTATAAGTCCTAAACCAGCAGCTATAATTAATTCAGTCAAACGTTTGGTTCTCTTGAAATAATGATTTTAAAAGTGCCAAAGGTTTTGGCTCTCAGGGGAAGACTGCCAGCAGCAATTCATGCGAACCAGAATCCATATTCCATGTTGCTGATGTCCTATTAGAACTGCAGTAGAACTATCCATCTTTTCTGCTTTTGTGTTTTTTTTTTCCCTTTGGCTTGTTTATGTCTAGGTTTCAGACGTCTGGAGAGGACCCAAAGCTGGTCCCCTTTATCTGTAATAATAAGAGCAAAACCTCGACACTATATCCTAACTTAAGTTCTGCCTTTTCCCAGTATTATCTTTATGCTTTCAAAAAACTAGATGTCCAATATTTGTTTCTGTATTTTTGCCTGATTTTTGCCAGAAATTCTCTGCTGCTGATGTATATGATTCTGACCTTTGTCTTAAAAAATTTACTGTAAATAACGCTTGACATAATTGTTCTCACACCTCAACATTTCCCCTTTTTTGTTTTTGTAGCATTTATAAATAGTTTTAATTGTTAATTTTTAGTGATAAATACACATACATTCACAGGCTTAGTAAATCAGAGGATACACTGATGTACTTGGCTTATTTTTGGCTAGAGTCCTGGATAGATATAAGATATACTTTAATATATATTTTGATTAATAAGCTTAATTGACAATTATGGTGGGACACAAATAACATAACTAATTAAAAGATTAAGTCAATATTGAACAAAGTTACAGAATGACAGATAAATAGAGCAATCTGATATATATATATATATACTTACCAATATTTAGCTTTTAGCTGGGAAATGTTGAAGTAGCAACTGATACTAGAGTTTTGGTTGACTCTGTTTAGGGTTAATGAATTTGATACTATAGATGCTAACTTGTGAGTAGTTTGCTAATTTCCAAGGAAGGGGCCAGCCTCCACAAGAAGGAACACAACACTCCATGGGCAGTACATTTTAAGGTTTATGCATCAATCCCTGGGAGAGTGGCTAGCTCCCCCAGGGAGGAATACAACAACAATTGAAATGCACTTTATATATTTTTTAATTTATTACAAAACACTGTTGATGTATTTATTATTTTAATTTCCAATATTTTTCCTGAAATGTGAAAAGTTTTAACTAGCAAGGCATTGGTTTCAGGATTAACAAAATTTTCTGCATGATACTTTCCTTTAGGCTTGAACAATACTTGCCAGACTTGTTTTTTAATACATATGGATTCAGGACTGTCAAAGCTTAAAACAAGAGATTTACATATACATTTAATAAAACTCATTTATGTGTAATATACAAGTTATTAAATTACTTAAGTATGCAATGTATTTTATTAAAGTTTATTATTAAAGTATATTATACATAATTCATAAATACAGTAGATTATACAACAGACATCCAATGAATAAACTTTTATTTCTTAAGCATTTAAGATTCTTAGTAGGATTATTAGAATGACCTCAATTTTTTTATTTTGTAAAGTTTGAGACATAGGTAAAAACAAATTAGTATTTCTTATTTGGGCTGTGGCATAAATACATTAACTTGTAATTTTCATTTGTTTTGTTTTTAACATTATAGTTAGAATTGGGGCTGTTGCCTACAGTGTTGAATATAAACTTGATTTATTGTTGGCTATTTTACAGGAAGGGGAATGTGGGCTGGCTTGAATTGTTTAAGAAAATATTAAAGAAAGTTTAAGTAAATTTTAAAACAAAGTGATAGTGACATAACTGGGTATTAATTTTTTGCAACAAATAGCAATATTTGGGACCACAGCATGCTGCTGGGGTGTTATTTTATTGTATTGTATTTTACTGTTATGCACTGCCCCGGCAGCCTTTAATGGCTGCATTCTTCTTGTAGTTATAACTAAATATTAGGATTAATAACATTATACTTTTTACTATTATATTGAAACTATTATATTTTCAGTAATTTTATACACTTTTGAAGTATTCATATGAAATTTTTATTCATATAACTTTAATTGTTATAAAATTAGAAAATTTCTTTTAATTATAAAACAATTTTAAATACTTCATTCTACTTATATCACAAGAACTTAACTATTTTTTTGTATTTTACCTTTATTTTAAGGTAAAAGACCTAGTTATTTGTGACAGTTTGTAAAAAAGCCATCTTTCAGGATTTGACTTTGAGAAAGCAGGTTCGGACATTGTGTTCTTTTTATAAGTGATAAGACCTGTTTTTCAATGGAAATGATAAGTTTAAAGTACAAGAAGCTATTTTGATGAAACAGACTTTCTTTAATGCATACTGATTATTTAAGGGAAAAACTTTGTAAACTTTTACTAAAACAGACAACTGACTTGAGAAACTTTGAGAAAGAATAAATCTTCAACTTTATATTATTACATTGTTTGACATTAAAGCTTTAAAAAATTTTAGATAGACTGCTTAAATTTTACTTAGCTTTGACCACAAAAATTCCTTTTTCACAAGCCTTTTGCACTTTTATATTTATTCAGGTTTTGTCCCACATTTTACTTTGTTTTAATAACTAGTTATTTTATCTTAGTATAAAATGACTTTCTTTCCTTTTATAATAAAGCACATTCTATATACTGTCCATACTTAAGTTACCAAAATGATTTTGGAAACTACTTCCAAGCAAACTTCTGACAAACTATAATTATCATCAACATTAAACAAACTTTTTAGAATAATGATTGAATTTGAGTATAACTATAGTTATTATTTTAATCTAATATCCATATTTATTTATTAATATACATACTTATTTAACTTTTGGCCCTTTGAATAGCACTCCCTTAATAATATTTATTTATCAATTTAATATTACCCTCCAGAGGTATTAAAATATATGTTGACACATAACAAACAGACAAATACAAAAAAGAATTATGACACACTAACAGAAATATAATGCTTATTAATTTGACTGATAATTTTCACACCATTGGCATGGCTGTTTTCAAGCCCTCCATCATTTCACATCTTTGATTTTACTGTTTTTAAGATTTTTTATGGAGTCTGTATAACCTGTAATATATAAGCTTGTTCTTTGAAACACTTTTGTTTATAATCAGCAACCTGCCAGGACAACTTAAACAGCATAAATACAGTTAAGCTCTAATTTAGCAGTTTATACAGATATTTAACATATGTATATTTTGGATAACTACTCTTTAGGAGTACATTTTGGCTCAAAGTTCAGATTTCTGAGATAGGCCCTTTAATTCCTGTTCTTAATTTTTGGTATACCCAGTGAAGGAGTAATAAACTTTCTTTCAGCTGAGGAAGGATTGACAGCTGTACTGCTTTTAGTAACTGTCTTAAGGTCTCTTACAGCCTGGAATGAATTGCTCTGCTGCTGACTGCGTAGATTTGAGCAAGGCTGGGAAATATGGTTATATTGTTTGTCTGAGGGCCCTGAGCAAGGCGTGCTTGAAGATTATCAACTTATTAATGAGAATACCGTTTTTATGATATTTAGAATGGCATTCCTTAGCCCAGTGTAACCCTCTTTGGCATTTTGTACACATACAAGTTGGTATTGATTTATTTTTTCCCCTAAATGGAGCTCTTACACTAGTTTTGGCTTGGCAATCTTTTTTCATATCACCTGGCTTCCCACATTTAAAACAATTTAGATTAGTAGTCATAGGACTACCTACCTTAGAGCAGCTGCAAGTAGGTTCATGTTATAGGTATAAGGCCCAAAGTTTTGGCATATTTTTATATAATCCTGTAAAGTCATTCCATTTGCCTTTATTGGACATAAAGCCTTTTTACATTCACTGTTAGCATTATTAAAACCAACATTAGAATAAGCATTTTTTTAAAGATAAGATTGAGTTACTGCCTTGTTGCCTACATCTGCCAGCCTTGCAACAAAATCAGCATAGGGTTCAGTATTTCCTTGAACAATTTTTGAAAATGATTGTACAGCCTGTCCAGGGGTGTAGATTCATCACCAGGCAGCTAGGCCACACAATCGTACTTGTACAATGACAATATCATCATATTGAGCTTGGCGAGGTATCCCAGCCTATTGACCTATTCCTAATATTTGTTCAGCAGTAATAGGCACCAGTGGATTTTGCTCTTGATTTTATCATGCTACAATATTAGCTTCATCACCCCACCAAGTTTTAAATTGTAAAAATTCTCCTGAATTTAGAACAGCTTGAGCTAACAAATCCCAATCCGAGGGTATTAATCTGTTTGCTTGTGCCATTTCTTGCACCAATTCTTGAGTTTAAGGAGAATTTACACCTTATTGAATGCATTCTTGTTTTAATTTTTTGATAGTGTTAAATGGAATAGGAACATGCTCATATTGTACACCCACTTGGGGATTATTAGCATCTACTGGAATTTGAGTTACTGTTGTTGGAAAAGTAAAAAGAATTATTGCATAGCCTCTGAATATCCTTCTCTACTTCCTTCTGGTATACTTTTCATAATTGAAGAGGTTGGTGCTGGCACAAAAACAGAAACATTTGGAGGTTCATCAGAAGTTGTAAACAATGTATCAGTAGATACCTAGTAGGAGGAGATGCTGGTTCAAAAGGCAATAAATCATATTTTGGTGCAGATGGCTTAACAACCCCTGGAAAAGTTCCATAAACTCGCTTTTTCTATTTTTTTTCTTTTTATTATACATGAGTTTATCTTATTTTGCTTGTTCATTAATTTTTTAATATGTATTTCCATTAAAATCATCATTAGTTTGTTCTGCTACAGTTTTTACAAAATCAGTATTCATTTCAATATCTTCATTTTCATCTGAAGGTAATGGTTCAAGAGAAACAGAAATAAGACTATACAAAGACCATACATGTATGGGAATTATTTTTCCCCTTTGAGGAATTTTTTTTAAAGCTTTCATTACTAACTTCCATTGTTTCAGGTTTAAAATATTCTGCCCTTGCGGCTGAAGCCAATAATAATGTTACTGTACAAGAGAAAAGAGTTCTAGTAATTCTAGGATTGACACAAATACCCCTGAATTCTTTAACAGGGTCTTCAAATCTAGGGAATATTTCTCTAACCGAGTTGACTGATTACCCGTTACCCTGCTGATCAGGATTATTTGACTCACCAACAGAATGCAAGGACCATCCGACCCAGCGGTCCTTGTTTCCACAACATTTATCCAGAGAAAAGACAAGTCATGCCCCACATTGTGAGCCATCTGTTGTAACTCATTGTGGAGGTAGATGGTGCTGGGAATGATCCAAAGAAAGTTTGGGATCAGGGGACCTCACTCCGTGTGAATGCAGGCAAGTTTATTTATGCTGAAGCTGTTTATTACACTACAAAGCTCATAACAAAATTAGGACGTTCTTCAATAGTTTCTCAGCTTGTTACATGAGAGCGCTGCCTGTTTCTGTGTTCCCAGATGATCTTTCTTGGTAATTCAAACAATAACATCTTAGAGGTGTGTTCATTCCACTCTGCCACCTCCCAATGATGTCTGCAATATGCAGTGTTCTTGGAGACATTTAATAATGTTTCTCTGCCAGCAAGCATGCTTTTTAAATGCTTAACCCTTTGTGTTCTGACTCTCAGCATCTTATCCAACAAAGAATAAAGAGGATTTCTGTCTGGTTGAAAACTTTCCCACATGTATTACATTTCTATGTTTGTTCCCCTGTATGGCTTTTAAAATGAGGAGTTAAAAAATGAATATTAATTGGAAACTACATTCAGGTCACACATATGGATTCTCTCTAGTTTGAATTTTCTCATATTCCATGAAGTTTTGTCTCAGATGGAAGCATTCCCATGTTTATTACAATGCTAACTAATGTATGAAATTTCATATTCAATGAGATTTAATGCATGGTTGAAGGAATTACAATATTCCTTACATAAACAGGGTTTTGCTCCTGCATCTTTCTTAATGTGACTCTAGCTTTCCCAAATTCATGAAATCCCAAATTGTTTCTCTGAAAGATTAATTCTCCGATATCTCCTGAGGTTAAATTTCCAAGAAAACTTTACACTTTTTACACTTAAATAGAGGACTACCATGTGGGGTAAACTGGGAAAACTCATTTTCTTCATTCTTTTTTCCTTACATAGATTCCCTCATGCTTAAGCAAGCATGATGCTAATTCCTTAAAAGTGAAGTTACATTCATAGAAATGTTATTTTAGGAAACATTGTTTGTGGTCAGAGAACATATTTTCCCAACTTTCTTACATTCTCTACATTCATCTTAGGATTCTACTGTTGTGGAAGTGGATATAGCTTCACTCACAAAACATTTGTTACGGGTTCTTTCTGCTTTTAATGTCCTATGCTTCTTCATAGTTTGTGGGATGCAACAAAAGGAGGCTTAGATGGAAATTTATAGCATTGAATGCATTCATTAGAAAAGAGGAATGATCCAATATCAATCATCTAAGCATCCAATTTGGGAAGTGAAACAATATTTCCTTTTAATTTGTTCTATCATTCATGGCTCTTCTTGCTTCAAATGCGCATCACATCCAGTTTGTGACTTCATAACTAAGAAATGGGGAAGTGATACAGCACTTGATTTGTGATGGGACAAAACAACACCCCATAAATCAACCCTGGATCTTTCAGGCTTCTGAAGGATAACAAAGGTGCAGCTTCCCAAGATGCATGAGTAAGTTGGCCCTAGGACAAAGGCCTAAATGCAACCCAGGAAAACCTGAACACTTTGTTTTCACTCAAATTTTTTACTTCTATTTATTTAGATGAGATGCAGTATTTTATATTATTTAAAGTTTACTGGGGAAATTATACCACTTTTGCTTGCTTTACAAATTTGCACTTATTATTTGTTATTGACTTGCCAAATAATGTATTTTAAAACAATTTATATCCTGTCAGCCAAAGGGGTGTTGATGGAAAATACCAGAACTCTCTTGTTCTTTATAAAGGGTATTTATTTCTGGTAGAATCTCACAGTTACCAAGACATAAAGCATAAGTTTCTTCCTTCACCAAAGTCTGTTAGCCGATCTTGGAGCAAGACATTTGCCGACCTTTGCCAGGGTTCAGGCTTCTTGGGTTCCTTTCTTCCCAGGGCTACATTTCTCTCTGGGCTCACCTCCTCTGTGTCCTCCACAAGATCAGGTGTAGACTATGAGGCTCTGCAAGCTTTGCCTCTCTCCACAAGGCCAGCTGTGAACTGTCAGGTGATTGGCTTGTCTCTTTCCCCAGATCCTTCTATCCTTGCACATCAGAACTTGAACAAGAAAAATTACTCCTACTCTGTACTTTGCCATGTCTTTTTATGTTTCAGACCCCAACCACCAAGGGGATGGGCAAAACACTCTACTGACTGTGGCCCAGTCAATGCTGTGATCATAGCTTAATCAGGTCCAGATTAACAGAGAAGTATACAAACATAATCAAATATTTATTTTTGGAATTCATAATGATATCAAACTGCTCCATATCCATTTACACATCTTATGCTATATATTATTTTATGGTGTATTTTAGCACTTTATTGATGTCCTAGGCAATGGATATCATTATTACTTTATCCATTCAATAGTCTTTTAGATATATGAATTTAATTAACAGATATTATTCTTCAATCCATCCTGAATCTTGGACTTTCTGAGACCATTTTCTTTCTGCCTGAAGAATATTATTTCACATTGCTTTTAAAGTGGGTTACTGCTAGCAAGTGATATTAGTTTTTAGTCATCTGTAAAATATTTATTTCAATTATTCCTGAAGGGTTGGGATGATTAAATCTCAGGACCTCCACGATCTCCACTACTTTTGAGAGAACCCTTAGGGTCAAATTTCTCCATTTGTTGTAAATGCAATCAGTTCTTTGGAGAAGAAATTAGGGACTTTCAGTTTTACAGCCTGCTTCCTGGCTCCCCCCCCCCACCAAACAGGCAACATCTGTGCATGCTGGCTCTGAATGGGAATATTGGCACACTTGTCTGAGTTACACACCTGATTTTTGAGCTAAGATTTGGTGGAGGGAGTACAGTATATTGAGTTCTTCTTGGGAACATACTAGGAACCAGTGAAATGGTGGTCAGCACCCCATTTTGATCAATGATGGCCTCACCCAAAGTACAGACACTGCTTCATGAGTTCCCATTTCTCCCAGACTTATGAAACCCCTCCTGATCCCTGTGCCCTGGGTTAATGTCCTTGATTGAGTCTTGTGTGGACCCTGGGAAACTATGTTCTTACTAATCAATTGTTCTCTGTGTAAGCCTTTTGTATGTAGGACATTTTGGTTAGATTCAGATAAGGGAGGTTTTGATTAGGTCATTTTTGTTAGATTCCCCTAGTGTAGTCAAGGGCCTCTAATTAAATTTCAAACACCAGGATGAACCCCAATTATTCTGCTGAAATCCTACCTAGATAGGGCACACCAAGAAAGAGTGCTGCCATATTTACCCTGTCATGTGGGAGAGGGATCCAGGATCTCTTACAGCTGTGAAGTAACAGAGAAACCCTGAGTGGCTGAGGGAGAGGCCAGAGGCTATAGTCATGGAGCAGCTTGAAGCTGAAGATATCCAGGCCAGAGGAGAAGGGAAAGGTTTGAGTAACTATGTCCGATGGCCCAGTTGAGCTCAGGGAGAATGTGAGTTTGGAGGAGAAGACAGAGGAAGACAGGCATGCTCAACATTTTCCCTTGGAAGGAGTCCAGCAGAAGCGGACCCTTATGAAGACAGCATTTTGATAATGCTTTGGTTTGAACATTTTCACAGCCTCAGAACTGTAAGCTTTAACCCAAATAAATTCTAATAAAAGCCAACCTATTTATGATATTTTCATTGGCAGCGCTTTGCAAACTCAAACAGCTAAGCATATAAGTTTGGAGAACTGACCTGTTCCTAAATGGCAGTGTGATACAGCTGCCCAGTGAATTCATGTGTAAACTGTGGGTGTCTCCAGACAAGGCAGGAGTGAGTACTGTTAAGACAGAGGGGAAAGTGCTCTTGGTCAGCACGGCCTGGAAGACAAGATGTCATACAAGGGAGTCACAAGGTTTGGTGACTAGTATAAAGTCACAGATGCCCCTATATGATGTACCTGCCTCAGGCAGGTGTTGTCCAGGTGTGCAGGGTGAGATAAAAGAATGGGACCTGGGGTCTGGTGTACAGAAATGTCTGGGCACAGAGAGGAGTCTACCTGCTCCTGCTCCTTTTGCCATTTCCTCATTGCCTTGGTCTCCAGCATTGACCCTCTGAGGAGGCTGCTCTTACGGTACCCCTCATGGTTCTCAGGCACAGAGTCTTGTCTTTTCCTTCCAGCTCTACATTCACCTTCCCCAATCTTGGGGCAGATAAAGAAAGAGCAATGCCAAGAATAAACCTGTTAGTGACAGGAAGAAAATGTAAAAATTCTCATTACAGCATTGGCGGCAGAAAAAAATATCACCAGAATGAGCAACATTAGTCCAGTCACCCTAATGAATAGTACAGAAATTCCAGAAATTTCTGGGACCTAAGGCTGACAAGAATAGAAATGAGGTTATGAGAGAGAGTAATGTTTGCAGAAAACCTCAGAGGGTGCTGATATCAGATACTTCTCAGACTAATTAAATATTAAATTTTCAACAGAGTTTTAACAGTGTTGAAATGATGCAGACTTCCTGAATCCCAGAAGAGAACGGTGGGATTGGATGGGAAGAAGCTGATGAACAACTGAAGAAGCTGGAATGTAACACATGTTCACTGCAATTCCCCCAATCCAGAGAGGGAATGTCCTTTTTTGGAACCAAACTCTCAGAACCCCAGTGAAAACCATGATCATAGGTTCTGGATTCACAAAGGAGGTTAGGGAGAAAGCCCTGCTCAGCACTCACAGCCACAGTTAGTGATGTGAGTCACTCTGGCTGGTTTTCACTGGGGTGTAAGCAGCAGGAAGTCTGTCTTCTCTTGTGGTGCTAACAGCCCTCTAACCAGACACGTGTAGAGAGTAGTGTTGCCTTCACACAGTTGCATCCATGCTCCTTGTGATCCGTGCTCACTCTTGCTGAGGGGGGCCTCCACCCATCCAGGCAGCATGGGAGGGTACCCAGAGGAGATAGCAGGTTTCCTTAATGGGCGACTGTTTGCACAGGTGAGGGGACGTGTACCCAGTAATTCTGCAGATATAAAGCAATATTTTCAAATCAACCACTCTGTATGATTTCATTGTGTATAATTTTCATAATTTCTTTTAACTTTAAACCAAATTATCCATGCAAATATTATAAAAATTATTTATGTATGTTATGGCAAACAGTAAAATTCCTTCTCTGGCCTCCACACCCATTCCTCATTCTTCAGAATTATCTGCATTGGCAGATTCTTTTGGGTACACATTTCTGTTTGTAAATACATGCATTCTCTAATTTCATCCATCCCATAATCTATCACATATGAGAAAAATATTGGAGTACAACTTAAAAATATATATAAATCTCTAACTTCTTAAAATACCTGAGATTAGAAGTATATCATCTTATTATGAAGGGATCATTTCTGATTAAAAATAATGAGGAAAGTTGGAGTTAATTAGAAAGCAGGCCACTGTAGTTCAGTGGTTGTTAAACTTGAATCTATATCAGAATCAGGTGAAGAAACTGAAAAAATATATATGATTGGGGTGCCTTAAAGAAAATGCTACAGGAGAAGGGCATGATGGCATTTGTTTAGGAGGATACTGACTGACTAGCCTCTGGGGATGGCCAATTGTGGGCAGGGACCTACCCAAGAGTCTGGGATATGGGCATATGGAGTGAAAAGATTGGGTCACCTAGAAGCGGGCCGATCGATAGTGTTGAGTGATCGGTGGGGATTCTTGAGTTTTGAGCCTGCCTGTGGTTGTTAACACAGATGGCAGAGCCCCACCCACAGGGACAATGGCTAGTTTGAACCATGAATTCTGCAACAGTGACTCATGCTCACTCTTTGAGGCAGCATACTGTGAGGGAGGGAGGGCTCTGACAGAAGGTGTAGAGGGGTTTAACTTCTGTGGATTTGACTGCCTGGAGCCTCATAGCTTTGGGGATCATATAAGACAGCTGGAAACAGCACCAGGCTGGGGGAAGAGGGGAATCTTCTGAAGAAACCTGATTTACCAAGCAGCCCACTGACACTGAGACCTGGCCATAGAGGGGCCAGAGTCAACCAATTTTATTGCTCTGCCCTGACAAGCATTATAGCTACACACCCCAACAGAGGCCAGGAAGTGGAAAGGGTGTGATTAGTTTTCACAAGCCTATTTATGGTCCCTTCGGTGAAGGGGGTGATCTAGCAGAGGATGTCCTTTGAGACCGTAACTTCACACAAAAAAAATTAAAAGGAGAAGAAGACAATCACTTTAAACAATGAATTCCTGTTCTTAATTTAGTGTAATACCGAAAATCTGCCTCAAAACCTTCACCTAGAACCCAGAATGGAAGTTGATAAACACAAGCAGGCTGAGAGGATCTGCAAGGACTCTAGAAGGAACACTTCCTCCTTAGCTTTGTTTGACTGCTTGCTGGTGTGGTTATTTGGTTTTTCTCTGTTTATTTGTTGTCTCTTGCTTTTCTTTCCTCTTTCCTCCTGCCTTTCTGTTTTCCTTCATTTAAAAAAAAATAGGTGCTGCTAATTTACCTCTTCTTTCATGTTCTTCTTCTTCAGTGATTTCCCATTCTCAGTCTATATTGATATTGTATCCCAAGCTATCTCTAATCCTTCCTTCATCTCTCTGCCTACTGCATTCTGTTGTGGTTCTTAGACAGCACGTTTTTCATTAGCCCACAAATTAAGGGTACCAATTTTTTTTCTATTTTTTTAAATTCTTATTTCCTTAATATGAACTTTTTCCTTTAAGTCCTTTCTTTACTCTGTCTCTCCCTCTTCATCATTCTAGCCTTCTAAATCATTATATATACATTCCTCTATTTGGTTCCCCTGCACATTGTAGGCATACCACCTTTTTCCCTATTACTGTACACTGCCTACCCAGTTAAATATTCATTTCACTAAGTCCTACTTGGCCCCTTTTCTAACTTTTATCAATATTGCTATTATCCTCCTTCTTTTCTCACATCTTCAATCCCACTGGCACTAAATTTTTCCTTCAAGATAACATAGAAAGAAGCAAGGAAACAAAATAAAAAGAAAAGTTGTCAAAGAGAAAACACACACAGAACCACCAACTAAATAAAAATTGGGAGGAGTGAGAGAATCTAATCAATTGAGTAAACCCAGGAAGATAAAATGATGACCTGAGGGCAACAAAAAATTACAGACCACATTGAGAAACAGGAACACATACACCACTCCAATGAACAAACTGAAAACCAGGAATATATGCAGAACATTGGAAAACTAACAAAGATTCCCAAACAAATATCATGAAACATATTAATGAAGATAAGGAAGACATTAAGAATATAAAGAATACACTGGGAGAACATACTGAAGAAATTGAAACATACAAAAAAGATAACATATATAAAAGTGATCAATGGCACAATCCAAGAAATCAAAATGATGCTGGATTCACATAACAACAGATTTGAACAGGCAGAAGAAAGAATTAATGATGTGGAAGACAATACAACTGAAATCAAACGGATAGGAGAACAGAGAAGCAAAAAATATATAAAAAATACAACAGGGACTCAGCGATTAAACTGACAACAAAAAAGACAAAAACACACGCATTATGGGCATTCCAGAAGGAGAAGAGAAGGGAAAGGGAACAGAAGGAGTGTTGAAGGAAATAATGGCTGAAATGTTCCCAACCCTACTGAGAGATATGGATGTGCAGATCCAAGAAGCAAAGCACACCCCAAACAGTATAAATCCCAACAGGCCAAATCCAAGACATATACTTGTCAAAATATCCAATGCTCAAAACAAAGAGAAAATACTCAAGGCAGCAAGAGAAAAAAGAACCATCATATACAAGGGATGCACAGTAAGATTAAGTGCTGATTTCTTATCTGATACCATGGAGGAAAGAAGACAGTGGTATGACATAGTCAAGGTACTAAAAGAAAAAACTTCCAGCCACGAATTCTGTATCCAGCAAAACTGACATTCAAAAAAGATGGAGAGTTCAAAATATTCACAGATAAACAGAAATTAAGAGAGTATGTCAGTAAAAAACTGTCACTTCAAGAAATACTAAATGAAGATCAACAAGGTGAAAGGACAAATCAAGAGTTAGGAGAGTTTAAAAACAACCAAAAAAAATAAAATAAAAACAGAAACAAAACAATATATGACATACATTAATCCAAAGAAAATATGGCTGAAGTAAGGAATTCATTGAGAGTAATAACACTGAATGTTAATGGATTAAATTTACCACTCAAGAGACACAGATGGACAGAATGGATAAAGAAATATGATCCATCATATTCTTTTTACAAGAAACCCACCTTCGACCCAGGGATTCAAGGATGCTGAAAGTAAATGATGGAAAACAATTTTACAAGATAACAATAGCCATAAAAGGGCTGGAGTAGCTATTCTAATATCAGACAGAATAGATTTTACTACACTTGATCTTAGCCAAAAGGCCAAGAAGCGATCAGAATAGATTTTAAATGCAAAACTATTGTAAGAGACAAAGATGGACACTATATATTAGTAAATGGGGTAAGCTCTCAAGAAGAGAGAAAAATCATAAACATTTACACACCTAATTGAGTTGCCTCAATTTTCATGAGGCACGCTCTGGAAAAGCTATGTGGAGAAATAAAACCCTCTACAATTATAACAGGGGAATTTAATAAACAAGTATCATCATTAGACAGAACCTCTAGGCAGAGAATTAACAAAGAATCAAAGACTCTCAACAATACATTAGAGGACCTGGACTTTATAGAAATATACAGAACAATATACCCCAATACATCAGGATTTACAATCTTCTCGAGTGCACATGGATCATACTCCAAGATAGACCACAAGTTAGGCCACAGAAAAACTCTCAATGAATTCAGAAAGACTGAGATTATACAAAGTAATTTCACTGATGACAATGGCATTAAATTGGAAATCACTAAGAGCCAGAGAAACAGGTTAGCCACAAGGATATGGAAGTAGAACAACACACTCTTAGACAAACAGTGGGTCAAGGAGGAAATTTCGAAAGAAATCAGTAACTACCTTGAAACTAATGAAAATGACAACACAACCTATAAAAACCTATGGGATGTAACCAAAGCTGTCCTGAGAGGGAAGTTCATAGTCATAAATATGTATATTAAAAAAGAAGAAAGAGCTAAAATTGAAGACCTAACTGCATGCTTGGAGGAATTGGAAAAACAACAACAAACTAAACTTAAAAGAAGTAGAGAGAAGGAAATAAAAAGAATTAGAGCTGAACTAAATGAAATAGAGGATAAGAAAGCACTAGAAAATATAAACAAAGCTAAGAGCTATTTCTTCGAGAATATCAGTAAAAATGACAAACCTTAGCTAGACTAACAAAGAAAAATAGAGAACAGATGCAAATACACAAAATAAGGAATGAGCAAGAGGATATCACTACTGTCTCCACGGAAATAAAGAGCATCATAAGAGGATACTTTCAAAAATTATATGCCAACAAGAATGAAAATTTAGAGGAAATGGACAAGTTTGTAAAAACTCACGAACATCCTACATTGATGAAAGAAGAAATTGATGAACTCAACAGGCCAAGTAGGATAAAGAGGTAGAATCACTCATCAAAAAACTCCCAAAAAAAAGGGCCCAGGACCAGAGGGCTTCACAGCTGAATTCTACCAAACATTCCAGAAAGAGTTAACAGCCATTCTACTTAAGGTCTTCCAAAGAATAGAAATAAAAGGAATATAGCCTAGCTCATTCTACGATGCCAACATTATCTTAATACCAAACCAAACAAAGATACCACTAGAAAGGAAAATTACAGATCAATTTCCCTAATGATCCTCGATGCTAAAATCCTCAACAAAATACTTGCTAATTGCATTCAAAAACATATCAAAAGGATTATACACCACAACCAAGTGGGTTTCATCCCAGGTATGCCAGAATGGTTCAATATAAGAAAATCAATCAATGTAATACACCACATAAACAAACTGAAAGGAAAAACCACATGATACTCTCTATAGATGCAGAAAAAGCATTCTGCGAAATACAGCACTCTTTCCTGATAAAAACCCTGCAACAGACAGGAATAGAAGAAATTTTCTGAATATGATAAAGGGTATATATGAAAATCCAAATCTAACTCATCTTCAATGGTGAAATCCTAAAAACCTTCCCTATGACATCAGGAAAAAGACAAGGATGCCCATTATCACCACTATTATTTAACATTGTCTTAAAAGTACTTGTTCTAGCAATGAGTAAAGAAAAGGACATAAAAGGTATCCAGATTGGAAAAGGGGAATGAAAAGTTTCATTATTTGCAGATGACACGATCCTATACATAGAAGCCTAGAGAAAGCTATAACAAAGCTTCTGGAACTTATAAAGGAGTTCAGTAATGTTGCAAGCTATAAGATCACAGCTCAAAAATCAGTAGCATTTCTCTATACGAATAATGAGCAATCAGAGGAGGAACTCAAGGAAAAAAATGCCGTTTACAATACTAAGTAAAAGAATCAAATACCTAGGAATAAATTTAGCTAAAGATGTAAAGGACCTATATACAGAAAAGTAAACAACACTGTTAAAGGAAATCAAAGAAGACTTAAATAAAGGGAAAAAAATTCCTTGTTCATATATTGCAAGACTAAACATCATCAAGATGTCAATCCTACCCAAACTACTCTAAAGATTTAATGCAATCACAATAAAAATCAACACTATATTTTTTAAGGAACTGGAAAAACTAATATAAAATATATTTGTTAAGGTAAGAGGACCCGAATTGCCAAAGACATATTGAAAAAGATAAATGAAGTTTTAGATATCACATTACCAGACTTTAAAACAAATTACAAAACTACAGTGATGAAAATTGCATGGTATTGGCACAAGGATAGACCTACTGGCCAATGGAATTGAATTGAGAGTTATGATACAGATTCTCACATATACAGTCATCTGATATTCCACAAGATTACCAAGGCCACTCAGTTGGGAGAGCATGAACTCTTTAACAAGTGGTGCTTGGAGAACTGGATATCCATATCAAAACGAATGAGAGAAGTATACCATGTCCCACCTTATACACAAATAAACTCAATATGGATCAATGATATAAATATATGAGCCCAAACCATAAAGACCTTAGAAGATAATGTAGGAAAGCATCTAAAGGACCTTGTGATAGGAAATATTTTCATGAACTTCATAGCCAAAGCACGAGCAGCAAGAGAAAAAATAGATAAATGGGATCTCATCAAAATAAAAAAAACTTCTGCAGCTCAAAAGATGTTATTAAGAAAATAAAAAGGCAGCCTACCCAATGGGAGAAAATATTTGGCAACCATATATCTGATAGGAGCCTAACATCCTGCATATATAAAGAAATCCTACACCTTGAAAATAAAAAGACAAACAAACCATTTATAAATGGGCAAGTGACCTGAAACATAATTCTCCAAGGAAGAAATACCAAGGGCTAAAAAAGCACATGAAAATTGCTCCACATTGCTTACTATCAGGGAAATGCAAATCAAAACTACATTGAGATATGATTTACACTCATCAGAATGACAGCTATTAAAAAAACAGCAGACTCTAATTGTTGAAGAGGATGTGGAAGAATAGGAACCCTCAACCCCAGCTGGTGGGATTGTGGAATTGTCCAGCCACTGTGGAAGCCAGTTTGGCAGTTCCTCAGGAAACTAATAATAGATCTTCCATATGATCCAGCCATTCCACTGCTGGGTAAATACCCTGAAGAACAGAAAGCAAAGGCACAAACATACATATACACACCAATGTTTATACCGGCATTGTTCACCATTGCCAAAAGTTGGAAAAAGCCCTGGTGCCCATCAACAGATGACTGGATAAGCAAAACGTGGTTCATACATACAATGGAATATTACTCAGCTGCAAGAAGGAATAAAGTGCTAACACATGGAATAAGGTGGATGAAACTTGAAGACTTTATGTTGAGTGAAGCAAGCCAGGCATTAATGGATGAACAGTATATGACCTCACTGATTTGAACTGAGGAAAGTGAGCAGTCTCTGAACCATTGTCTGAAAGATAGGTTAACAAGGGAGAGAAAGAGAAGAGTAGGCTGTGAGCCATCACCCATATGGACATAATCTATGGCAAAGGGATAGAGTATAGTTGCATATTGAAAGATAGGACAGATTGGTACAGACATTCCTGGGTTTGGTGGCACAAGGTTGACAGGTGTTTAGATAAGGAAGGGCAGGTTGGAATACGCAGGTATGTAACTATGAATCTTGTCATTCCTTTAGTCAAGATAGGAGAGTGTCATAAGCCCCACAGGGATTTGGGGGAAGGAAGAGTTAAGATCAAATGGGGTATTTAGTGGTCATGGGAAAGGTTTTTCATTACTTTACATTAATGGACACAGGACATGGTAAATATCATCAAAAATTATTAAACTGTACCGTCTAAATTGTAAACTATTCTGTAAACCATTGACAATGTTTAGTTGCTATATTTTACTATCTGTATAAGAGTTAAAACAATGCTAACATCCATTATTTTAAAAGGATTTAATATGGGGTGGGGAAGTGGGAGGGATGTGGGGTATGTGGCAGTCTCTAGTATTCAGTGTGTGACATTGATGTGACCTAAAATTTCTTTGAGAATTAAATGAAGATTTGGAAGACACTGGGGAATGAGAGGGGGAAGGAGTCACAGTACACTAGACATCCGATAACACTGTGATAAAAAGAAAAAAGAATAATTATTTTAAAAAAGGATTTTTCCCATTTTTTGAAAGTTTCAATCCGCTAATTTTATTTTATTTTTATTTTACATTTTTTTTCTTCTGATTTTCCTTGTATTTGTCCCTTGCATTAAAGCTTATCATTATTAATTTTTTATTCTATTAATTGTATTCGGTTTTTATATGGGCTCCATATTCAAGGAAGATTTAGATCACAGAAGGGTTACAATGGGGGCTGCAGAGGACCATTGGTGGGGTTTGTCTGGGATGGGGGATTGATGGGAGTAAGTTCATCTGCATATACAATAAACTTATATGAATTTTTAAAAAATGATCAAGGGGTGGGGCATGGTCATGGTGGGTAGACAATCACTCAATAAATGATGGAATATGAATTCCCAGCCTGGAGAGCTCTGCCACATTCTCCAAGGGAGCAGTAACTGTCCCCTGAGTGCAGGAGCAGTGTCTGGCAAAGAGGATGGCCAACTGATGGATTCTTGTTATTGGATACTAGCCTTATGCATCTTCGCTCTTGTAATTGAAACTTAGCCTACTGTTAAGGGATGCCTAAGGGTTGCCACCTGAGAGCCTCCTTGTTGCTCAAATGTGGCCTCTCTAAGCCAAACTAAGGATATGAATGCAATACCTTCCCCCCAATACGGGACATGATTCCCGGGGCTGAAGCTCCCTGACAACGAGAGATTAATACCAAGTACCAACTGGCAACATGATTGGAAAAAGTCTTTGAAAAAAGGGGGAAAATGTAAAGAAAAATGAGTTCACATCACTAAGAGATTTCAAAGAGAGTAGGGAGGTCATCCCAGAAGTAAAGCTTACACACACCTCAGCAGGACATCATAGAACATGAAAGTGGATATCACCCCACCCAGAGAGTCTCCTGAGGGCTCTGGAGACACACAGGTCCTATATAATTGGGGATAGCCACACAGATTGATGCCTTATTAGTGGGCTCTACTTTAGAATATGTGATCCTGAGAGTGACAGAGTTGGACTCAAATAAGTCCTGCCTGCACATGGTCCATCAATCCCTTCTATTCAAATTTATGTGATGCTGGAGTTTTTAGGTGTACTTCCAGAGACTGGAGCCTCTGGCCTACCTATGTGCAATTGTGTGTGGAATCTCAGTGGAGCTACAACTCCTACCCTACAGCTCAATGGACTCATCCAAGTCCCCTGGTGAGGAGACAGTAATGGGCAATGGCCATCCTAGGGAATGGAGAGGGCCTGCAATTGCAGGCAGGAAAATGCCATCCACTGTATCTGTGGGATATAAGCCCTCTCTCACTTGGAGGTGGTGTGGACATCACCATCCCATTCCCCTCAGCATTGGGGAAGTGCTATGGAACAGAGTGGACTTAATGGTATTCTGTTGTAGACACATTGGGAATCAAGCAATGGAAGAAATTATAATATTTAGTTGGAGCCGGTGGCCCCTGGACACTTTTGGGGCAGGAAGTCGAAGGGCAGTTGAAATACAGGGGTTTTTTCAGGACTTGGGACTTGTCCTGAGTGTAATAGTAGAGACGGATGTAGGCCACATTACATCAGCATATACCATGCAGAACTGTGTGGGAGAGAGTGTGGACTACAATGTGAACTGTGGTCTATGCTTGGTGGCAAGGCGCCAAGATGTGTATATCTTTTGCGGGTGATATGCCACACTGATGAACGATGTTTGTGTGGGATGTTGTGGGAGATTTGGGAAGTTGGGAACATGGGAAACACTATAATTTCTATGTAATATTTGTAATCTAAGCACCTTAAATATATATATATATATATATATATGTATAGAAATAACATTTATGTACACTAATGCACATATATGCATATATATTTTTATATAATTTTACAAATATTAGTATGTACTGTGAAAATTTTGATTTTTACCCACAATAAAAGAAAAGAAAAGAAAAGAAAGAAAATGTTACAATAATGGCAGCATTATTTTTAAAATGGTAATTTTTAAAATGCTTATCAAGAATGTAATGGATTGAAGAACCAGTGAAAACAACCAGGATAATTTGAAATTTTTGGAAAGCCACTCTTTACATAAACTAATAGAAACCTCGAATTCTGATGCATGAATCAGTGGTAACAAACTGAATACACGTGTGTGGATGAAGGTGAATGAGGAGCAGATCTCAAACAGCAAGTGTACTTTTCCTAGAGAAGAAATACATCCTGGTATGCACAGTCACAGTAGCTTCCTTAAAAGATTGGCAACAAGTTGCACAGATTCTTTGGACATTCACATTCATTACATTCAAATGGTTTCTCTCCAGTATGAATGTTTTAATATTTAATGAGATACTGCCTCTGGCTGAAGGTTATTCCACATTCCTTACATATATATGATTTCCCTCCACTATGAATTTTCTCATGGTCAGTGAGATTTGATTTGCTACTGAAGGCTTTCCTACATTCCTTACATATACAGGGTTTCCTTCCACTTTGTCTTCTCTGGTGGGTAATGAGGCTTGATTTCTGAATGAAATCATTCCCACGTACATCACATTCCTAGGCTTTCTCTCCAGTATGTATTTTCAGATGGTTATTGAGGTTTTCCTCGTGGTTAAAGGCTTTTCCACATTTATTGCATTTATAGAGTGTTTCTACAGAATGAATGCTCTGTTGTTTAAGGAAATATTTCTATTGACTGAAGGCTTTTCTGCATTCTTTACATTCATTTTGTTTCTGTCCACTATGAGTTTTTACGTCTTCTGTGAGATATGATCTGTACCTAAAGGCTTTCTCACATGGCTTACATGCATAGGGTTTCTTTGCAGTAAGAAATCTCTTGTGTATGAGATTTGACATTTGAATTAAAGCTTTCCCACATATATATGATTTCTTTTTAGTAAGAATTTTCTGATGAATACAGATGGTTTCTCTCAGGTTTCAAACTTTCCCAGATATATGTGCTTTCTATGATTGTTCCACTTTTTGGCTTTTAAAGTGAGGAGTAAAAAAATGACTGTAAAGAGCAGGCTACATTCAGGACACTCATATGGTTCCTCTCTAGTTTGAATTTTCTCATATTACATGAAGTTTTGTTTCAGATGGAATCATTCCCATGTTCATTACCATACTAACTAATGTATGAATATTTCATGCTCAATTATATTAATGCCTGGTTGAAAGGATTTCCAATATTCCTTATATACACAGGGTTTTACTCCTGCATGTTTCTTTGATCAAACTCTAGCTTTCCCAAATTCATGAAATCCCAAATGGTTTCTCTGAAAGATTAATTCTCAGGTATCTCATGAGGTTGAATTTCCTAGAAAACTTCACACTCATTACACTTAAAGGGGAGGACTACCATGTGGACAAACTGGCAAAAATCATTTTCTTGATTCGTTTTTCCTTTAATAGATTCCCTCATGCTTAGGTAAGCATGATGCAAATTCCTTCAAAGTGAAGTTACATTCATAGAAGTGTTATTTTGAGGAGACAATGCTTGCAGTCAGAGAATATATTTTCCCAAATTTCTTACATTCTCTGCCTTCATCTTAAGACTGTTCTTTGTGGAAGTGGATATAGCTTCACTCAGAAGCCTTCTGTTATGTGGATCTTTCTTCTTCACTAATGTTCTATACTTCTTCATAGTTTGTTCACTACAGCAAAAGCCGTGCTTAGAGAGAAATTTATAGCATTGAATGCATTCATTATAAAAGAGGAAAGATCCAATATCAGTCATCTAAACATCCAAATTTGGAAATTCAACAATATCTACTTTTTTAAAAAAGTCTATGATTCTCGGTTATACTTGCTTCAAATGAGCATCACATCCACTTTGGTGACTTCATAACTTGGAAATGGGGCAGTGATACAGCAATTGATTTATGATGGGGACAAAACAAGCCCCATAAATCAATCGTGGTTCCTTCAGTCTTCTGAAGGACAAAGAATATGCAGCTTCCAAAGATGCACGAATAAGGTGGCCCCAAACAAAGGCCAAAATGGCAACCCAGGAAGTCCTGAACACTGCTTGGACTGACTGTTTTGCTCAATTTTTTTTCTTCTCTTTATTTCGATGAGATGCACTATTTTATATTTTTTAAAGTTTACCGAGGAAATTATAACGCTTTTATGTGCCTTGCCAAATCTGCACTTATTGTTTGTTATTGACTTGCCAAATAAAATATTTAAAAATATTTTATATCCTGTATTAGTCAGCCAAAGGGGTGCTGATGCAAAATACCATAAATCTGTAGGTCTTTATAAAGGGTATTTATTTGGGGTAGAAGCTTACAGTTACCAGGCCATACAGCATAAGTTTCTTCCTTCACCAAATTCTCTTACTCCATCTTGGAGCAGGACAGCTGCCAACATTTGCCAGGGTTCAGGCTTCTTCGGTTCCTCTCTTCTTATGACTGAGTTTCTCTCTGGGCTCATCTCCTCTGTTGACTCCACAAGGTCAGCTGTAGACTATGAGGCTCTCTAAGCTTTGCCCCTCTCCACAAGGCCAGCTGTGAACTGTCAGGTGAATTGCTTGTCTCTTTACCCCTGGGTCTTCTGTTGTTGCTCATCAGAACTCCAACCTCAAAAACTACTCCAACTCTGTCCTTTGCCATGTCTTTTTATGTCTGAGAGCCCACCCACCAAGAGGAGTCTCAACACCCTACTGACTCTGGCCCAGTCAACTCGCTTATCTTAACTTAATCCTGCCCAGATTAACAGACCAGTTTACAAGCATAATCCAATATCTGTTTCTGGAATTCATAATGATATCAAACTGCTACATATCCATTTCCCCATCTTATGCTATATACTATTTTATGGTGCATTTGAATACTTTATTGACGGACAACATTATTACTTTATCGATTCAATAGATATACCTATATATTAATTTAATTAACAAATACTGTTCTTCAGTTCATCATGAATCTTGCAAATTCTGAGATTACTTTCTTTCTGCATGAAGAATATTCTTTTACATTTCTTTTAAAGTGAGTTGCTGCCAGCAAACTTTATTAGTTTTTACTCATCTGTAATAGTATTTATTTCAATTCTTCCTGATGGATAGAAATGAATTAAATCTCAGGCCCCTATGATCTCCACTACATTTGAGAGCTCCCTAAAGGTTGAATTTCTCCATTCTGTTGTAAATTTAATCAGTTCTTTGGAGAAGAAAATAGGGGTTTTCAGTTTTACAGCATAATTCCTGCCCACCCATTCCTCAGGCAAAATTTGTGTGCTCTGGCCATGGGGATTGGAATAATGGAACACCACTCTGAGTTATGCACCTGATTTGGAGTTAATATTTGGGGGAGAAAGGACAATATATTGAGTTCTTCTTTGGACCATTCTCAGGAGTAGTGCAATGGTGGCCAGCACCCCATTTTGTTCAATGATGGCCTCACCCAAAGTACAGCCATTGCTTTATGAGTTCCCATTTCTCCCAGACTTAGGAGATCCCTCCTGATCCTTCTTCATGGGTTTAATGCCCTCGTTTGCGTCTTGTGTGAACCCCTGAAAAGTATGTTCTTACCCACCCATTGCTGTGTGTGTAATCCTTTTGTAAGTAGGACATTTTGGTTAGATTCACATAAGGGATTTTCAATTAGGTCAATTTTTGTTAGAATGCTTTAGTTTAGTTAAGGGCCTCTGATTAGGTATCAGGCACCAGTATGGAACACCATCATTGTGCAGATATCCTACATACAAGGAACACACAAAGAAAGAGTGCTGCCATGTTTACCCTGCCATGTGGGAGAGGGCTGCAGGATCTCCAACAGCTGTGGAGAGACAGAGAAACCCTGAGAGGCTGAGGGAGCATAGAGGCTCCATGGAGTCATGGAGCAGCTTGAAACTGAAGACATCCAGGCCAGAGGATAAGGGAGAGCTGTGAGCAATTGTGTGTGATGTCTACGTGCTGAGCTCAGGGACAAAGTGAGTTTGAAGGAGAACACAGAGAGACAGGAAGGCCAAATATTTTACCTTAGATGGAGCCCAGCTGCAGGTGACCCTTGTTAAGACAGCATTTTTGATGATGCCTTGATTTGGACAATTTCACGGCCTCAGAACTGTAAGCTTTAACCCTAATAAATTCCAAAAAAAGCCAACCTGTTTCTGGTATTTTGCATTCGCAGCATTTGGCAAACTCAAACATCTAGGGACACAGGGTTGGAGAGCTGCCCTGTTTCCAAAAAACAGTGTTATCCTCCTGTCCAGTGAATTCACCTGTAAACTGTGGGTGTCTCCAGACTAAGCAGGATTGAGTATTGGTAAGATGGAGGGAGAAGTGCTCTAGACCAGCAAGACCAGCAAGACAGGGAGTCAGGAAGGGGTTTCACGTTGTTTGGTGACTTATTTAAAGTCACAGATGTACCTGGCTCAGGCAGGGTTTTGGAGGTGGGTATGGGCAGTTAAAAGCATGGGAACTGAAGTCTGGTGCAGCAGAGGAGTCAGGGCACAGTGAGGAGACTTTCTGTTCCTGCTCCTTTTGCCCTTTCCTCCTTCCCTTGGCCTCAAGCATTGACCCACTGAGGAGGCTGTTCTTACTATACCATTTCTGGGTCTCAGGCACAGATTCAGGTGTCCTGTTTCCAGTTCTACATTCTACTTTCCCGATCTTGGAGCAGCTAAAGAAATAGCATGCCAAGATGTAATCTTTTGCTGTCAGGAAGGAAATGTCAAAATTCACATTACAGCATTGACTACACCAATAACATCACCAGAATGAGCGACATTAGGCCAGTGACCCTAAAAATAGTACAAGAATCCCATCAAATTCTGGGACATATGGCTGAAAAGAATCAAAGTGTGGTTGTGAGAGAGTGTAATGTTTGCAGAAAACTCAGAGGGTGTGGATGCCAGATATTTCTCAGACTAATTAAATATTAAATTTTCAACACATTTTAACAGTTTTGAAAATGATGCAGACTTCTTCAATCCCAGAAGAGAATGAAGGGTTTTGATGGAAGAAGCTGATGAACAACTGAAGAAGTTGGAATGTAACACGTGTTCACTGCAGTTCCCCCAATGCAGAGAGGGAATGTCCTGTTTGGGAACCAAACTCTCAGAGCCCCAATGAAAACCATCATCATAGGTTCTGAATCCACAAAGGAGGACAGGGAGACAGCCCTGCTCAGCGCTCACAGCCTCAGTTAGGGATGTGACTCACTCTAGCGTTTCTTCACTGGGGAGTAAACAGTAGGACATCTGTCTTCTCCTGTGGTGCTAACAGCCCTCTAACTGGACATATGTAGAGTGCAGTGTGGACTTAACATGGTCACCTCCATGCTCCTCCTCTCTGTGTTCACTCTTGCTGAGGCAGGCGTCCACATATCCTGGCAGCTGGGGAGGGGGCCGAGGGGAGTGAGAACTTTTCTTTTATGGGAGACTGTATTTGCAAAGGATGAGGAGCAGTGTCCCCCCAGTAATGCTGCAGATACAAAACAATATCTTCAAATCAACAACTTTGTATGATTTCATTGTGTGCTATTTTCATAATTTCTTTAAAATTATAAACAAATTATCCATGCAAAGAATATAAAAATAATTTATGTCTGTTATGGTAAACAGCAAACTTCCTTCTCTAGCCTCAATGCCCATTCCTCCTTCCTCAGAATTATCTACATTGTCATCTTGTTTTGGGTACACATTTCTCTTTGTAAATAAATGCATTCTCTAGTTTCATGCATCCCACCCTATAATGTTTGAGAAAAATATTGTAGTACAACTTAAGAATATAAATAAATTTTCTAACTTCTTAAAATACTTGAGAATTGAAGCATATAGCCTAATTATGTAAGGGTCATTTCTGATTTAAAATAATAATGAAAATTGGAGGGAAATAGAAAGCAGGTCACTGTGGTTCAGTGGCTGTTAAACTTGAATCTACATCAGAATCAGATGAAGAAATTGAAACAATATCAAGGGTTGGGGTGCCTTATAAGAAAATGCCACAATAATGGGCAGCATTATTTTCTAATTTTAATTTTTAAAATGCTTGCCCAGAGTGTAATGTGTTGAAGAACCAGTGAATACACCCAGGATAATTTGAAATAGTGGAAAGCCCATCTTTACATAAACAAAGAGAAATTTCGAGTTTTGATGCATAAATAGTGGTAGCTAATTGAACACAGATGAGTGTGGAAGAAGATGTGGGAGGAGCAGATCTCAGAACAAACTGCAAGTGCACTTTTCGAAGAGGAGAAAGACATCGTGTACTGCACAGTCACAGCCTCTACCTTCAAATATTGGCAACAAGTTGCACAGCCTGGTGGTGGAGTTTCTTTGGAGATTCACATTCATTACAATCACAGGGTTTCTTTCCAGTATGAATGTTGTAATGTTTAAAGAGGTACTGCTTCTGGCTAAAGGCTATTCCACATTCCTTACATATATAGTGTTTCCCTCCACTATTAATTTTCTCATGGTCAGTGAGATTTGATTTGCTACTGAAGGCTTTCCTACGTTCCTTAAATATGTAGCGTTTCTACCCATTTTATCTTCTCTGGTGTGTAATGAGGTTTGATTTCAGAATGAAAGCTTTCCCGCATGCATCACATTCATAGGATTTCTACCCAGTATGTATTCTCAGAAGGTTAATGAGGTTATCTTCGTCATTGAAGGTTTTTCCACATTCATTGTATATATAGGGTTTTTCTCCAGAATGAATGCTCTGATATATAATGAACTGTTCTTTTGCCTGAAGGCTTTTTTGCCTTCTTTACTTTAATTTTGTTTCTGTACACTATGAGTTTTTTCATGTTCTGTGAGATATGATTTGTAACTAAAAATTTTTCATGTGACTTGCATGCATAGGAATTCTTTGCAGTAGAAAATCTCTTGTATCTGAGATTTGCCATTTGAATTAAGGCTTTCCCACATATATATAATTTCTCTTCAGTAAGTTTTTTCTGATGAATAAAGACGTTTTCTCTCAGGTTGAAAATTTTCCCACATATATTACATTTCTATGCTTGTTCCCCTGTATGGCTTTTAAATTGAAGAGAAAAAAAATGACTGTAAAGAGCAGACTACATTCAGGACACGCATATGGTTTCTCTGTCGTTAGGGATTTCTCATATTCCATTAGGTTTTATTTCAGATGAAAGCATTGCCATGTTCATTACAATACTATCTACTCTTTGAATACTTCATGCTCAATGCAATTTAATGCCTGGCTGAAGAATTTGCAATATTCATTTCATACACAGAGTTTTACTACTGCATGTATCTTTGATATGACTCTAGCTTTCCCAAATTCATGAAATTCTAAATGGTTTCTCTGAAGGGTTAATTCTTAGGTATTTCATGAGTTTGAATTTCCAAGAAACTTCACACTCATTACACTTAAAGGGGAGGACTACTATGTAGCACAAACTAGTAAAACTCATTGTCTTCATTCTTTTTTCCTTACATAGATTCCCTCATGCTTAGATAAGCATGATGCAAATTTCTTTAAAGTGAAGTTACACTCATAGATGTTTTATTTTGAGGAAACAATGCCTGTTTTCAGAGAAAATGTTTTCCCAACTTCCTTACATTCTCTGCCTTCATCTTAAGTCTGTACCCTTGTGGAAAAGGATATAGCTTCACTCACAGCCCCTTGTTATGTGTTTTTTCTGCTTCTTAATCTCCTATGTTTCTCCATAGTTTGTGGGATGCAGCAAAAGCAATGCTCAGAGGGAAATTTATAGCATTGAATGCATTCATTAGAAAAGAGGAAAGATCCAATATCAATCATCTAAGCATCCGAATTTGGGAAGTGCAACAATATCCCCTATTTAGTTGTTCTATCATTCATGGTTCTTCTTGATTCACATGAGCATCACACGGAGATTGGTGACTTCATAACTAGGAAATGAGCAAGTGATACAGCACTTGATTTATGATGGGGACAAAACAAGACCCAATAAGTCAACCCTGGAACCTAGGGCTTCTGAACGATAAGAAATGTGCAGCTTCCAAAGTTGCACGAGTAACGCAGCCCCAGAACAAAGGCCAAATGGCAACCCAGGAAATCCTAGACACTTTGGTTTGGACTGATTATGTTTGTTCAATTTTTTTTCTTCTGTTTATTTGGATGAGATGCGCTATTTAATATTCTTTAAAGTTTACCAGGGAAATTATAACACTTTTTTTGCCTTTCCAAATCTGCACATATTATTTGTTATTGATTTGTAAAATAAAGTATTTTAAAATATTTTATATCCTGTATTATTCTGCCAAAGAAGTCCTGATGCAAAATACCTGAAATCTGTTGGACTTTATAAAGGATATTTATTTGGGTTAGAAGCTTACCATTACCAGGTCATAAAGGATAAGTTTCTTCCTTCACCCAGGTCTGTTATCCCGTCTTGGAACAAGACAGTTGCCAACATTTGGCAGGCTTCAGGCTTCTTGGGTTCCACTCTTCCCAGGGCTGCATTTCTCTCTGGGCTCAGCTCCTCTGCTTCCTCCAAAAGGTCAACTGTAAGCTATGAGGCTCTTTAAACTTTGCCTCTCTCCACAAGGCCAGCTGTGAACTGTCTGGTGAATGGCTTGTCTCTTTTCTTCAGGGCCTTCTGTGCTTGCTCGTCAGAAATCCAACATCAAAAACTATTCCAACTCTGTCCTTTGATATGCCTTTCTATGTATGAGGCCCCACTCACCAATGGGCGGGACTCAATGACTTACCGAATCTGGCCCATTCAACACCATTATCATAACTTAACCATGCCCAGATTAACAGATCAGTTTACAAGCAAAATCCAATATCTATTTTTGGAATTCACAACGATATCCAACAGCTACATATCCATTTATCCATCTTATGCTATATATTATTTTATGGTGATTTTTACACTTTATTGATGTCCTAGGCCATGGATATCATTATTATTTTATCCATTCTATAGTCATTTAGATATATGAATTTAATTAACAGATATTGTTCTTCCATCCATCCTGAAACTTGAACTTTGTGAAATTATTTTTTTTTCTGCCTGAAGAATATTCTCTTACATTTCTTTTAAAGTGAGTTGCTGCTAGCAAACATTATTATTATTATTTTTTAGGTAGACAATATTTTTTTTATTTTTATACAAGTTTTAGTAGAATAAAATTGATATATGTAGGAGCTTTATTGTAAAATTGATCCAAAAAATTTATAGTCAACTACTCATCATGGTTGCTATACTTAATATGAACTATTTACTCTATGAATTATAAAATATAATTCTACATATAAACAAATCATCTCACTTAATCATCTGTAAAAGTATTTATTTCAATTCTTTCTGAAGGATTGAGATGAATTAAATCTCAGGTCCTGGACGATCTCCACTGCTTTTGAGAGCACCACTGAGGTTGAATTTTTCCCTACTCTTGGAAATGTAATCAGCTCTGTGGAGAAGAAATTAGGAGATTTCAGTTTTACAGCCTGCTTCCTGCCACCCACCCCCAAGTTAAAATCTGTGCTCTCTGGCTTTGGGGATGGGAATAATGACAGACTTGTCTGAATTTCACACCTGATTTTGGAGCTAAGATTCAATGGAGAATCTACAGTATATTGAGTTCTTCCTGGGACCAAGCTAGGGACCATTTCAATGGTGGTCAGCACTCGATTTTGCTCAATGATGGGCACACCCAAAATACAGCCACTTCTTCATGAGTTCCCCTTTCTTCTGGACTTAGGAGAATCCTCTGATCCCTGTGTCCTGGGTTAATGCCCTTATTTGAGTCTTGTGTGGACCCCAGAATATATGTTTCTACTCACCCATTGATGTGTGTGTAAGTCTTTTGTATGTAGGAAATTTTGGTGAGATTCAGATAAGAGATATTTTGATTAGTTAACTTTTTGTTAGATGGCTTTAGTTTAGTTAAGGCCTCTGATTAGATTTAAGGCACCAGGATGGACCCCAATCATTGTGATGAAGTCCTATATATATGGAACACTCAGAGAAATGGTGCTGCCATGTTTACCTTGCCTGGAGGGAGAGTGTTCCAGGATCTCCTACAGCTTTGGAGAATCACAGAAACCATGAGAAGCTGAGGGAGAGGCCAGAGGGTGGAGTCATGGAGCAACTTTAAGCTGAAGACATCCAGGCCAGAGGGGAAGGCAGAAGAGTGAGCAATTGTGTCTGATGGCCCACTGCTGAGCTCAGAGAGAAAGTGAGTTTGAGGAGAAGGCAGAGAGAGACAGGCAGGCCCAAAATTTTGCCTTGGCAGAAACCCAGCTACACCTGACCCTTGTTAAGACATCATTTTGATGATGCCTTGATTTGAACATTTTCACACCATCAAAACTGTAAGCTTTAACCCTAATAAATTCCAAAAAAAGCCATCCTACTTCTGGTATTTTTCATTGGCAATGCTTGGCAAACTCAAACAGCTATGGACACAGTGTTGGAGAGCTTACCTGTTCCCAAATAGCACTGGGAAACTGCTGCTTTGTGAATTCACCTGTAAACTGTGAGTGTCTCCAGACTAGATGGGAATGAGTACCTGTAAGATGGAGGGGTAATTGCTCTTGGCCAGCAAGGCCTGCAAGACAGGGGGTCAGACAGGGGAGTCACATGATTTGGAGAATTGTCTAAAGTCACAGATACCCCAGTATGATGTACCTGCCTCCGGAAGTGGTTGGCCAGGTGGGCAGTGGCAGATAAAAGCATGGGAATTGGGGCCTGGTGCAGCAGAGAAGTCAGGGTCAGAGGGAACACTTCCTGCTCCTGCTCCTTTTGCCATTCCCTCCTTCCCTTGGCCTGCATCCTTGACCCTCTGAGGAGTCTGCTCTTACCATACCCCTCCTGGGTCTCAGGCACAGACTAAGGTCTCCTGCTTCCATTTCTATGTTCAACTTCTCCAATCTTGGGGCAGCTAAAGAAAGAGCAATTCCAAGATGTAACCTGTTGGAATCAGGAAGGAAAGGTCAAAATTCATATTACAGCATTGGCTTCAGCAATAACATCACTGGAATGAGCAACATTAGGCCAGTGACCCTAATATATAGTGCGGGAATCACAGAAATCCCTGGGACATAGGGTTGACAAGATAGAAGTGAGGTTGTGATATTGTGCAATGTTTGTAGAAAACCTCAGAGTGTGCAGATGCCAGATATTTCTCAGACTAATTAAATATTAATTAATTTATATTCACACACCTTTAACAGAATTGAAAATGATGCAGACCTCTTCAATCCCAGAAGAGAATGGAGGGGTTGGATAGGAAGAAGCTGATGAACACCTGAAGAACCTGGAATATATCCCGTATTCACTGTAGTACCCCCAAGCCAGATAGGGAATGTCATTTTTTGGAACCAAACTCTCAGTACCCCAATGAAAACCATCATCATAGGTTCTGGACCTGCACAGAAGCAAAGGGATAAAATCCTGCTCTTCATTCACAGCCTCAGTTAGTTATGTGAGTCACACTAGCCGGTCTTCATTGTGAAGTAAGCAGCAGTATGTCTGTCTTCTACTGTGGTGTTAACAGCCCTCTAACCAGACACGTGTAGAGAACAGTGTGGCCTTCACCCTGTCGCATACATGCTCCTTGTGCTCCTTGCTCACTCTTGCTGTGGGAGGCCTCCACCCATCCAGGAAGCTGGGGAGGGGCCAAGGGGAGTGAGCACTTTTCCTTTATGGGCGACTGTATTTGCAAAGGGTGATGGGAAGTGCCCCCCCAGTAATGTTGCAGTTACAAATTGATATCTTCAAATCAACCATTTTGTATGATTTAATTGTGTAATATTTTCGTAATTTATTTTAAATTATAACCAAATTATCTGTTTAAAGAGTATAAAAACTATTTATGTCTGTTATGGCAAACAGCATAATTCCTTCTTAGCTTAAATCTCCATTCCTTCTACCTCAGAATTATCTGCATTGGTAGATGTTTTTGGGTAAACATTTCTATTTGTAAATACATGCATTCTCTAGTTTCATCCATCTCACACCCTATCACAGATGAGAAAAATATTGGAGTACAACTTAATAATACAAATAAATTTTCTAACTTCTTAAAATACTTGAGATTAAAAGTATATTGACTAATTATGACAGGATCATTTCTGATTTAAAATACTAGGGATAATAGGAGTTATGAAGAAAGCAGGCCTCTTTAGTTCAGTGGCAGTTAAACTTGAATCAACACCAGAATCAGGTGAAGAAACTGAAAAAAATATAAATGGTTGGGGAGCCTTATAAGAAAATACTACAGTAATGGTCAGCATTGTTTGAAAAATGGTAAATTTTTAAATGCTTACCCAGAATGTAATGGACTGAAGAACCAGTGAAAACAACCAGGACAATTTGCAATAAGTGGAAATACCTTCTTTACATAAACTATGAGAAATCTCGAGTTCTGATGCATAAATTAGTGGTAACAAATTGAACACGGATGACTGAGGAAGGAGATGTTGTAGGAGCAGATCTCAAACAAAATGCAAGTGCACTTTTCCAAAAAGAGAAAGATATCCTGAATTGCACAGTCACAGCCGCTAGCTTAAAAGATTGGCATCAAGTTGCACACACTGGAGGTGGAGAGTCTTTGGAGATTCACATTCATTACATTCACAGGGTTTCTCTCCAATATGAATGTTGTAATGTTTAAAGAGATACTGCATCTGGCTGAAGGCTATTCCACATTCCTTACATATATAGGGTTTCCCTCCACTATGAATTTTCTCATGGTCAGTGAGATTTGATTTGCTACTGAAGGCTTTCCTACATTCCTTACATACACAGGGTTTCTCTCCAGTTTGTCTTCTCTGGTGCATAATGGGTCTTGATTTCTGAATAAAAGCTTTCCCATGTCCATCACATTCATAGGGTTTGACTTCAGAATGTATTTTCAGATGGTTAACGAGGTTTTCCTTCTGATTGAAGATTTTTTCCATTCATTGCATGTATAGGGTTTTTCTCCAGAATGAATCCTCTGATGTTTTATGAACTATTGATTTTGGCTGAAGGCTTTTCTGCATTCTTTACATTCGTTTTGTTTCTGTCCACTATAAGTTTTTTCATGTTCTGTGAGATATGATTTTTACCTAAGGGCTTTTTCACATGACTTACATGCATATGGATTCTTTGCAGTAGGAAATATCTTGAATGTGAGATTTGACATTTGAAATTAAAGCTTTTCCACATATATATGATTTCTCTTCAGTAAGAATTTTCTGATGAATAAAGAGGTTTTCTGTCAGGCTGAAAACTTTCCCACATGTATGACATTTCTAAACATTTTCACCTGTATGGCTTTTAAAATGAGGAGTAAAAAATGACTGTAAAGAGCAAACTACATTCAGGACAACATATGGTTTCTCTCTAGTTTCAATTTTCTCATATTCCATGAGGTTTTGTTTCAGATGGTAGCATTCCCATGTTCATTATTATAATAACTAATGTATGAATATTTTATGCTCAATGAGATTTAATGCCTGGCTGAAGGCTTTCCAATATTCCTTACATACACAGGGTTTTACTCCTGCATGTTTCTTTGATGTGACTCTAGCTTTCCCAAATTCATGAAATCCCAAATGGATTCTCTGAATGATTCATTCTTTGGTATCTCATGAGGTTGAATTTCCAAGAAAACTTCACACTCATTACACTTAAAGGGGAGGACTACCAGGTGAGACGAACGGGCAAACTCATTGTCTTCATTCTTTTTTCTTTACATAGATACCCTCATGCTTAAGTAAGTATGAAGCAAATTCCTTCAAAGTGAAGTTACATTCATAGAAGTGTTATTTTGAGGAAACAGTGCTTGTGGTCAGAGAAAATATTTTCCCACCTTTCTTACCTTCTCTACCTTCATCTTAAGTCTGTACTCCTGTGTATCTAGCTATAGCTTCACTCACAAGCCTTTTGTTAAGTGGTCTTTCTGCTTCTTAATGTCTTATGCTTCTTCATAGTTTTTGGGGTGCAGCAAAAACAGTGCTTAGAGGGAAATTTCTGGCATTGAATGCATTCATTAGAAAAGAGGAAAGATCCAATATCAATCATTTAATTGTCCAATTTGTGAAGCACAAAAATATCTCATTTTTATTTGTCCTATCATTCATGGCTCTTCTGGTTTCAATTGAGAATCACATCCAGTGTATTAGTTAGATAAAGAGGTGCTAATGTAAAATACCAAAAATGGGTTGGTTTTTATAAAGGGTATTTATTTTGGGTATAAGTCCACAGATACCAGGCCATAAAGCATTAAGTTTCTTCT